>PYAF01001153.1:176570-205276 GCA_007407185.1 Glycine tomentella | reverse complement strand
CAGGGGAAAATATCATATACATATCATCAAAGGTCTGTACAATATATACATCTCAGTTTCACACCATACCATGGTGCTACAAAATAATATCAACCCTCAGCAGAGGTGTACAGAACTATACATCAAACACAAAATAAACTATGGAGCCTTCATGCTCTCTATGCTGCTCCTCAGCCAAGCAGTCTAGTCTCTGATGGGCCTCTTGCCCTGAGACTGCTCTTCACTTCCAGGAATATCACCTGAAATCATATAAGCCCCACACGGGGTGAGATAACATATCTCAGTAAGCTCAGGGTCCTTGGAAAATCATTCCCACACTGGCCCACAGATTCACAACACATAAACAGGCATACACATCAAACATGGCCCAGCGACCTGGCCCTCATTATATCATAAACATCATCAACATAACTCAATACATAATAAATGGCAGAGAACCCTCAATGCCCTGGCAGAGAACCCTCAATGCCTCGGCAGAGAACCCTCCATGCCCTTGGCAGAGAACCCTCCATGCCGACAATACAAGACAGAGAACCCTCTATACCCTGCATTCAATCTATTGGCCAACAGACTCATCTCAATAATAATCATTCATCCAATACAGATGCACACAATCTCAATATAATCAATGCAAGTAATGCCACAGCCAATGCATGCATCATGAATCATGACCAACACTCCCCAGGAGTGTGGTGTGCAGTCAAAGCGGGAATTCATCCCCCAGAACACTGAACTTACCTGGTAAGGTCTCAGTCTGTAGTTCCTTTCCAGGTCTGTGGCTCCCACCACCAACAGTCTCAGAATCAATGCCTCAGTGGCGACACAAAAGATCTCAGGACAGCTTCCTCGAGCTTCTGTGTCCCAATCACGCCGTGGGTCCTCGCCAAACTCAAGTTCTCTGAGCTTTTCTTCTGAGGTTCCACTTCTCACATAAAAGGGTTTTTCAAGAAAACAAGTGAAGGATTTCAGCTTTCTAATCGGTTCTAACAAGGTTATAGGTCTTAGGAAAGTGTTTAGGCTAGTATATAAGGTCCCAGAAAGCTTGGAACTGCCATTAATGGAGGTTGGAGGTCCAAGGAAGAAGAAAACTCACTCTCCCCCTCCATTTTCGCGTTCTACCCTTTATATACTCAGCCTGCCCGAGGTCTGGCGCGATCCGCGCCACCTCCCGCGCCACAATGGCGGTGGACTGGCGCTAACAGCGCCAACCCCGCGCTAACCGCGTCAACCTTTCGAAACCTGTGGCGCTACCCGCGCCACCTCTGGCGCTGGCCGCGTGAAATTCCAAAGAAAATTGGTGTTCCAGGCCACTTCCCGCGCTAACCGCGCGGTCTCTGGCGCGACCCGCGCCAGCTGGAAAACCTCTGGCGCCCCTGGCGCCACATTGACGCTCCCAGCGTCAACTTCCAGTGGGTCTAGCGAGATCAGCGCCAGACCTGGCGCCATCCGCGCCGCACCCTCCACAGGGTTTTCTCATGTGAATCCCAGCGCTGTCGCGCGGGGTTAGGTGCTAAGAATGAGGGTCCTTACATTCACCTCTCCTTTTTAGGAATTTTGTCCGCAAAATTCAGAAGCATACCTGTTAGCCAACTCGGGATATCTCTGTAGCAACTCCTGCTCCCGCTCCCAAGTTGCTTCCTCAGGCGTCCTGCCTTCCCACTGAACCTTTACTCTGGGAATGGTTTTGCTGCGGATCTGCTTCTCCATTATGTCCAAAATCCTCATAGGCCTTGTAGGACTCGTCAGGTTCTCTCTAATCTGGATTGTTTCAGGCTCTACCACGTGTGAGGGATCAGCTACATACTTCCTCAACTAGGACACGTGGAACACATCATGAAGCCCTGACAACTGGGGTGGCAAAGCTAGCCTATAAGCCACTGGTCCTATCCTCTCTAGAATCTGATATGGACCAATAAACCTAGGACTCAGCTTCCTCACACCCAAAGCTCGTCCTACGCCCGTCACTGGAGATAGCCTCAGAAACACATGATCACCCTCCTCAAACTGCAAGGGTCTGTGTTTCTGATCATAATAACTCCTCTGTCGACTCTGAGCCTTCATCAGCTTGTCTCGGATCATCTTGATCTGCTCAGAGGTCTCTTGAACCATCTCAGGTCCAAGTAACTGCTTCTCTCCTACCTCTGTCCAGCATACTGGAGTTCTGCATCGACCGTCATACAGAGCCTCATAAGGTGCCATGCCCAGACTGGCATGAAAACTGTTGTTATATGAAAACTCCACTAGAGGTAGATATCTATCCCAGCTAGTACCTTGCTCCAAATCACAAGCTCTCAACATATCCTCCAGAGTCTGGATGGTCCTCTCTGTCTGACCATCTATCTGAGGATGGTAGGTCGTGCTGAGTCTGAGCTGGGTCCCAAAAGCCTCCTGAAGCGCACCCCAGAACCTTGAGGTGAACTTCGGATCTCGATCACTGATGATACTGTCAGGGACTCCATGCAGTCTCACAATCTCCCTGACATATAACTGGGCCAACTTCTCTGTAGTGTAGTCAGATCTCACAGGCAAGAAATGAGCAGACTTGGTCAGCCTGTCCACAATCACCCAGATGGAATCGTATCCACTCTGAGTCTTCGATAATCCCACCACTAAATCCATGGAAATACTGTCCCATTTCCACTCAGGGATCTCTAAAGGCTGAAGCAGACCTGAAGGTCTCTGATGCTCAATCTTCACCTTCTGACACACTAAACACTTGGTCACATGTTCAGCTATGTCCCTCTTCATCCCTGCCCACCAGAAACTCTTCTTCAGATCATGGTACATCTTGGTGGCTCCTGGATGGATGCTGAACTGGCCCTGATGTGCCTCAGATAGGACGACATCTCTCAGCTCGCCCTTAGGCACTACAACACGACCTTGGTATCTCACCAAGTCCTGATCCTCCCAGGAAACATACTGCTGGCCAATCATGGCCCTCACATCCTCATCCTGCTGCTAAGCTTCTCGGATCCTCCTGATCAATTCATTATCTACCTTGGTCTTGTTCATCTCAAGACCATGTGCACCTTCTGTCATTGTCAGGTGCATGTCTCTGAATTGCTCAATCAGCTTGCAATCAGAGATCATCAAACATGCAGCAGTCATATTCTTTCTACTCAAGGCATTAGCAACCACATTAGCCTTGCCCGGATGGTATCTCAGCTCGAAGTCATAGTCCTTCAGGAACTCCATCCAACGCCTCTGTCTCATATTTAACTCTTTCTAATCAAAGAGATATCTGAGACTCTTATGGTCACTGAACACAATCAACTTGGCACCATACAAGTAGTGCCTCCATATCTTCAGAGCAAACACCACAGCTGCTAACTCCAGGTCATGAGTGGGATACGACTCTTCATGAGGTTTCAGTTGCCTGGAAGCATAGGCAACCACCTTCTGATCCTGCATCAGCACACACCCAAGTCCCCGCTTGGATGCATCACAGAATACTTCAAAGACTCCCTCTGGGTCTGGAAGAGTCAACGCTGGAGCTGTGGTTAAGCGCTGCTTCAACTCCTGAAAGCACTGCTCGCACTCATGGGTCCAGACAAATGGAACCCCCTTCCGTGTGAGTCGAGTCAGAGGTACCACCAACTGGGAAAACCCCTGAATGAATCTCCGGTAATAGCCAGCCAATCCCAGGAAACTCCTGATCTCAGACACGTCCTTGGGTCTCTCCCAGGACATCACTGCCTCTATCTTGCTGGGATCCACAGATACACCAGCTGCTGAGATCACATGACCAAGAAACTTCACCTCTGTCAACCAGAACTCACACTTAGCCAACTTAGCATACAGCTGCTTGTCCCTCAAGATCTGAAGGACTGTTCTGAGATGCTCGGCATGCTCTGCCTCCGTCTTAGAGTAAATCAGAATGTCATCAATGAACACCACAACAAAATGATCCAAGAAAGGTCTGAATACCCTGTTCATATAGTCCATGAACACTGCTGGGGCATTCGTCAGACCAAAAGGAATGACCTGATACTCAAAGTGACCATACCTAGATCGGAAGGCTGTCTTAGGTATGTCTGCTGACTTGATCCGAATCTGATGATATCCGGATCTCAGGTCAATCTTGGAGAACACTCTGGCTCCCCTCAGCTGATCAAGCAGATCATCAATACGAGGCAAAGGATACTTGTTCTTCACAGTAACCTTGTTCAACTGTCTGTAATCCACACATAATCTCATACTGCCGTCCTTCTTCTTCACGAAGATCACTGGTGCTCCCCACGGTGAGACACTCGGTCTGATGAACTGCTTGGACAGCAGGTCTTCCAACTGCACCTTCAGCTCTCTCAACTCCAGAGGAGCCATGCGGTAAGGTGCTACAAAAATTGGTCCCACACCTGGAACCAGATCTATGGAGAACTCTATCTCCCTCTCAGGTGGTAGCTGAGTAATCTCCTCAGGGAACACATCCCTGAACTCGCTCACCACAGGAATCTGAGACAAAACATCACTGGGCTTATCCTCTATCACACCCAAGAAGATGTAACCCTGAGCTCCCTCTCTGAGTGCTTTGCAAGTTTGCAAGACCGATAGAAATGAGGCAGAACTCGAACTAGTCTTGTCAGAAGGCACTACAACCCTCTTCTGACAACAGTCTAGCATCACACCATACTTGGTCATCCAATCCATACCCAAAATCATCTCCAGAGTAGGCATAGCTAGACAAAACAGATCAATCACATAGGTTCTGCCATCATACAAAAACTGCACGTCCTTACAGCACGTGCTCACCCGACATCTTTCTCTAGATGCTGTGGTAACCTCCATCGGAGGGGTAAAACTGATCTTAGGCAATCTTAGCCTCTCAACAACCACATCCCGTATGAAGGAATGTGTAGCTCCAGAATCAAATAAAACTCTGATATCACAGTCATCAATAAAAATTGTACCTCTGATGAGATCCGGAGCTCTAGATGCCTCTCTAGCGTCCACTGTATACACCCGTCCTGCAGTGGGTGCCATCCTCTCCACTAAAGTAACCTATGCCCGACTCTCTGTCTGAGGGCACTCTCTGGATATATGTCCAGGCTTGCCACATCTGAAACAAATGATCTGGCCTGAAGGACAAGCTCCTAGATGCTCATTTCCGCAGGCTGGACACTTCGGAATAGGTCTTCCCCGAGCTGAACCCCTCTTGAATCGGTCAAAGGGTGCAGACACTCTCAACATCTTGCCCTTACCCCTCCTGGGTGGGCCAGAACCACTGGGCCTTCTCCCTTCCTTTCTGGCTGAGGGAGTGGGTTGTCTGCTATTCTGTCTCAGTAGGATACCCTTCACCTGGCGACTCTGTCTCACCAGGGTATCCATATCTCATGACCCAAGACCGGCCACTAGCACCTGAATGTCATCTCTAAGTCCCCTCAGGAACTTAGCTGCAAGAATCTCAGCTTCAGGCATAGGTCTCCTGAAAGTGTGCATACTGGGCCAGCTCATTAAACTGGGCCAGATACTCGTCCACTGTCATACTCCCCTGGACGAGTCCATCAAACTCCGCCTGCTTCTGTTCCCGGGCATCTCTGGGAAAGTATCTGTCGAGGAAACAGGCCTCGAATAACTGCCAGGTAATCTCTTCTCCCCGGCCTCTCAGCAGTGGAACAGTGGTCTTCCACCACTTGTGGGCATCTCCCTGAAGCATGTAGGTTGCATATAGCAACCTCTGATGGTCAGGGCACTCTATGACCTCAAAAATCTTCTCTAAGGCTTGCAGCCATCCTGCTGCAGCCACTGGATCATAGCCTCCTGAGAACACTGGAGGATCATGCTTCCTAAAGGTAAGCAGCATCTTTCCTCTAGCTGCTACATCACTATCAACCTCTAACTGGGTCATCTGGTCCCCTCTGTGGTGACTCTCACCTGCCTGCTGGCGACTAGCCTCACCCTCTGGTGCAGGAGGTGTGGAGGATGCTCTGTCAGTCCTCCTGAGGTTTCTCACTTCCTCTAACAGGTCCTGGTTGGCCTTCATGAAGTCCTTATTCACCCCTCGGGTGGCAGCCATCTCACGCTGCATCTCCCCCTGAGTCTCTCTATTAGCAGCCATCTCTTGCTGCATCTCTGCCTGCATCTGTCTGTTTGCAGCTAACTCCTGCTGCATAGCGGCGAGTGCAGCCGTAACTGGATCAGGCTGGGCACTGGTAGCCCCACTGGTGCATCTAGGTCTCACCATAGCACTACACATGTACATCACACAGTGAGTTGATCAGGCCCACAGTTAATGTACCCCCATGTAATGCTCATGTCAAACAGTCATAAACAGGCACCAATCAAGTTCCATACATAATGTTCTTATCAAGAAACTGCTCTGATACCATTAAAAACACCCCGTAGGCCTCCGACGTGTTATCATTAATAATAGAAGTGAGATATTTCCAATTTTGTATAGAAGTGAGATATTTTTGTGAATATATATATATATATATATATTTTCTTTTCTACTCTAATTGCTCTATGTGTCTCAAGGATGTTATAGATTAACTGAAAAGTAATATATTTATTTTTCTAATAACATTTTTTCTCATTATGAACGTGGATGATCAACCACTTGAAAAAATCACTTTGAAAATCTCATAAATAATTATGACTTATTTGGAAATATAAGTAAGATGTTGAGACATTTTCTGTTTAAAAAATGTTTCTTTAACTTTCCTAAACTTATTTAAAGTGTTTTTGTAAAACTGATTTATATTCTAATAATATTTCTTCCCTCAAAATGAAGGTGGATGAACAACGTCAAGAAATCACATTGAAGATTTGATGATATGCTGGCTCGTTGCTTCATGTTTGGGAGGTGATTTGAGAATTAAAAATTTTCTTCTTTGTATTAAACTTGTCTTGGTTCTTATTATTTTCTTATTTATTTTAGTATTTGACATTAAGACTAGTTTATTGAATGAAACTTATGGTATTTTACTTAGCTTACTTGTTTTGTTTACAATATTTTGTTAAATGCTTAACGTGCTTCGATTATAACTTTTATTTGGGTCATTATGATTAGTGAATTTTAATCTTATATTAGAGTGCTCTAATTAATTTTAACTTATTTTTTTCATGCACAAATTAAAAGGGAAGTATGTATCTTTCTTTATATTAAATTTTAAAAAAAGTTCTATACGAATTTTCAAAGTTTCACTACATAGTCATTAGATTCTCTTCATATATAATATTTATTGTAAAATAGGCTTTTTAATAGACTCGTAGGTCAAACCAAACTTTTAAATAGGCCAGACCAAGCCTAAAAAAAATACCTATGATAAGTAAATGTGGATGGTGGCGGATCACTATCTAATAGTGCAGAAGTGGAGACCATTTTTTCTGATGAATGCGAAAAAAGCAAAAAATGTTGCAGAATGGATTCAAATACAATACTTACCTATTGAGCTCTATAATGATGTTTTCTTGAACAAAATTGGATTGTCTATGGGGAAGTTTCTTAAAGTGGATTGCTTGACGTCTATACATTCACGTGGGAAGTTTGTGAGAATTTGTGTAAAACTAGATTTGGAAAAACCACTAGAAATGTATATATATATATATATATATATATATATATATATATATATGTCAAGGGGCACAAGTTGTATTTGGAATACGAAGGTCTTCGCTCAATTTTCTTTCAGTGTGGACGTGCAGACATAAGAAGGACCAGTGTAGGGAGGTGATGGAGGTTATGTCGAGAGTTCCACTAGAGAAGCAAGTTGAGACGAAGTAGTTATGGTTTAACCACTATTGGAGACTTCTCTGAAAGAAAGGGCTGATAAAGTCAAGCAATGGAATGATAAAGTATTTGTTTCAATCGAATAAACAGAGAACTGTTGAGTCTGAGCCCAAATGGTGCTATCCCCAACCTGGTCAAATCGTGTTAAGTTGTGATGCTGCAGTGACTAATTTGGGTCGCCTAGCCGCTGGAGGAGGGGTCCTGCGTGATCATCATGGTAAGCTTGTGGGTGGTTTTCAAGCTAAGTTTGGTGAGAGCTTGGTCATTGATGCAGAGTTGTCGGCTATTATGTTCTGGTTAAACCTTTCTTGGGCCAAAGGCCATGCATCTATTTGGGTTGACTCCAACTCAAGCGCGGCGATTTTGCTGCTAGAAGCAAGTTGCAATCATCTCCACCCCTACCATTATCTGGTAGAAGAAATTCGAGAGGTGTAGTGAAGGTTTCAAAATGTTGGTTGGAATCATGTACTTAGAGATGTTAATACAGTGGCAGATACTATGGCTGAAAAAGCATTAGGTCTTTATTCTGGTTGTATTGTTTTTAATGATATTCCTAAGTGTATATTTGGAGAATTAAGAGCTGGTATGGCTCAATCTTAGCTTTCCAATAGGTCTTTAATCCTTTTGGTTTTATTCACAAAGAAAAACATATATATCAACGATATTATATAGTATACTATCTCTTTTAATAGTCCACTTTAGATATCTCCATAAAAATATCTAGAGAATAGTTGTATCTAGAAACCACCATTATAAATTTCTAGAGAATGATTTGTAGCCATTAGATGAGAATTGTGTTGGCACAATCCTAGCCATTGGTTAAGGAGGTGCTACTAGTATAAATAGGAATGTTCTCCACCATTTTGTATTAAGCCAAGAGAAAAGGAGTTGTGAAGTAATAAAGTGTTCTCTTCCTCCAAATCTTTATGAACTTTTCATTTTCTCAAATATCCTCCTTCCAACAAAGTGGTATTAAGAGCCTTAAGATCCTTTTTTAGAGAGATGGCAAGTAGCAACATGGTTCCTTTCCAAGTCTCAATGCTCACCAATAGTAACTATGATAATTGGAGTATCAAGATGAAGGTCTTCCTTGGATCACAAGATGTGTGGGAAATGGTAGAGAAAGGCTATGATGAGCCAAAAGAAGGAGTTGCTCTATCCCTAGCTCAAAGGGATAGCTTGAAGGATTCAAGAAAGAGAGACAAGAAAGCTCTCTATCTCATTTATCAAGGATTGGATGATGATGCTTTTGAGAAGATTTTAGAGGCAACCACCGCAAAGGAAGCATGGGAGAAGATACAAACCTCTTACAAAGGTGTTGAACTAGTCAAGAAGGTATGTCTCCAAACTCTAAGAAGTGAGTTCGAAACTTTACACATGAAAGATGCCGAAAGTATCTTCGATTATTTTTCTAGAGTTTGACAGTGACTAATCAATTAAAAAGAAATGGTGAAAAGATAGATGATGTAAAAATTATGGAGATGATTTTGAGATCTTTAGATACGAAATTCAATCATATTGTCATTGTCATAGAAGAAACAAAAGATTTAAAAGCTATGACAATAGAGCAACTCTTGGGCTCTTTACAAGCCTATGAGGAGAAACAAAAGAAGAAGCAAGGGGTTGGTGAGCAACTACTTTAGTCACAACTCAACTTCAAAGATAAAGAAGAAGACTTTGGCAACACAAGAGGACAAGGAGGATATCATGGTCGAGGAAGAGGTCATGGAAGTGGAAGAGTAAGTTTCAACAACAACTACGCCAATGAAAATCAAAGAGAAAGCTTAACAAGAGGTCGTGGAAGAGGTAGCTCCCAACCAAGGCGTGACAAGTTTCAAATCAAGTGTTACAACTGTCAAAGGTTTGGCCATTATGCTTCTGAATACAGAGTCCCTACAAGAAGGATTGAGGAAAAAGAAAACTATGTGGAAGATAGGAGTCACGAAGATGGAACTCTATTGATGGTACGCAACGATGCTTGTAGGAGAACAAGAGAATACATGGTATCTAGACTCAGGGGCAAGTAATCACATGTATGGAAAGAGAGACATGTTTGTGGAACTTGATGAATCGGTGAATGGAAATGTCTCATTCGAAGATGAATCGAAGACACCGGTGAAAGGCAAGGTAAAATTCTTATTTGATTAAAAGATGGTTGACATGAATTCATTTCTAATGTTTACTATGTGCCCAATATGAAGAATAATATCTTGAGTCTAGGGCAACTCTTAGAGAAAGGGTATGATGTTCACTTAAAGAATAATAGTCTTTCTTTAAGAGACAATCAAAATAACTTAATTGTTAAAGTGCCTATGTCAATCAATAGAATGTTTCTACTAAACATTCAACACAACATTGCAAAGTGCCTCAAGGCTTGCTACAAGGATGCCTCTTGGTTATGGCATCCGTGATTCAGACACCTCAACATTGGTGCTCTTGAATTGCTATATAAGAAAGAAATGGTGAGAGGATTGTCTTCCATCAGTCAACCGGATCAACTATGTGAAGGGTGCTTACTTAGGAAGCAATGTCAAAAGAGCTTTCTAAAGGAGGCTTCATCAAGAGCCAACAAGCTGCTCAAGCTCATACATACAAATGTTTGTGGACCATTGAAGCCATGCTCACTTGGTAAGAGTAATTACTTTCTTCTCTTCATAGATGATTTTTCAAGGAAGACATGGGTATATTTCCTTAAGCAAAAATCGGAGGTGTTTGGCGTCTTCAAGAAGTTCAAGGCCAGTGTAGAGAAAGAAAGTGGACGCGAGATCAAAGCCATGAGATCCAATAGAGGTGGAGAGTTCACTTCAAAAGAATTCCAAGAATTTTGTGATCATAATGGAATTCGATGTCCTTTAACCATTCCTAGAAGCCTGCAGCAAAATGGAATAGCCGCAAGGAATAATAGAGCCATTCTCAATATGGCAAGAAACATGCTCAAGAGTAAGAAGATGCCAAAGGAGTTTTAGGCCGAAGCCGTGGCAACTGCTATATACCTTCTAAACCGTTCGCCAACAAAAAACCTGTGGGGAAAAACGCCACAAGAAGCATGCAGTGGAAGAAAGCCTGAGATCTTTCATGTCAAAGTGTTTGGAAGCATAGGCTATGTGCATATCCATGACGAGAAGAGGTCAAAGCTTGAAGAAAAAAGTGAGAAACTCATCTTCATCAGGTTTGATTCTAATTCTAAAGGCTATAAACTTTATAATCTGAATAATAAAAAGATCATCCTTAGTCGTGATATGGAGTTCAATGAAGAAGAAGAATGGAATTGGGGTCTGCAAGATGAAAACTACAACTTACTTCCCAACTTGATGGAGGATGAAGAAATGGAGCAACCAAGGATGGAGCAAGAAAGACAAGAGACTATTACTACCCCAACTTCACCAATCGCAAGTTAACAAGAAGAACTATTTTCAGTTGGAATTTCAAGCGAAAGAGTACCATGCTTCAGAAGCTTGGAAGAACTTTATGAGGTAACAGAGAATCAAGATAATCTTACTTTGTTTTGTCTCTTTGCTGATTCTGAGTCAATGAGTTTTCAAGAAGCTGTCCAAAGCTGTGGAGAGATGCAATGGATGAAGAAATCAAGGCGATTGAGAAGAATAAAACATGGGAGTTAACCTCACTTCCAAAAGTGCATAAGGTGATTGGTGTGAAGTGGGTCTACAAAGCTAAAAAAAATGCCAAAGGAGAAGTTGAAAGATACAAGGTGCAATTGGTAGCAAAAGGCAGTCAACGATCAGGAATCGATTATGACGAGGTATTTGCTCCTATTGCTCGCTTGGAAACTATTAGACTAATTATTTCTTTGACAACTCAAAACAAGTGGAGCATACACCAAATGGATGTAAAGTCAGCATTTTTGAATGAATTACTTGAAGAAGTGTACATCAAGCTACCAGCATGGTATAAGGTCAAAGGATAAGAGGACAAAGTATTGAAGCTAAAGAAGACACTTTATGGGCTAAAGCAAGCACCACGAGCTTAGAATAGTAGAATTGACAAGTATTTCCAAGAGAACGATTTCATCAAGTGTCCTCACGAACATGCATTATATCTCAAAATCAAACATAGAGATATTATAATTGTATGCTTGTACGTGGATGACCTAGTCTTCACTGGAAACAATCCAAGCATGTTTGAAGAGTTTAAGAAAGTGATGAAGAAGGAGTCTGAGATGACTGACATTGGACTGATGGCATACTACCTTGGCATTGAGATCAAGCAAAGCGAAGAAGGCATTTTCATCACCCAAGAAGGTTATGCAAGGGAGATGTGGAAGAAATTCAAGATGAAGGGTTGCAAGCCTATCAACACTCCAATAGAATGTGGAGCCAAGCTATCCAAGTATGGTGATTGAGAAGAGATTGATGCAACATCTTTCAAGAGCTTAGTAGGAAGTTTGCGCTACTTGACATGCACGAGGCTTGACATTCTCTTTACTGTTGGGTTTGTGAGTCACTACATGGAGTCTCCAACTACCACGCATTTGAAAGCTGCAAAGAGAATTCTTCATTACATTAAAGGTACTATTGACTTTGGCTTATTTTACTCACCATCTAATGACTATAAACTTGTTGGATATAGTGATAGTGATTGGACTGGAGACATGGATGATAGAAAAAACACCAATGGGTTTGTGTTCTTCATGGGAGATACTGCTTTCACATGGATGTCAAAGAAACAACCTATTGTCACTCTGTTTACTTGTGAAGCCGAGTATGTCACTACTACATCATGTGTCAGCCACGCTATTTGGCTAATGAATTTGCTGAAGGAGTTGAATATGCCACAAAAGGAACCAACTAATATTTATGTTGATGACAAATCTGCAATAACATTAAAGTATTTGAAGTCTCAAGAGCAAGCTACAGATATCCTCACCAAGCCACTAAAAAATGAAGACTTCGTCAAGATGAGAAGATTGCTTGGAGTTACAAAAAAAATCAAGTTTAAGGGGGTGTTGAATAATAATAAACTTGATTTAAGTCTATAGAGCTTAGTTGTTAAATGGTCAAATATCTAGAAATATCCAAGAGATGTTTAGCTCAAAATCTAGAATAGTCCACTCTAGATATCTCCATAAAAATATCTAGAGAATAGTTGTATCTAGAAACCATCATTATAAATATCTAAGCTAGAAGAGTGTGGAAAATTGTAGAGAATAATTTGTAGTCATTAGATGAGAATTGTATTGGTATAATTTTAACCATTGATTAAGGAGGTGCTATTAGTATAAATAGGAAAATTCTTCATAATTTTCATTTTTTTCCTCTAAATCTTTTTAAACTTTTCATTTTTTTTTCAAATATCCTCCTTCCAACATATTTTGTTGCTATTTTTTATCCTTAATTAATAGTGAGGTTTATTAATAATATATATACTTATTTTCTCATGAAAATACGTAGTACTGTATCTAGTTATCATTACATTAGATAATTGCAAACAATATTGAAGAACTGTCTTTTATATAATTAAATGAAAGATGATAGAAAAAAAAAATTCGATAGCTTTTCTGGTGAAGCTTATGAAATCTCGTATCGATATAATTATGAGTTAGTTAAAAGGTTTGAATCTTCATTTATGTATGAGATTTGAATGAAATTGCATAGTACTTCAGCTGGACCAATGTAATTAATAGATGTTGTGTGTTGAGTTCTACGATTTAATAATAATAAATAGACTTTTTTAGGCGATTATATTCCTAGTTTGCTACTGCTTCTTCCGTTTTCTTCTTCTTAATTTAGGAACTCTGGAATGTGGCGTGAAATATTTGACTTGAATCGTTACAATAAACACAAGGGACAAAATCTTGGTTGGCCAGCTTGTTCTATTTCCAATGACCACTTTGTTTAATTATTTCACCTGAAAAAGGAAATTCTTTTGGTTAATAAGATTACAACTTTTACACAATATAAATTGATACTGTCCGAAACTATTTTATTTTTCTGAATCCAAAACTACTAAAATAATAAATATAAATATTTATTTTTTCAAAAGTGATTTTTTGGATAATAATTAAGCAAATTATATATATATATATATATATATATATATATATATATATATTGAGTTTAGGGTGGAAAGGTCTCATTCCATCTATATATGCTACAAGGCTAATTGAATAGATGGTGGATTTAGATTAATTTTGGTGTATTTTAATCTTCATCCAATAGCTCAAAATCAGTCACGTTGAATCAACGTGTAGGAACACATGCAATTTATGCATATGCATGATTTGATTGTTATGGATGCCTAATGATATTTCTGCTCACTATATTCAGTTTCTATTAATGTTTTTTTTTCGTTGTAAAAATGCAAAGATTAATTAGAGACAAAATTGTTGAGTATATTTTTTTTTCAATTCAAATGGCTTGTGAGTTAAAAAGAGCAATGCTCAAGTAGTCAAGTAAGTTTAAAAAAAAATGCTAGATACTATTAAAAGAATTTTGTTTATTAAATAATCAAACAAATTTTTTAGTTAATAAAAAAACTAGCAACTAATTAAAATATTTTGTCAAACATACTCTTAAAGTATCACTTTTATATTATATTTATTTAAGAAAATTTTCTATATAAAAAACTCAAAGTTCTATAAAAGTGGATGATAATGCATGAATGAATCACACATATATTGTACCCTCATGCAAATTTAAGAAAAAAAATAATGGATAAAAGGCATTGACCCGCCCCCCTCCCCCCCAAATATACAGCACATTGGGTAAATAGTTGGTCGAAGGAAAGTTTTAAATAAATTCTTAAAGTGACTAAAAAATATAAAATGACATAAATATCATATTTAAAAAGAGTAATGGAAAACTTGAATAAATATTTTAAGAATAAAAAGAGAATAAAATATAAAAATTAAAAATTATTATTTTAAAAAATATTAATTCAAGTAGTATTTTAAAAAATGTTAGTAAAAATTAACTAAAATGACATGATAAATCTAACCTAAGAAAGCGAATCGTAATAATAATTTTTTTTTTCACACAGCAAAACAATTATTATTAATATTAAAGATTGAAGTTGACACAAGATGTGGCAAATCAATCACAGGGATTACATGAGGAGCACCACCCCCATATAACTCGCAATATGCAAATGTCGGGCCCAATAAGATCAACTACCCAATGAAAATACAACACCACAATAGCAAAGCCTATCTTACGTGAATAACTTGGTGCTACATAAGAATGATAAGATCATCTTTAGCTGCATAATGCACTCTTTTGGCTCAAGAATCCAAGTATAAAGAGACGGTGCAAAGCCATAATTCTTGTATCGGTAATAATAACTTGATACAATAATAAGATAACATCAATGTTAGGAATGAAAACAATGCAATCACGATTCTAATTTAACAGCTTAAGTTTTTTAAAATATTTTGATTCTTAACTTTTCTTTAATTTTTTGCCGGGCAATATTGATTCTTAACTTGATACAAGAATTTTTACTGTCAAATCGTTTGAAGCCTTGCCCCGGAAGATATTAATTCTTATACCTGTTTTTTGGACCAATCACTCGTAACACCTTAGATCATTGGACTCATTTCAGAGATAAAAAGCCCAATAATTTATTAAAAATGCCCAACAATTAGGCTAGGGGAATGTTTATTAGTGTAATGTCAGTTCTGCCATTAATTAGAGAGGGTTGGAACATCTTTAATATAATAATTCTCTTTGATTTCTTCCAATGAAATTCGCTTGTACACATTAGTCATTTTACTCTTCCCAATATAAGTATTTTTAATCACTAAATTTCTACGATGAAACCATTTTCTTTTTTGTCTGCTTTCAATGAATCCCCCCCAAAAAAAAACCTTACATCATTAAATTTTATTAATAACTTATTTATTAATTTATAATTATCTTATTTGTAAATTAATTAAAGTGTAAAACTCAATATATTTTTTAGGCTATTATTTTATAAAAAAAGTTGGTGCAATAAAAAAAACATAATTAAAATCTATTTTGTTTAAATTATGAAAATAGTTAATCTCACACAAATAGCATCACATAGAAGACACTAATTAAAATAATAAAAGTTACTATTTACATCTCGCACAAATTTGAGGATATTTTGAAAGTGAGAATGAGAAAAATTTAAGGAATTTTAGTTGCGTAAATAAGGATTGAATTGTCCTCTATTTATACACAATTACACAAAGTCTCAATTGCCCCCTACATATATTAGTTAGTTAGTCCAAGTTGCTCAATTGTCCTCTCTCTTACTCCTTCAAATTTCAACACTTTCTCTCTTTAATAAAACCAAACAATTTTCATACTTTTTTGTGTGTTTTCTAACAACTTGTTGATCACTTTCATGGAGGCTCGCTATAAATTTTTTCCTTTGTAATGATTGTACCAATTTATTTATTAGATATATGCATAATTAATAACAATCAATTAAAAATTAAAACTTTTTGGCAAAGTCGAAAAACATTTATGGAATTCACATAAAGGCATTGTCACAAGTAAACAAACAAGATGGATGATAGGTGTAAGACCTTAACAATAATCCCTACAAGATTATTAATCACTACAAGAAATTTGATAGATTAGCGAGGGAACTATCCCCTCACTACTTTGTGAGAGATTAGAGATAAAAAATAGTTTTTGCTAATTGGTTGTGATTTAGAGAAGGATGTGTGAGGGAATAATTTTGTCTATGCACTCTCACAAATAAGCTACCATACCGCAAGGGAATTGGAGTCCCTGATCATGAAGCCGTCACAAAAGTGATAAGTTATTTATCTAGGAATTTCAATTTCTCGCAAATCACTTGTAAAATTCTTTATTAGATATAGAAAAGGAAAGTTTTATATAGTGAGTGAGTGTGCCCTCAAAGCTCATTCTAATTTCTTCCCTTGCTATGTCATTGTAATTTCCTAGCAAATTAGAGAGGAAATATATTGGTCACAAATCCCTCGCAAATATATTCCCTTTAATGTCATATTATTGCTAATTATAATATTTAAAACATATTTATAATTAAATTTAAAAATAGTTAAAACAAATTATTTAATAATAAAATTACAATAATATTAATATTTTTATTTTAAAAATATTCTCATTTTGATATGTTATGTTAAATTACAATTTTGGTTTTCTGTAATTCCTAATCTACAATTTTAGTTCTCATATTTTTACATTAGCAATTTTTATAACATATCTGATTTTTGACTTTTCGACAACTCCCACATTATGACACTTCATGTGGTGACACTTCATTCAATATCCTTGTTGGTCAAAATCCTTCGTAGGTAATCTTTTCTGAGAAATCAAAATCAGTTCTGTCTGCTTCCAAAATTAATGACTGACCCCACAAATCAGCACAAGATTCTTCAACGTCTTTTATCCGTACTCGCACGTTTTCTGGAAAACTTTCCAGAAGGTCATTCATCTCATAACTACTCCAAATCAAACATGTTTAACGGTAAAGTTCTTAAGTGATGGACTACTGAAAAATAGATTATCTTATTGATATATGTAGTACCAATTAATTCTTTTAAGTCATCCTCAACTGCATAATTTTATACTTGTACAATCTCTGGATCCCTCATTCTGATGTGATTTGATCATGATGCTACCATTTTGATCTCTTAATTTTTAAAATATAATAACATTTATGGACTAATGATGTGAGAAAGTAATTTATAATTTTAAAATATTATGAAATTGTAGAATGAGATTAGAATTCAAGTTCATTCCTTTCTTCTTTATCACAAAATTGTATGCTTTGAACACTACATTGTACATATATCATTGAGTTAATTCATTTTCTTAAATATTTATTTAATATTAAATCTCGTTTATCAATATAAATCTCCCGTCGTGGAAAATGCATATTCCACCATATTATATTTCTTAATTTGTTTTATAATCTATGGCTGCTCCTGGTAAAACTAGTTGACCATCGTAGACGCCAAACTTTAGTACCACAAAAAAAATTGAAGTGATGGCTTAATGTTCATCCATTGCAACTAGCATTAATTGCAGTTGCTAGAGATGTTAGTCTTAATTCTTTTTCTCAAATTTAACAATGTAAATTGTTATAAACTACTCTTCTCTTAGGAAATGTAAATTGTTATAAACTACTCTTCTCTTAGGAAACTTGATGTATTAATATTTACATTTTATAAACCTTCATTTAATACATCACCCGCTCAGTTGCTTCATATTACATGACATTTAAAATCTTACACAAATATTAAGAAATTAAAAAAATATCTTGAATTTCATAAAAAATATCATTTAACATTAATTTCTAATATACTCCCACTTAGGATATTCAATGAAAAAATATTTAACACTTCATTAGTTTTGTAAAACGATAAATAATTTATAACAATTTATTTGTTGCTACAACGTACGTCAAATAAAATAAAGCAGAAGGAGTATTATTTATTATTAGTTTTTTTTTTTGTCCCGATCCTCTATTAATATTAATTCGTTATCCGTCGTGTGTAACCTAATTTTATTTCCCAAACTTGTTGCCTTGTTTTTTATTACCTCTTTTGTCATATCTTTTTATGTTTTATCTTTTTTTTTCTTCTCAAAAGAATTTATGTTTTAGAATTTTAAAATCTAGCTAATTAATCAACAGTATTTTTTTCGAATATATTCTTATTTAATACTAACTATTATTGGAAAAAAAAAACTCACTACTAATGACACATGTATCAAAGATTAAGCTATTAAATAAGGACAATTATATTTATTTTAAATATAATAATTTTTAATTTTATTAAATATTTTTTAATTCATGTATAATAATCTTAATCATAAAAAAAATATGGAAAGAAGGTGGTATTAGCTAGAGAGAAATGCAGTGATAAGATGTGAGTGGAGCCACTTGCTTAATTGCATGTGCACCAACTTTTCATAAGGTTAGCTATATGCCGGTTCATGCTATGTCGATTTAAATAATATATGGTGTATGGTTAACTGTCACCTGAATCCACCTGGGTCATACCAAGAACAACGAATTAACTGACATCAAACAATTTTGTTTGCTTGAAATTGCCGAAAAAATAAATTATATGGATTATTTCACAGGATTATGTTGAAAGCATCAAATGTATTGCATTAGCTTTAGTGAGAAGGTAGATTTTGGTCAGACTAATAAGCTTGCATTTAATAATACCGTTGACAATCTTTTGGATAACATCAAGCTGTATGTATCTATTTTCTATATATGTCATAATGTTCAACCTATAACTGATCGAGTTCATGGTAATCATGAGCCTCAGGGTCAATGGGAGTATGCTTTTGACCCAAGAAAAATAAGATTCCTTTATCAACGTATATAATGGAAAAATATGATTCCTAATGGTTACGTTTTGCAATTTTTCTTTTCTGCACTCCGACTTTATTAGAAAATTTGTTCATTACATTATTCACATTCCCATATCTCTAACATTTGTTTAATTAAATGGTAGAACCAGTGCACAAATTACAAAAAATGAGGTAAACTCTTTTTAAAATCTAGGTTATTGCTTTTTTTCTCCAAAATTTCACAATTTCACAAATTGTCTCATATTTTTATTTTGCAAATTTTATCCCCTAATATATAAAAAAGCGTCACCAATTTTGTCCAAAAAATTGTTACAATTAGGATATTTAATTTGTAGCGGTTTTTCATTTAAAACTTCATAATTGTGAAATTTTTCATTAATTGTGACAGTTTTTTTTTACATGGGACACAATTTTTGATATTTTATAAATTTGGGTCCACAATTTGTGAAAAAAACTAGAATAAAACTTGTAACATTGTGAAATTATGGGGAAAAAAGTGTAATTAAATATAAAATTTAATAGTTAAAAGTGTATATTGAACGTATGATTTTCATGAATTCACTTCATCATGGAAATTTTCCAAGAGCCTTGATTAATTTATATTTTAAATAATGCTCAGTTTGTTTTTTTCACGAGACAATTCTTTTTAACAAATAAGAATAGTGAATGTGTTCTTACCAAAATCTGGAAATTCCACGTATGAACTAGGTGTGGCTAATGTGAACTCCAAATTCTGCACGTCGAACGGTGAGTCATTTTTGTTTAGGAAAGTGACATGCAAAACAAAGAAAAAACACTTCGACGCTCAAGTAAGTACATTAATTTTAAGAGAATAATCGAGTGTGTGAGAGAGTGTAAACTCAATATGAGATCAATAATGTAGTGTATATGTCATGTCATGTGAGACGTGTGTTTAGACGAGATGAGATACTTGGAGAGAACCTATGCGACTGTACTTATAGTGTGGAGTATGGGCTTTGTGCCTTTGTTTGTTAGTAATCTGTTGATAAGATAATAACAGATAATAGCAGGCAGTTACCTAATTCAAATAGAAGATAATGTGTACCTTATTAATATACTATTACTTGTAGATAAGTAACAACTTGTAGATAACTTGTAGAGATATTAGGTGATAAGGTAGTTACACCTATTTGAATGGCCCAACATAGTTGATATGCTGTTAATAAGGAGATATGCACACTAGGCGTCTGTGCTCTTGTAGAAGGTCGACATCCGCGTTCCTGTAACAAGGCTGACAGGGAGGGCGGACACATGTGTCCAAGTTGAAACTTGGCACTATTAATGTAACAACACTGATGTGGAGGGTGTCCACGTGTATAGTGACCTTGCAGTGATGGCCATGTGTAACTTTACCATTTTTGAACTGTACATAAGTCCCCTAGCCTCTGAGCCAGTTTGTGGGTGAAAGAGGGTGAAAGAGCATCGAGAAAGTACATACAGTGTCATGGTAGCAATGGTGAGAGCTTCAGCCCTCGAGGGTGGACAAGTGACGTCGTGCGTCAAGGTCGATAGCTTTGCTAAGTAGTATCAAGAACCTATACAAGGTTATCCAGATTGTATTGACATCTGAACCTGGACAAGGTAGTCCGGGTTGCTAGTGCTGAGCTGTCCAAGGTGGACTAATTTGCTTAGTGGATAAGTTTGAGCATGGCAGGTAAGTGAAGCGTAAGGGATGATGACTTCTGCCAAAATATGACCGTTGATGTGATTATTGAAAACAAGCATTTCTTCACTTTAAATGCTGCAGTCGTGTGCCGCCCACGCACCATTACTCGTCTACACGTGTCACTCGGGGAGTGGACACGTACTGGAGAACGTGCGGTAGTGGGTGGATGGAGTCAAATCGTGGCGCGAGCTTCCAGCGGACGTTTTGAAATCCCGCCAGTAACTGTCGACCTTCACTGTGTCCTTAAATAGATTGGACTTCTGCAATTTTGACCATCATTTCTGTGCCTTTGCTTTCCCGAGTCTTCTTCTTCCTACTTAAGTTTCCATTTTCTTTCAAGGTAATCTTGCAAAAATGTCTGTCTTACCCATCTTTAACTCTGCTTTTGACATGGGTGGTAGTGACTTTGGTGGCTCGATAGAGCATCATGTTATGCGTGAAATCATCTCCATGGGTGATTCTTCGGAGGAGAATACCCATGACAGAGATTCTGATGGATCATCTTCTTCCTCCGGGAGGAGGGCGAGTTCCTGTTGGGCTGATGAGGACACTTCTCGTCCTCGTCAACGGGCAAGGGTGGATGAACCTCTGCCACTCACCATCATCCTTGCTTCTTCTTCAGGGAGGATGAGACAAAATAGCTTAAGAGGCATTAGAGCTTCATCCTGTGTGCGTTGCAGCCCCGGTGCTAGGTCGCCATTGGCTGTTCCAGTCATTCGTGGCTATGAGTGGGTAAGGGAGGTCGTGTTTAAATACCGTTCCTCTATAACTTTCGCTGCTTCCGTAAACGTCCTTCGCTCGATGTTGCAGATGACGACTCCTTCGAACGACTACAAGGTCATTGTTGAGCCCTGCGGGGAAGATGACTTTCCCTGCTTGAGGGTGGCGCAAGACACTCTGCCCTTCTTTTTCATGTACCGATGCCTCTTCGAGGTGTTGCGTCTTCTTCTCCCTTTCTCTCCATTTCAATGTGCTTTGTTGGAGTACTTGAATATGGCCCCCTCCCAACTCCACCCTAACAGTTGGGCAGTGGTGCAGGCCTTTGAGATTTTGTGTTCTCATTTGCACATTCGTGCTATTGTTCCTCTTTTCTTATTCTTTTTCTAGACCAAGCTGTCCGGGAAGGTCACTTGGGTCTCCTTGCATAGTGTCTCGAAAAAACTGTTTGAGGTTGACACCAACGTCTTCCGCCACTTCAAGGACTGATTCTTCAAGGTTCGCGAAAGTGGTGTCATGACTGATGGGTTGCCTCTGATACACAACAGGGATGGGGAGGCTCGCTTCCCCTTCCACTGCCAGGCTGACCCTACCAGGTTCAGGTCCTTTGATGAGGACATACTGATGTTGACCCTTGTGGAGAGGTCTGACAAGGCAACCTTGGAGTTGTTGCCGGCCTTCTTGGGCGCACGCGCCATTTTGTTGCTGCCTTTAGCCGATGACCCCTCTATCGCTCTGGACGATAATTTTCCTTCCTTATAACTTCCTTGTTTTCTGGTGTGCAAATTCTGATACTTGCGTGCTTTTTGTGTTTTTGCAGGTATCATGGGCAACTTCCAATGGAGGCCACTGGTGAGGAATGTGGGTGGCGATGTTGTGCCGCCCTTTATTACCCTCCAGCTAGAGAAGAGGGTTGACCCACTATTCGGGTTGGCCCTGCTGATGTAGTCGCTGCTTTCCCCAGCCCCTCTTCTTCCGAGTTGTCAAAGAGGAATAGAGACGAGGGTGCTGGGACGTCTGGGCGCAAGAAGTCTCGGGCCGCCTATGCCCCTCGTAGCCTGCATGCACTGAGGGAGGCTGTCGGACTTTTGCCTACTTCTCCTCCTCCTGTCCAAGCTCCGACACCTATGGTGGTTGCTGCCACTGCTTCCCCTGCCACTTCTCCTGTTGTCGTGGCTCCGTCTCCACCTGTTGTGGTTGCTACTGTGCCTCCTATGGTTGTCGATCTGACTCCGCCCATTTCCTGACCTGCTTCTCCTGCCATTGCTACTTCGTCTCTTTCTCCGCCTTCTCGGTTTGCAATGCTGCCGCCTGCTGCTCGTCCTGTCACCTCCATCATGTTTTTAAGTGCTCCAAGGGAACTCAACTCTTTGTTGAGTGTTGGGCACAGACTTGATCGAGGACTGCCGACCCTTTTTGACAGGAATTTGATTAGGTCGGCCGGTACACATCGTTCGCTTGACGATGTTAAGCTCTTTTTGCAGAGGGGCCTTGCCATCATCAAAGAACATTGACAAGTGCATCAAGAGGCCATGAGGAAGGCTGCCTCCTTGGAGCAAGAGAATAACAAGTTGAAAGGTGTTGTTCGCAATGCTTGGCGGTTTGAGCGTAACAGACTAAATGGCGCTGTGGTGGCCCTTACTGAGGCGATCAGGGGTAACCATCAGCTGTCCACCAAGACTGGTGAAGCTTTGTCCAAGTTTTTGTGAACTAGGCTTGATGGTGATGAGCTAGTCGTTTGTGGCAGGGCAATTGCTGCCAAGGCTGATAAGGCTGTTACTGAAAAGGAGGAGTTGGCGAAGAGAGTGTCCAAGTTGGAGGCAAAGTTGAAGGAAGCTGAAGTCGGACTTGCTGCTAAGATAAAGTTAGTTGAGAAGGTGGCGAGTCTGGAGGAGAGGTTGAAGGAAGCTGAGGTTGAGCTTAAGGCTGAGATGGCGGTCAGCAAGGAGCTTGACGAGGAGTTGAAGGTGTTGAAGCAGGCAGCAGTGGAGCAGCACGAGAAAGGATTCTTCAAGATGGTGCGCCAAGCTGGCCTCTTTGCGAAGGACCTTGACTTAGGTTAGTTTGATCCTTTTAAGGATGTAAAGGATGGCGCCTTGGTTGATGAGGAGGAGCTTGGTTCCGCTGAGGAGACCGTTAGTGATGCAGCGGATGTGTAGGCTGCTTTTGTTTTTTTGCTTCTTTTGGCCATTGCTGGCCATGTAAAAACATTTTTAACTTTAATGAAGACATTCCTTATTTCTCCATCTTCGTCAATCTTCTTTCTGCTGCATGCTGTCTTTACATTGGTACATTACTTGAATAGCATTGTTGTCGAACCAATCTAAGACTTTACGTTGTGGCAGTGTCTCGTTATTTTTTATTGTTTCTTATGTATCGACATTGTTTGCTGAATTGTCAAGTGACTGAGGTACCAAGAGTACATCTTGGGCTTTGCATGTCATGAACTATCGTCATCATGAAGTAATGTTGGGTTCCTGTTGAGGCTCCCATTGTTAAAGTGTGCTAAGAATGTATCTTAGGCTTGGAAATGTCGAGGATTGACCGTGGACATCTGTGTTGAACTCTGCAAATAGCTAAGTTTTTAGCCTATCTTGTCAAGGTTCTATATGAGAAAATACCAAGAGTGTTTCTTGGGTTTAGCATGTCAAGGATGGACATTGGACAATTTTTTCCCTGCAAAACAAATAACCCTATGGTCTTGCGTGTCAAGGTTTCGTAGAGGTTAGAGTACCGAGGGCAAACCCTGGACTTTGGTACCAAGAATGTTTCCTGGGTTTATTGCGCCAAGGGCGGACCTTGGATTGAGTACCAAGAATGTTTCTTGGGTTTTTGTGTAGCTTGTATTCCTGCGCAAATAGAATTTATGAGCACTGGAATCATCAAAGTCACATTTTAAATACCTTATGTTTCCATGATGGATAGCTCGGTGAATACGAGGTTGACCACGGGTGTACCTCAAGCTTTGAAAGTTGCGAGTTACCAAGTGTTGTTGATAACTATGTAGTTCAAAGATGGACTTTGAACAACTGTTTCTTTAAAACAACAATCCTATGGTCCGCCATGTTGGGGTTCCATAGTGTGTAATAGTACCAAGATAGTTTTCTTGGGTTTTAGGAGACAAAGGGCGGACCTTGGCCTTTGTGTGCCAAGTATGTATCTTGGGTTTTATGATCTTGAGAACTTATATTCCTGCAAGGAAGAAAATATAGAAATAATAACCTATGTCGGGGGTATACATGGTTGTACCTCGTATTTGTCAAGGCTGATACCAGTGGAGTCATCCAAGCTGGGTTTCGTCGAGATTCAGCAAGGTGTGGCCTTGGGTTTATGGTCCTAAGAGCTAGTCTTGGATTCATGAGTCATTGAGAGTGTACCAGCGGCGCGTCTACCCTGTAGAGGTTGACCAAAACTTTAGGATTTATGAACCTTGACGGTTTACCGTAGTTTGGCTTTATAGACCTGTAAATGGCCAAGAATGGATCTTGGGATTTGTAAAGTACCAAGGGCTGTAGTAGAACTTCAAGTGGGTAGCATTCCATGTTCTTGGAATGTCTTTACCACTGAGCTCCTGGAATTTGTAGGTGTCGTTGTCCAGGTTGGTGATGACTTTGAACGGGCCTTCCCAATTTGGTCCAAGCTTGCCTGCACGGGGAACCTTCCTGGTTTCATCCCGAACACGCTAGACTAGATTGCATGGCTAGAAAGTTCGAGGTTGAACTTTAGAATTGTATCTTCTTGTCCTGTGGAACTTGGCCGCTTCTTCATTAATTCTTACTATATCTCGAATTTCTTCATTGGTTTTCAGCTCGACTCTCATGTTCTCCTCGTTGCACTGTTCCTGAAATAGTATCCTTCTTGTAGAAGGCTCCGCTAGCTCGACGGGGATCATGGCGTCAGTGCCATATGTAAGGCGGAAAGGGGTTTTCTTTGTAGTGCTTTGACATGTGCAAAGGTAAGCCCAAAGTATGCTGGGGAGTTCTTCCTTCCAGAGACCTTTAGACTTGTCCAGTCTGGTGCCATATGACTTTGTTTGCAGCTTCCACCTGACCGTTAGTTTGGAGGTGTTCAACAGAGGTAACCAGGTGCTTGATACCTAGTCGTGTGAGGAAGTCCTCGTAGTTCTGTGCCTTGAACTGCGTATCGTCATCAGTAACTATAGCATAGGGTAGAATGTATCTGCATATGAGATGTTTCCAGGTGAAGGTGTCGATTTCACTGGTTGTTATTTCCCGCAGTGGCCTTGCCTTGATCCACTTGGTGAAGTAGTCGATTGCCACTAGAAAGAATTTGATCATTCCTAGAGCTTTAGGAAATGGTCCCAAGCTGTCCATTCCCCACATAGCGAAAAGCCATGGGGAAAAGATGGTATGAAGGTTGTTAGGGGGGAATCCGTGGTATATCCGCAAACTCTTGACATCTTTTGCATTTTCGTGTGAATTCGAAGGCATTAGTCGTGAGTGTTGGCCAGTAGTATCTTGCTCGTACTACCTTGGTGGCGAGAGAGCGTTCCCCTGTATGGAGGCCGCAGATTCCTTCATGGAGTTCCCTAAGGACGTAGTTCGCCTGTTGGCTGTCCAGGTACTTGAGTAGAGGTGATGTCAGCCCTCTTTTGAATAACTCGCCATCGATGATGACGTAGTAGCTAGTTTTCCTCTTTATATGTCAGGCCTTGTTTTCATCTGCGGGGAGTGTTCCCTTTATGAGAAAGTATCTGTAAGGGGTCATCCAATTGGGTTCCTCCAATTCGACAACCATTACCGCTTGGGTGTCAATGGTGGGCTTTTGGAGTCTTTCTTGAATGATTGTTTTGAGGTGCCTAGTATTTTTGGTACTGGCCAGGTTGGATAGCAAGTCATCCTTGATGTTATTCTCTCGTGGTACGTGATATATCTCAAAACACTTGAAACTGTCGATAAGTGTCTTGGCCAGATGGCAATACTGGAGGAGTATGGTTTTTTTTTGTTTGATATTTGTCAGCTATCTGTCCCTGACGAGCATCTCAAACATTGAGCTCTGACTTCTTTTACGAGTTTGAGTCCCGCTATGAGTGCCTCGTACTCGGCTTGGTTGTTTGAGGCTTTCAAGTTAAGCTTGAGAGCTTGTTCCAGCTAGATGTTGTCGGTCCTTCAAGTATAATGCCTGCTCCACTTCCTTGTACATTGGAAGCTCCGTCCACGTAAAGGTTCCACCAGTGTGGGGTGGACTTGTCTTTTCCTGGAAATTCTACCAGGAAGTCTGCCATGAATTGTGTCTTCATGGGACCACGCGGTTCATATCGAATGTCAAATTCTGACAGTTCGATCGACCATGCCACCATTTTGTCTACCAATTCGGGCTTCCACAGTACCTATTTGATGGGATAGTTAGTTTTGACTATCACTTGGTGACTTTGGAAATAAGGCTGGAGGCACCTGGCGAAGGTGAATAGTGCTAGGGCTATCTTCTTGATCATTTGATAGCATTTCTCGGCGTCATGTAGCATGCAGCCTCATCCACCACTGAGAGGTATAAGAGTAATGGTGTCCCTTTTCGAGGTTGACTCAAGACAGGTGGCGTAACAATTGTTTTTCTGAATTCCTTGAAGGCCTGCTCACAAGTGTCATCCCAAAGGAATGGTTCTGTCTTTTTGAGCAGCTTGTAGAAAGGCTTTGCCTTCTCGACGAGTTTCAAAGAACTCTTGAAAAGGCCGCTAGTCTTCCATTCAGTTTCTGAACTTCGTTGACACTGTTCGGGCTATGCATCTGTAATATAGCTGAGCATTTGTCCGGGTTGGCTTCAATTCCTCTGTGTATGATCATGAAACCAAGGAATTTGCTGCCACCTACCCCAAATGTACATTTTTCAAAGTTGAGACGCATGTTCGATTACCTCTTCCAGATCTGCTACATGTTGGGCTACATTTTGGGACTTGACGACCATGTCGTCCACATAGACCTCAATGTTGCGTCCGATTTGTTTTTTGAAGACGCAGCCCATCAGCTGCTGGTATGTGGCCCCTGCATTCTTAAGGCTAAAGGGCATGACTCTGTAGCAGAGTTGGCATCTTCAGTGATGAAAGTTGTCTTTTCTTCGTCTGGGGCATGCATTCTGATCTGATTGTAACCAGAATATGCATCCAGGAAGCTCAAGATTTGGAACCCGGACGCTCCATCGACCAGTCTGTCAATGTTGGGTAATGGGTATGCGTCATTCGGGCATGTCTTGTCGAGGTCTGTGAAATCTGTGCAAATATGCCATTTGTCACAGGCTCTTTTGACCATGACAATGTTAGTGAGCCAGGTAGAGTATTTGACTTCTCTTATGAAGTTGGCTTTAAGCAACTTGTCTACTTCTTCTTTCACTGCCTTTCGTCTTTCTTCTCCCAAATTCCGCTTCTTATGTGCTATTGGTTTAACCTATGGACATATTGCCAGCTTGCGGCATATAACATTAGGGTCAATACTTGGCATATCAGATTGTTGCCAAGCGAACAGAGATGCGTTCTGGCAGAGTACGTCAGCTATATGTCTGTACTCGTGGTTGGTAAGCTCTTTGCTAAGCTGTGTGCACTGTCCGGGTTTGATCCAGAGTTGCAGCTTGACTAGTTCTTCGATCGATTTTGGTCCTTTGTCGATGTTGTCATCACGCAGATCTACGTCGAAGGTATCATCATGGTGAGCTATATAGACCATCAACGTATAAGGGGTAGACTCACTGTCTATATTCATAACCTGGGTGGTGCTCCCAAAGTGGTACGATGTCTGTCTGACCTCCTGTCAGGAGGATATGGTGCCACTTTGAGACTTTCGATGTAACATTGTGTAGCTTGCTTCTGGTCTACTCTCACAATGACAATGTCCCCTGTCATGGTAGGAAATTTCATCTTCAAATGAGGCGTAGAGACAATAGCTCCCAACTTGTTCAGTGTTTTTCTGCCAATCAGGGCGAGGTATGATGTGTCAACATCCACGATTAGGTACCTAAGAGTAAAGCTCCTTAAAAGTGAACCTTGACCGAAAGTGGTCATTAGGTCGACGTAGCCCAGGGTTTCAACCCTTTCTACTGCAAAGCCTAGAATAGGTCCTAGGTGAGTGATGTGTTGAAAACACATCTTAAATATAGCATTAGTTTAAGTCATATTTAGAGTAAATAGTTAGGAAATAGTATGATAATTAGGCATATTTAGTATATTATGATAAATAAAGCATTTTAATACCAATCAAGTGTTTGCAGGCCAAAACAAGGGAGAATAAGAGCAAATAAAGGAGAAAACAAGATCTGCCTTATCACG
>PYAF01001153.1:147871-176470 GCA_007407185.1 Glycine tomentella | reverse complement strand
TAATTTCTTTCTTTACTTCATACAATCAATCCAATAAACTCTTGCGTACTCTCTTGTTTTTGTTTAATCACAACTTTTAGAATTATTGAGAAATCGATCCAATCCCTGTGGAGACGATACTTTACTTACCCCTTTTATTACTTGTTAAACGATCGGTGCACTTGCCGTTTTTAAAACGCATTCGCGTAATCTCACAACAGTGAGGCTGAATGATACTTACTGAGATCTCCAGCTTCTAAAAGGTCTTAAGGTATAAGACGTCAGTGGAGTTGCCCTGATCGATAAATACCTTTTTCACTTTACAGTTGGCTATTATAAGGGACATGACCATGGGAACGTCCTGGTTGATAGAATTCCCTTGAAATCGACGTTAGTAAATGTGATAGGAGGTAAACTCCGTACTAGGAGAGAGTCGATATAGTTTATATCGGTGTCTCGAATGGAGTGTAGGTGTTTCTTTCGAGATTGACTGGATGATCCTCCATTTGAGAAACCACCTGCGATGGTATTAATCACACCGCGAATGTGCTGAGTAGGCTCCTCTTCCTGCTGGCGAGGGGGTTGACGTTCGCGTCTGGGTTGCGGTTGTCTTTGCCTCCTTCTGTCCTCTGCGCCATTCTTCGTCTATCATTGTATCTGTTTCTGAATCGACCCCTTTGTCGTCCTTCTTGTCTGTTTTGTGTTGGAGGACTATCAGGTCTCTTCACAAACCGTGATAAGTGCCCCCCTTGGATAAGTTCTTCTATCTTATCCTTTAAGGCCCAACACTCATCGATATTATGGCCATTTCTACGATGGTAACAACAATATCTATTAGAGTTTCCTCCCTGTTTCATGGATGATGAGGGAGATGGCAACATCACCTGTACCTTTGTTTGAAGGCTTCTTCCATGATTGTGGATTGGTTGACTGTCAGGGGAGTGTATCTCTTGAACTTGGGTTTTTTCGGGAGAAGTTGCGGTTTGTACAGCCTTTGCCTCTTGTCAGACCTCTGGGGGTCGACTTTGGTGGATACTTTGTGTTTCGCTCGCTTTTGTCCAATCCGTCGGACTTCGTTTATGAACTTTGACATTTCTTCCATCTGTATGTATCTAGGTCGAAGGGCCAGCATCATGGAATGCAATGCTACCTCAAGGTTGAGGTTTTTGATCTGAATAATCAGTTGCCCGAATCGTTCCATGAACCTGCGAAGAGGTTCATCGTCCGCTTGGCGTAATGTCGCTAGTGCAGCGAAAGTTAGCATATGGTCCAAGCTGGTTGCATATTGTGCGTTGAATTTTTTGACAAGGGTGTCAAAACTGTCAATGGACTGTTCAGGGAGACTACCATACCATGCTAAAGTTGCCCCCTTTAGGGTGGTAGGAAATACTCGACATAATATGGCGTCGTTGTTTGTGTAAAGATTTGCCTATGATAGGAAGGCATACAAGTGTTCTTCGGGGTCAGTGGTGCCATTATACCTCTCTAAATGTAGAGGTTTTCACCCGAACGAGATATCAACTTCTCTGATGCAGTTGGCGAGAGGATTGCGCCGTGTGTTATGCCTCTCTAGTTGGTAGCCCTGTGTTGAACTACGAATACCTGGAGGGTCGACATGTTGTTGAGGATGCGATTCTCCTTGTGTTTGTTCTTCTCTGGTGATATGGGAGCGTTCATCTCCCTGGGGATGTCTTGCTCTGATCTCCTGCTGATCACGGTCAGCTTTCAACCTTTGAATTTCTTCTTGGTATCTTTGTTCCATCTCTGCCATGCAGTTCTGGAGTTGTTGAATGGTATCGGCATTTGTCATGGTATCGACGTTTGTTCCATCCCTCGCTTCGACAGGGGTGTCACATCTAACGCTGGAGCATGTGCTGACCATGTATGTGTGCCGATGAACTTGTCTGGGTGCGAGGCCGCAGGGTAAGTTTTACCGTACGTGGTCCCACGGTGGGCGCCAAATGTTCTTACCAAAATCTGGAAATTCCATGTATAAGCTAGGTGTGGCCAATGTGGACTCCAATTTTTGCACGTCGGACGATGAGTCGTCTTTGTTTAGGAAAGGGACCTACAAAACAAATGAAATACACTCTAACGCTCAAGTAAGTACATCAATTATAAAAGAATAATTGAGTGTGAGAGAGTGTAAACTCAGTATGAGATCAATAATGTAGTGTATATGTCATGTCATGTGAAAGGTGTGTTTAGACTAGATGAGATCCTTAGAGAGAACCTATGCGACTGTATATAGTGTGGAGTATGAACTTTGGGTCTTTGTTTGTAAGTAATCTGTTGATAAGATAATAACAGATAATAGTAGGCAGTTATCTAATTCAAATAGAAGATAATGTGTACCTTATTGATATACTATTACTTGTAGATAAGTAACAACTTATAGATAACTTGTAGAGATATTAAGTAATAAGGTGGTTACACCTATTTGAATGGTCCAACATAGTTGATATGCTGTTAATAAGGATATATGCACAGTAGGCGTTCGTGCTCCTGTAGAAGGTCGACATCCGTGCTCCTGTAGCAAGGTTGATAAGGAGGACGGACACGTGTGTTCAGGTTGACACTTGGAGAGTGAATAAACACTATTAATATAACAACGTTGATGTAGAAGGTGTCCACGTATATAATGACCTTGCAGTGATGGCCACATGTAACTTTACCATTTTAGGACTATACATAATTATTAAATTGTAATTTTGGTTTTTCTTTTGATCCTGAGTTTTGATTTTCCTTTAATTCCTAATCCTTAATTTTGATTCCTCTATATTTTTCCTGTAATTTTGGTTCAATTCTTAATGTTGTATATATTTTATTTATTTTATTTTATTTCAATTAAATCTTAAATTTAACATATTCATTTTCATTTAAGATATTATAAAAAATAATTTAATTAATTAAAATATAAAATAAATATTTTCAAAATTGGAAATTATATTGGACTAAAATTATAGATTTTCTAAAAATAAAAAGATTAGGTCAAAAAAATAGAAAGAATAAAATTATAATTTAACTAATAATAATAAATGGGTATGGAGATTAGACACATGTACACGTGTATAAGAACTAAAGTATTTCGTGTACTCCTTTAATAAAAGCCTTTGTTTATTAAATAAATGTTATCTATGAATCAAAACTAATAATTAATTATGTTACACTTAGCTTATTTGTTTGGAAAATAAATTGAGGGAGTGAGTGTTGAAATGAATAATATTTAATTTTATTATTTTAGAAATTCGACTAAAAATAATATAAGGAAAATATCCAAACAAAAAACAAAAAACAAAAAAAAAATTATTACTCAACCAAAAATAAAGGTTGTTAAATTGATTATATGTGCTGCCATGCATGTCTAGACTCCAATTTCCCGCAGAAAATCAGGGCGGGAGGGAGTTCAAGAGTTACACGCTGAGTATGTCTTAAACAAATATTCGTATAAATTAAATCTGTACACGCAAGATGAAACTACCAAAGCAACCAAATGATTAAGAAAGGAAAACGAAAATAACCATGGAACAGAAATAACTGAGACCTACATATCTAATTTAATTATTTATTTAATATGCTGCTCACTTGCAGTCTAATGTTTTGAACATTATTTATTGGAAATGGCATGCTTACCTATTGTGTTATTTATTTATCAGCACATATCATATATATTAATTTTAAATATTATTTTGGTGTTAGACAATTAATCATGCCCTCATCATGCATGTATCTTAATATAATGCACATAAAATTACTATAATGTATGGGTCATTGTTGCCAACTCACAGCTATATAAAAATGTTCTGCGTTGAATTGTTATATAAAACTTCAGGATATTGGATGCTCCTCTACTGTATTTGTACTGTACATAATCCACGAAATAGATATGGCAAATGACTTGACATCCCAATACACACCGTAATCCTATATGTAAGTCTTGGCGTAGAAGTACGGATGCATCGTCCTTAGCAGTTGGGTTATCAAGCTGACATATTATCTCTTAAATATTTTAATATTTTAATATTCATGATAATGTTACAACTCTCTTATCAAGTAACATGTATTTAATTATCTATAAGAGACGAATAATCTATAAGACATGAGTTATCTACTAGCTATTATCTACAAATTAGAAATTATCTGCACCACTATAACAGACCTTACAAACAAGGATCCGAAACTCGTACTTCACTCTATAAATATCAGTTTCTATCTTATATTTTTCATTTCATTCTTATCTTTGTTTTGCAGGTTCCCCTTTATTTTCCCAGTGAAGGGTACATACAATCCGACGTGCGAAATCATGAAGTCCATCTTGGACACATCGACCCTAATGTCGATTAATTCCAGATTTTAATAATTACATTATTATAGTTAGGTTGTCATAAGGAAAAAATTAATCATTTTTACGCTTAGCATTTATATAATTGGATAAAAGTTAGGGATAATAACAAAAAGTTAGTAAATGAAATAGTGCTCCAAAAGTTGCATGTGAAAGTTATTAGTAAATGATATTGTATCTTATAATTTAGGGCTTAAATATGTAGTGTAGCTCTCCTCTATATCTATGCAATATTACTAATTCAATTTGGATTTATATGAACACTTATATAAAATCTCTTGACTTTAGTTTCTAGCGGACGTGTGGCGATGTTATGGACCACAATCCAGTTGTATTATGTACATGATGAACTAAAATATTATAAAGTGAGTAGTTTAAGAAAGTAAACTCATTAATTAATTAATTTTGCTCGATGCCTTATGGCTACTTCCTTTCTATATAAATCATATCCCTAGCCAAGGTAATAATAACTTAGCACAAAGCAGGGTAATAGCACAACACGATGGCTTCTAATATCCAAACTCTGCTTGTGCTTGTTCTGGCTACATTGGCCACATTTATGATCCCTTCCAATGCACAACTTACTCCTAATTTCTATAAGAAAGTTTGTCCCCAAGCATTGCCAATCATAAGGTCTGTTGTTCACCGAGCAATCATTCGTGAACGACGCATTGGAGCCTCCTTGCTGCGTTTGCATTTCCATGACTGCTTTGTTAATGTAAGTTATTAGTGTGAAATGGAGGAACTAATTCTCATGTGATTAGTGTGTAAGTTACATATACTGCTCTTTTATACACACACATCATGTAATTAGTTTCTTATTTTCATACCATAAATTTAGGCACAAGTAAGTAATATTATTTGTTGTCTAGTTTCCTATATTACTTTTCTAAAATCAAAATTGAAAACTAATTAATTACCATATGCATGGCCAATTAAAGTTTCCTATATCAATTTATATGCAACGTTTCAATAAATTATAAAGTTTTCGGTTCTGCCAACCAAAACCACGTTATTAATTATGCGCTGCATGTAGCTTTTGCCTCTATGTCACTTTTGAGGTTTTTAAGAATAGATTTGTTAGTTTGACCTTAGGTCATATATTGGGCCAACCCACTTGCCCCCCTACAATGACCCTAAGTTTTCTAGCCCACTTAATGAAAGGGCAAAACAAAGCCCTAACGCACAATGTCCTACTTTTAGAGTACGTCAACCCACAAATTATAACAATTTCAAAAATATTTTTCAGTCAACCAATGTTAGGTTATTTTTGGGTAGGCCTAAGTCATTTTTTAGCTAGTCTCAACTTGGGAACTTTTCCGCACAATCTCAACTGAAACATTTTTTATCAACCTCGGCCTAGGTTTCTTTCGGCTAGCTAGCCTCGGCCAAGATATTTTTTGGCCAAACTTGTCCATGACTTTTTTTGATTGGCCTTGGCCACGAGATATCTTTTGGCAAGGACAATTTTTGGCTAACTATGGCTAGGACAATTTTCGGTTGGTCTTGGCTTGAGCTTCTTTTGGCCAGCCTCGGTCATGACATCTTTTGGCCATTACAATATTTAGCCAATCATAGCTACGAATCTCTAATGATTTTTTTTACGGGGTTTGTTAAGCTTTTTTTAGATGATGAGGTTTTGTTAAACTTAAAGAACTAATTCTCATACAATTTCATTGTTGGAGTGACAATTCTTATATGAGAATTGTTGATTATATAAAGAACTATTCTTAAAAATTGTGACTCCAATTATATTATATGATGGCTTGTCTTAAGTTCTTAAGAACAATACTATTGGAGAAAATAATTATTGAAGTTCTTTAATATCATGTAACATTGTAGAGTTCACCAAAAGTGAGTTAAGTGATTTCATATCATAGATTCATAGTTACACCATTGGAGATGTTCTAAAAGCTAAAATTCCTTCCTTCCATTTTTACAGTCAAAGTGCAATTTTATAACAAAAAAGAAAAGTTAAGCACATCTTAATTTGTATGATAAATTGTTTCAACTCTATAAAAATTACCACTAATATATTATCATCAAATTTTTAAAATTAAAAATTTATTTTTAATACAATTCGAGAAAAGTTTATACTCTTATTGTAATTTGATCATTTGACTTGAAATTAAGCGTACATTATTACACTACCTTTTAAAATAGGCTGCTTAAGTCCATGAAATGATCATTGTATTTGATAACTATAAAGAAAAAAATATAGAAAAAAAGAAGTATAGATATATAATTGAGATATAGGTGATATGAAGTGAAAGTAGTAGAAAGTGTTATTGAAATATTTATAATGAATGGTAGTTATGTATCATTATTTATTTATAATTAAATTAAATTTCAATTTTCAGTGATGAATATACGGTTAAACCAAAATGGTTGTGAATCTTACGTGTTGCAAAGTGATGAACATGCAGGAAGCAGGAAGTACGTAGCAGCCCAACCAATCATGTCGATCATAAAATAAAATAATCTAAACACCATAAATTATGGAACAACGGAAACATGAATCAAAGACACGAACATGCATGTCACTTTCTATTAGATAACATTACCAATTTTTTTTAATAATATACTAATTAATTTACTGATTTGTTGGATCCTTGGGAGCACAGGGTTGAGATGGATCAGTTTTGCTGGATGATACGCGCAACTTCACTGGCGAGAAAACAGCCCTACCTAATCTGAATTCAATAAGAGGTTTGGAAGTGGTTGATGAGATTAAGGCAGCGGTTGACAAAGCTTGCCACCGCCCTGTGGTATCATGTGCTGATATCTTAGCTATAGCTGCTCGTGATTCTGTGGCCATAGTAAGTATTAATTATGATTAATTATTATACAAACTTTACGTTCCAGCTAGCAATATTGCACTTAATTTGTTGGGATAAAATCTTAAATTAAGTTATTTATATTCTTACAAGTTATAATACTCCCGTTACACGAAAACATTATTCATGGAATAAAAACAGTAATGATACATAGACATCATCCTATTATTACAAGGAAAATGATTTTGATTGAACCCCCCGATCGATGCCTGTAGACGAGAAATTATTACAGGATAAGATCATAAACACGTGGTGATTTGTAACTATGCAATATTTTTTTGTATACATATTTAGAGACATGAGAAGAAATGATAGATAAGTAATGAGAAGAAATAATACATAAGTAATTGATATGGTTTGACAAAAGAAAGAATAAAGAGGACATGTGATTTTTAATGGATTGTTTGCAAGCATTTTTTCAGTGTAAAAAATGAGGACTCTTGTTACAAACATTCTGTTGCTACAAATAGGCATTAATTTGATACCTCTAATTTCTTAATTTTTTTCTTTATCACATCACACTTCTTATTATATTTGTCACAAATATGTAAGTATTGTGTCCGCATACATTACTCATAAAATCAGAATTTAGAGTGGCTAGTTAAATATTTAAACCATTTTTTCTTTATTTCTCTTATCCTGTCACATCATATTATTTATGTTACCTATAAGATTTTTTTTTCTTCCTCCTCTCACAAACCGTTAAATAACATTTCGGTTCGGTTGTGAGTGTAAAATTCATTTTTGTTTTGTTTAGTTTAGTTTAGAATATTGTTTTTTAGACACTTCAGTTTTTAAATAACCCATTAACACTTCTCATTTTTCTTTTCCTGTGATGTCATATTACTTATTTTCCCTATACTTTTTTTTCACTCTCACTAGGGATTAAATAACGTTTCGGGTGATGTGCGTGTAAAATTCATTTTGTTTAGTATATTCTCTAATTTCTTAAGGGGAACCCTAACCATATCATATTGTCTTTCTGTTAACAACAGTTAGGTGGTCCACACCTACGGTACTCAGTATTACTAGGCAGAAGAGACGCAAGAACCGCAAGCAAGGAAGCTGCAAACGCCAATCTCCCTCCTCCATTTTTCAGCTTCTCACAACTTCTCTCCAACTTCAATTCTCACGGATTAGACCTCAAAGACTTGGTGGCACTTTCTGGAGGCCACACATTAGGGTTTGCAAGGTGCACTAACTTCAGAGATCGCATCTACAACGACACCAACATAAACCCTACCTTTGCAGCCTCTTTGCGCAAAACATGCCCTAGAGTTGGCGCTGGCAACAACTTGGCACCGTTGGATCCAACTCCTGCAACGGTTGACACTTCTTACTTCAAGGAATTGCTGTGCAAAAAGGGTCTTCTTCACTCTGATCAAGAACTCTACAAGGGAAATGGCAGTGAAAGTGACAAGTTGGTGGAGCTTTATAGCAGAAACCGTTTTGCATTTGCTAGAGATTTCAAGGCTTCTATGATCAAGATGGGTAACATGAAGCCTCTCACTGGGAACAAGGGAGAGATCAGACGCAACTGCAGAAGGGTTAATAATTAATGTTGTTGTTATTGCATCTTACTGGGATGGACCACAATAAAGATTGAAAGATTAAGAAATTAATTAAGAGTATTATTATTATTTGTCAAATGAATCAAGACATGCATGCCATGTAATATTTTTTAACTGTCTGTAATTGTGGTATTAATTTATAATTTCTATTACTAAAATATAAATGTGATAGGTTCAAATAATGTTGAACCAAAAGTGTCAAAAAGAAATATCAGCTAAAGAAAGGTCACGTGTTAATTGTGGCTATGCAACAATTTGTACTTTTTGAATGCATGCGCACCAAGGGAATCACTGCAAGAATATATAATTTTTGTTATTAAAATTTTAGCTACCAATTAAAAAAATAAGGTTAGACTTCTTTAAAGTAAACATGAGTAAATTAAGTAGCAAGTAGACAAAGTAATTAGGTCTTTTACTCTTCAATAGAACTTTAAAGCATCTATAAAACGTCAGATCTTGAGCTCCCCATGTGACTAATATACATTTAGTTTATGACTTAAAGTAAACATGAATAAATTTTAAGTATTTTTTAATCCTCATATTAAGATCTTTAATGCTTAAAATATTTTCACAACTTTGGTTTTGATTCTTTGTGCCAACTACTTGATTAATCTAATACAGGATCTCATTGAAACCAGTATACTTAAACTCCTTTCCCTTGCGTCTTCAAGGATGTGTTCTACGAGAATAGATAATTACGATTTTGGCAATTCTTTGGACAATCACGTGACTAATCTTCAATAGAGACTTAATTAGTTACACCTAAACTCCTTGCCCCTTTTTAAGGATGATGCAAGAATCAAACTTAGATTTTTTTCATGCAAGTTCAACATCCAACATGTTGTCAACTAAGTTACACTTATCTGATTAAAGATTGAGATTTAATAATTTATTTCCTAAGGTGAGTTTCTCATTTTAGAAGAGCTGAAATCCATAACATTAATAAATAATTCTAAACTGCTTAACTATGAATTAGTTACATTAATAAATTTAGTAAGAGGTTTAATTCAATTGGTTGAACATTTTGAATATGTGAATGTTATATATCTCCTGTTAATAGGTTCAATTCATATGGATAAAAAAACTACATTAGTAAGTTTAGAAACTTGTTTCTCTCCTTGTAATAGACTTAAAATCTTTTCGTATCATATGCAATTTACAAGCACCTACAGACTACATACTCCTTTGATTAGGTCTTCCTCTCTAGCTAGCGCTTTCTCCTTCCCCCGATCTCTCCATTATATATGGCTCCATTCATGTCCATAATTTTAGGGCATACATTCAAAGTTTTAAAAGATTTACTCGTCACTGTTATATATTATGTATTTATATAAATATGTACCCATAGTTGACATTTTAAGAAAGTATATAATTTAACAATTTTAGTTTTTCTTTTTGATAAATCTGCGAGGGGTCAGTTTGATTAGGTAAAAACTAAGTTAAAGAAAAATAATTTTATGAATTTGTGAATACAATTAATTAATATATTCTTTTATATGTTAGTCTTTTTTTTTGTATAATTAATGACAGTAATAAGATTTAAATTATTAATTAAAACCCTTTATTACTAGTTAGGCTGACTCTAATGAAACATTAGTAGTGCTGCACGACTGCACCTCTTTAAATTAGTAATACTGCACAAAAAGAAAGTGGTACAAGATACAATTTACTCTTAATTATTTTAACATTACAGAATATAGGTCGAGTTTTTTGTTCCAATACTTGGTTACAATTTGTCAAATACGAACTTAATAACTTAATATATTCAGTTGTCTCAAGAAAAACTTGCTTTGACTTTTGGTTACAATTTGTCTCATTGACCCATTATATATACACAGTAATTTTGTCAAACATTTTCATTTTTCTTTTATTTCTTTTATCTTTTTCCTAATTATATATGGCTCTCATTTTTTCATTTTGTTTCGTAAAGCCGTGTTTCAAAACTTTGGTGTTAATTAATATCCTTTATAATATATATATATATATATATATATATATATATATATATTATATACCGAGAAAAGATTATTTAGTCGAGTTTACGTTACAAAACATTTTGGTATTTTCAACAGAATATTTCCCATGAAAAATATTCTAACATAAATTTGTGATTTACAGACGGATTTTTCTGACAAAAAATGTTCTATTTCAATTTTTCCTTTTTGTTTTTAGTTCAACAAGCGTGGTTCATTCGCCAGATAAACACAATTTGGGTTATTTTGTTTTCTTCTTAGTTAGTTAGTTAAGGTCTTAATTTGAACTGCATTGCATTGTTGTTTTTTTAACAAAATCTTCGGCTCTGCCCCCCTTTCAACCAATGGCAGATCTATTGTTTAGTGAGGGTGTGCACATGCACCCCCCATTTTAAAAAATTATATATAATTATCTAATATTTTTATATTTTGTCCCCTCCTAATTTTATATATTTGAACCCACTATTTTCATGTTTTTATATTTTCATATTTTATACTCTTTAATTTTATATATTTGAACCCACTATTCTTTATGTGTATGTAATTTATTTGATTATATATATTAAAATTTTATTATTTTAATATTTATGTCTTTATCTTCATGTCTATGATAATGATAATTATCAATTTTTATTTTTTTAAATAAATTATCCCTACTGACCCAGGATTCTAGATCCGCCACTACTCTCAACAGCACACTACTAACTCAAACTCAAGGATCTTTCCATTCTTGTCAGTAATCTTAATATTTATTTACGTTTAAGAAGAAGAATAGATTTTCTTTTATTTTTTAATGTAACTTAGTTGTGTAACTTGCTATTCCTATTTGTGTAATTAAGTAGCATGTTCTTTTACTCTGTTCTCTTTCTTTTTTCCTTTTTTTTCCTAGAAGATATATATCCCATTTATTACTTTTGTAGGGCAAGACCAAGACTAAAGTTTAATCTAATAGGTGTTTAGTTTTATTGGTCAAGTTTACCATTGACTGCTGTCACTGGATATCAATTTGGGAGAAAGAGAAGGGCTACATTTGCTAGTCTTTTTATCCACCCACCATACATATGTTATAATTAAACAGTATCATGTGACTCATGTTGCCTTTTGTTCCGAAGTGATGTTAAGTGCTAACAACTAAGGAATGTAGTTCTTCCCTGATATAGTTTATCCTCTGTTTTACCATTTGACTCGCACCCAAAAAGAGTTATAGTGAACAAGTAGAACAATATAAGAATGCAGTGAATATAATCCACATGTGATGAGATTAAAACTATTATATGAACAAGAGAAGTTGCTGCCTTATGTGTGTGTATCTAATTCGTAATATTTTGGGGTATTTCAGCCAATAGGAAGCTCTGTGGCTTGTTCAGTTGCCAGCTCCAATTAATTGGTGTTTTGAAGGCTGTGGCTGTCAGTGTAGGAGTGTAGAAGATTTTACGTGATAAATTATTAAGATAAATCTCACCGGCATATAGTTAGTTACCTAGGATAGAATTGATTATAAAGCCACAGGATGTCACTATCCTAAACCATTTAAGGAAAGTCCATGACATTGAAAAGTCTACCCCTAGCACTCAACAATCCTATTCTAGAAGTCCCTTTGTAATTTAGTTGCTGAGTGTGTGTGTGCAAACATTTAGTCAGACTCATATTTTCTTGGCTTAACTCCAAGGTGGATTAAAAGTGACAAAACCTGATGTCAAAATGACACTGGCTCACTTTAGCACAACTTTTATTCTTTGAAAGATTCTTTATTCGACAATGATACTTGAATTTGGAGCTCACCTTAGACAATGAGTTTGATTATTAATTGAAGCAGCAATTCTAAGAACATTAGTTTTAGTTAATTAATGAATTATGCACATAAAAGGATTTACAACATCAGTTAATCGAATTCCCTTGAAGTCTTTAAGTTTGAGCTCAAGTGAATTACTCTTATTGTGTAACTCGATATACAGTTTTAAAAGGATAAAAAAAGGTCTATTTGTGTTGGATATGGTCAAAATGATTACGTGGTTTCATAATCCTAGCTAATGATGGGTGGCATTTTGACAGTGATCCTTAATTGTAGGGTTAAATATTCTGTGTTTATTCCCAGTTCTCCCTCTTCCCTTATGGACAGGCACATGTACGCCAGGTGCCAATACTCTATTTGTTTTTAACAACTACGATACATACCGAGTTTGGAAACAACAAAATTGGATCAGGAATAGAGAAATATGAACACAATAAAATATTAACAAACATTGATATAGTAAAAACCACAATAATATTGGTGCTGGCTTTAAATACCCCTTTAAAAACAAAATGAAACAAATCACACTCAATCTAGGTCGCTACTTGATATGGACCTTAATAACTTCTTAATACGTTCTTCTAGTAGTCATTAGTACTTCTTTATGATTCCTGACACGACATTCATTCAAAATAGTTAAACTTATAAGCCACTTTTTGGTAATTGGAGCAAAAAACTAATAAGCCAATTGCAATGTTACACAGAAGTAAATAAAATCAACATAGATCTCCAAGAAAACTAAGCATAAGAAAGATATAAATCATGGAATTCATGAATAGAAAAACAATGAAGGTTTGCATAGCTAGGATCAACTACCGCACACTTTCAGAGTAAGGAACTCAGTACTGAAGAAATATAGAGATAATTGTTATGGATTCTACAAATGGACTTAGTAATAAGGCTCATTGAGGATTTGAATAGTTGACGGTTGATCATAACTGAAAGTCTGATCGTGAACCTTAACAACTGTAAGGATCGTGATACTGGAACGGTTAGAGATCTCGGCCGTGATTATCGGGGAAAATCTGCAACTACCCAAGAGGTAAGTGCAATATAAATAACGAATGTTTTCAGAGGAAAAGGTATACACATTCTCGCTCTCTCATTTCCATTAACACTGTGCACACACCTCACCCCACTGATTGAGTATTGCCTCGTGCATATTGATCATCTTCTGAAGGTATTTCACTTCTATAAATACCTTAAGAGAGAGTTTGATCCAACATTAAATCACCAGCATTTTCGCTGGACATTCCTGTTCACAAATAACAGAACATTGGCGCCATCTGTGGGGACTGTAAAATTCAAATCCCACGATTCATGATGGTTAACACCAGAAGCAACCAGTCTCTACCACCACATTCTGATGTGCCGGAAAGAGGAGAATTACCACCTTGCAATCAGAACGTGGTTCACCATGAAGATTTGCACATGACAGATGCGGTTTTAGACTCAGCCTTGTCTCCTGCTCCAACGGGACAAGAGATTCCTGATGTCCATCAGCCCTCAGTTCCCACTCTAGCGACACGTGTAATTCGTGATGCTCATCAACCGAACCCGGTTCATCATCCAGTGGCTACGGCAACCCATGAATCAGAGCTGGTTGAACGATTAATGAGTAACGCTCTAAATTCGATCCTAAATTCGATCCTGGCTCTAATTGAGAGTATGGAGAAAAGATATGCCCTTCAAAGGCATGAGGATATTAGAAACATCACGGTCTAGATGGAGGAACAAAATGAGGAGTGGAAACGTGAGGAAGAACAACGCATGAAACAACGTCTCAGGAATGTGGAGACCTAGGTCCATAATGAAAATCATGGACACTAGAATAGTCAAGCAGCTAGGAACGAGACGAGTCTCCAGGCCCATCAGGTCCCGGTTATTTTCGCAAATTATCTCGGTAATTCGGAGAAACCAGTTAGTCGATTTGAAATCGGGGGCTCATCTCGAGTGAACCTTCGAAATGACAACCCGATGCGTCATGACAGTAAGAACGTGGAGAACGTACAACCGATAGTTCCGAACCAACCAATCAATCTCGGGATGAAGCAACCAACACACCAGCCCCAGACGGAAGATCAGAATCTCGTTATTGAGGCTACGTCTCGGCTAAGGAGGGAAGGAGGAGTATATCGGAGCAAGTACAGTAGAGGACAACACAAAAATAGTCCTTTCACTGATGAGATAGTCAATGCCCTGTATTTGGATGATTTTGATGGTTCCTTTTTGTCAAAATATGATGGAACCCAGGATCCACAGTACACATCGATGAATTTGATATGCAGATGTGTGTTCGAGGAATCAAAGAGCCGATAATCTCTCGGATTTTTGTCACTACTCTAACTGGAGCCGCCCAGAGATGGTTCCATACCTTGCCTTCGCGGTCGATTCGTAACTTTGAAGATTTTGGCCAGAGGTTTTTGTTAAATTTTGCGACCAACAAAAAACAACCAAAATCCGAGTTCGCACTCGGTAAGATACGACAACAACCCGGAGAAACGATAGAGTTATCTGGACCGTTTTAAAGAAGCAGTGTTGCAAGTACAAGGATTAGAGGAACAAGTTCACGTTTACCTCATTTCAGCCAGGTTAAATGGATCATCCCGATTTGCGATATTCATATATAAAGACCCGGTGAAATCGATGATGGAGTTTCGAGCCCAGTCGAAAAAGCATTTGGAGTTGGAGCAGATGGAAATCGCGAATGCAATGGGCAGAGAGAAGGAAAGAAGCCCCAGAAGGTGGAGCCCATTGCCAAGGGGCCGACAACACCCGGGGAATCCCAATCAAGGCAGGAATACGGAGTCTAAATTCAGACCGGGGAAGTATCAAAACAAATATGAAAAATACACGCCACTGAATGTATGCCGGTCACAAGTTTGGAGGGAGGTAGCGTTGACGGACATGAAGAAGGTGGAGCGGCCTCGTCCATTGTATAGTAAGGTCAGGGTGGACAAATCTCAATTCTGTGAGTTTCATAATGGACCAGGACACACCACTAACCAGTGTTGGGATCTTCGAGACGCTATTGAAAAATTTATTAGAGAAGGAAAGTTGAGGCAGTATGTGATAAAGACCCAAGGTCGCAGGAACAAGCGCAAGGGAGAAGAATCCCAATCCGGGAAAGAAAAAGAAGATAAGAAGAAAAAATATAATGATGACGATGAATTCCAAGAGCCAGAATTCGAGTGTAACGTCATATCCGGAGCCCTGGGAGGAGGAGGAGACACTGCCAATCAGAGACGAAAGTACATGAAAGAAATTCTTACAGTAAGGGAGCAGCCCAAGTTTAAGGGGAAAGTTGGCAAATCAGAGCCTCCTATTTTATATTTCACAGAGAAGGACATCGAAGATGTGGTGCCGGGTCACGAGGATGGCCAAGTAATTACTGGAACATTGGCTAATTGCGGGGTTAAAAGAATGCTTGTAGACAATGGCAATTCGACAGATATTATTTTATGAAGTGCGTTCAAAAAGATGAATTTGGGCGAGGAGGACTTGAAGCCGTGTAAGACGATGTTGATAAGCTTCAACGGAGGAAATATCAGTCTTAAAGGCTCCATCGACTTGCGGATGATGTTAGGGACCAAGGATGCATTCAAGTCAGAAAGAGTTAGATTTGTTGTGGCCGATTTCCCTTCACCATACAATATTATCTTGGGAAGACCAACTATCCATAAGTGGGATATGTTAATATCTACCAAACATCAGAAGATAAAATTTGTAGGGAACAAGGATTAGGTAGTGACAATTTGCGGGGACCAAAAAGAATCCCGGCAATGTTGCTACTACTAAAAAAAGTACTTTTAACATCGATAAGTTATCATCGGTTATTGTGAAAAACCGATGTTAACAAAAACGCGGTGGCATTTTTGTAAATAAGTAAGTAATTTAACATCGGTTTTCAGAAAAAATCGCTGAAAATCGATGTTAACGAGGTTATGTTAACATCGGTTTTTCGAAAAATCGCTAAAAACAGATGTTAAGTAGTTTATGTTAACATCGATTTTGTCAGTTTTTCTAAAACCGATGTTAAATAGTCTCTGTTAACATCGGTTTTGAGAAAAATTGCTAAAAATCGATGTTAAGTAGTCTATGTTAACATCGGTATTGTCAGTTTTCCTAAAACCGATGTTAACTAGTCTCTGTTAACATCGGTTTTTCGATGAAAACCGATGTTGTATTTTTATTATACAAGTTGCGTGTTGTCCCCCAAATTAAACACAATCCCGCGCCTACTTACAGAACCCTCATCTCTCACTCTCAGTCTCGCGAATCGAGCTGCTAGCTGTGTAGTTCTTTCATGATTGTGTCACACTCGAAGTCGAAGCTCATCATCTTCCAGCGTTCTTGCATGTTTTCCTCTAAGCTCATCACTCTTAGTCGCACTCAAAGCTTGCATTTTCTGTGTGTTTGCCTCGTCTCTCCATCACCAGGTTAGTAGTGTTCGTGTACCTATTTTGCAACTAAATGTTTGTTTCTGATGCTGCATTAGCATTTTAAGGTAATGTATGGTTTTCGTGAAAGCTTGATAAGTGATTTCACTATTCTTGCCCATAAAGTGCTTGATAAAATGCCTAATCCGTACGTGTATGATGTTAGAATGTGGTTAAGGGTTAGGATTGAATGTTATGGAATTGATAAACTTGTTTAGATGGCTGGTTAAAGAATTTAGGACACTTAGTGGCTGATTAGGTAAACTTGTGATGCTATTTTTTGTCCTTGTTAAGCAAACTTTTTTGTCCTTGTTAAGCAAACTTGTTAAGTATTTTTGTTGGGAATAATTTGGACCTATGTTAGGCTTATGATGTTGGCTATAACATAAGTAGCAACACTGGTAGAGTCTGTTTTAGTCATTGGATTGGTCAGGCTCTCAAATAATGGTGTTTTTGTCGTTGGATTACAACATTGCCTGCTTAAAAGTTCCCCTCATCTTGACTAACTATTCTTCTGGTCCAACTAAATACCACAACATTGGTTGCTTATATTGATTGCCTAATTCCATCCAAGTTGGGAATGTAGTTTGGTATTGGTTAGCTGCTTCGAGTCTCACAACATGGCCTGCTTATTTTGGTTGGCTGCTTATATTGTATGTCATTAATGCATCTTGCTTTTTCTATTTGCCTAGATGCACTAAGATAACCATTAACTATGTGAATGGCTCTTTTATTCTTTGAAATACCAGCCTAGGCATCTATCTATACACTATACCAGTATAGCTAGGTTGGTGGCTATTTGTATTTTGGTAGAAACAACTTATGTTAATTTATCCCTAACTCTTTTTACAAATGTTGAATGTAATCATGGGAATACCAAATTGTTGAGTTGGTCTCTTTTGAAATTTGTGTTATATGAGAATGAGAGGATTATTAGTATACTAATGGTATTGGTTTGTTCATTTCTTTTATGATTTAGTTGAGATGTATTCTAAGTTTTTGTAGTTATACTAGTTACGTCATCTGTGTGATTCAAATTCCAGCTAGCGATCAAGATCCAAATTCCACTAGAGATGTGTTTGCTTGACAGACTCAAATGAAACCCAAGTTTAAGATGAATACTCCACTAAATATGACAAAGATAGCATTAATTTATTGAATAGCGCAACCCTTGACATTGAACGCTCCTATAATGATCTAATCTGGTCCTTATGATTATATAAATAAATATGGTAATTTATTTGCAGTAATGTTGATATTGTCATTACGTTCTTTGCAGGTTTACTGAAAGATTCTCTGTCACTTCTATCAGGATTATATTGTTTGATCCTCTGCATCTCTTCCCTGCGTAAGAACAAAGACGTATTATTGTAAAATATTGACTACTTTGACTAAGATTCTACTTCTAATTCTTGTATTTTGATTTGGCTCAGTCGCTTCATAGGTTCCCATTATTTGGTTCTCATTCCCATATTTTGATTTGGCGCAGCCCTCTCAGGTAGTATGCTCTTAATTTGACAAACTGTATTTTATTCAATGTATGAACTTGTGATTGGCTTCTATTGCAAGAGTAGTATTGAAAGGTATTATTGTGTATGCACCATTAAAAATGTTCAAGTGGTTGTTACTAATAAATGTCAGCCAAGCAAATGAGCATAGGAGCTACAGATTTACCCTAGGAGAAACAAGAAAGAAAAACAAAAATAGAATACATGTTGGCTGGTTTGTTTTTGTTTTTGTTTTGGCTTGTGGGATACACCAATAGTGGGGATAGTTATAGCCTTATAGATGTTTAATTAATTCATGTTATTAATATACTAAATTGCTATGGATTAAAAGTGTTCTTAGAGATCTTGGAGTTGAATGTAAAGAACCAATGAATCTACATTGTGACAATAAGGTTGCCATTTAAGGTTGCCATTGAGATTGCCCACAACCCAGTTCAATATGATAGGACTAAACATGTGGAAGTTGATAGACATTTCATCAAGGAAAAATTAAGCTAAGGAGTAATTTCCTTTCCTTTTATCAGATCTGAAACACAACTGGCAGACATACTAACCAAGGTTGTATCTGGAAAAACTTTACATGAAGCAAGTGACAAGTTGGACATGATTAATATCTTTGCACCAACTTTAGGGAGAGTGTTAAGATAAGAGATTTAAAATTTAAATTGTATAGGTTGTTATTTTCTATTTATTTGATTATTTTTTGATATGAATAAATAGAAAATTTGTTACTTATAGTTAAATTAGCTTATTTCTGTTACCTGTATTATATAGCTAAGTTTGTTAGTCATAGCTTTGTATAAAAACACCTCAATTGAGGAACACAATTAATAAGAAAACAGCGGTACTTTATTTTACACCACCCCTACCACTTGTTTTTAGAAACGACATCGAAAAACCGTTTAGCAATACGGACCATAGGATGATTGTTGTTCTGCCAAAGTGCCACTTAGTTTATGTGGAATAACGAAACTTCCATTATATTATTAGGTTTTATGATACTTAATTACTGTTAGGAAAAAAATGATACTATTACTTAATTTTATCTGTTTTTTTATCTAGAATTTATATTAGACATAAAAAAAAAAGAATCGATTAATCCGAATCTTGACATAAAGTTTCTTTTAATAAAAAGTACGAATATGAATGTGATTTCTTATATATAGAACTAAATCATAGTATTTCATTCATGATAATTTGGAAGATACATAAGGATATATAATGAAAAATCTTGAGACTAGCCATAAGATGTTGTCACACATAATACATTAACTTACCTCCTCGTAAATACATAAACTGAAACTTCGTAGTTTAGATTTAACACAGGTCAATTTTTGCATTGAAGAACTATAGTTTGGAATTTTCTTTTTAAAAGATATTTTTATACTTAATTTTTAGAAAAATACAAAATAGAAAACTGTGTTACGTTATTTTATTATTTTCATAGTCTCTTTATATGTTGAAACCTGTCATAGCCCATAATTCGAATTCGGTCAGTCCATATATTAGATCGGGTAGTCTGGTTTACCTCTATATCCAGCTGATAATTTAAGGATTCTCGATTCTTAATATTTTCATCATCTTGGCATAAAAATAAATAAAAAATTATATAAAAAAATCATCTCTGTACAGTCCAAAATAGTAGAATGACACGTGGACACGTGGCCACCTTCCATGTTAGCCTGGTCTCATTAATAGGCGCTTATTCAGCCTCAAGGTGCCAGCCCGGACACAATGTCCGGGTTCCTTGTCAATACCGCTACAAGAGCACGGACGTCGACCCTCTATAGGAGCGCAGACATTAGTAATATTCTCTCTCCTCGTTAATTGTCTATCTATATGCAAGGATATTCAAATAGGTGTAACCACCTTATCTTATCATATCTCAACAAGTTATCTACTAATTGTTACTTATTTACAAGTAATAATATATATACAAGGTACACATTATTTATTATTCAAATTAAGATAACTGCTTGCTATTATCTGTTATTATTATCTTCTCAACATATTATCTATAAGCAAAGGCACAAGGCCCACTCCACGCTATAAAATACAACCCTCCAGGTTCTCTCTACACACCTTACACTCCATTCTCACTTTCAATTCACTCCAGATTTACTCTACATACTTCACTACATCTCTCTCTTATATATACTTGAATGCATTACTCAAGTTCCTTATTCTCCATATGTTAGGTCGAGTCCACACTTGGTCATCTTTACCAATTTAATGTTCTGAATTGAGCGTCAGAGTGTTTTTCCTTTGTTTTGTAGGTCCCTCCTCTAAGCAAAGCCTAACTCTACTTCGGCATCACAGAATTTGGGATCCACCAAGGCCACATCAAGCCCACATGTGGAATTTCCAGATTTTGGCAAGAACATTTGGCGCCCAGGTAAAACTTACCCTGCAGCCTCGCATACCAAAAAATCACCAGCATTCTTCATGGTTAGTACACGCTCCAGCTTTAGACACGACACTCCTGTCGATGCGTCTAACCCTCTACAAACTACCATGATGAATGCCGACACCATACGGCAACTCCAGAACCGCATAATGGAGATGGAACACAGACACCAGGGAGAAATTCAAAGGTTGAAAGTTGATCACGATGAAGCTCGAGTGAGACATCCTCGGGAGGACGAACACACTCACACCACCAGAGAAGAACAGACACAAGGCGAGTCACACCCTCAACAGCCCTCGCAACCTCGACAAACTGTAGACCCTCCAGGAATCCGCAGTTTAATGCAGGGATACCGGAGGGAAAGACACAACACTCGCTGTAATCCACTTGTCGATCGTATCATGGAGGTCGACATCCCTTTCGGTTGGAAACCTCTACAATTAGAGAGGTACGATGGAACCACCGACCCAGACGAACATCTCGATGCCTTCTTTTCGCAGGCAAATCTTTACACTAATAATGACGTCATATTGTGTCGCGTATTCCCCAAGTCTTTGAAGGGGGCTGTGCTAACATGGTACGGTGATATTCCTGAACAGTCCATTGATAGTTTCGACGCCCTTGTCGAAAAGTTCAGTGCCCAATATGCTACAAGCCGGACTCATAGGTTGACATCTGCTGCACTGGCAACATTGCGCCAACCCAACAATGAACCTCTTCATAAGTTCATGGAACGATTTTCACATGTTGCCTCTCAGATCAGGAATCTAAATCCTGAAGTAGCAATGCATTCCATGATGCTAGCCTTACGACCTGGTAAATTCGCAGATAGTATATGCAAGAAACCTAATTCTAGCATGGACGAAATACGTGAAAGAGGCAAAGGCTATATCCAGATGGAAGAAATGTCGAAGTTCTGTAACAAGGTAAGACAGGCAGTACAAAAGCGCGATAAACATGAAGCACCTGTTGACCCTCGACGGAATAACAAGAAGCATATGTCGTACAAGCCACAACTTATCTCCAAAGGACCCATATTCAAGAAGTACACTCCCTTGACAGTCAACCAAGCCATGATCATGGATGAAGCGTTCAATACGGAAGTCCAGGTAACTTTACCCACTCCTTCAAGAATAGGAGGACACCCTAATAAATATTGCAGGTATCATCGCGGCACTGGACACAGTACGGAAGATTGCGTTGCTTTAAAAGACAAAATTGAAGAACTCATCCAAGCAGGGCACTTGTCAAGGTTCATAAAGAAACCTGATAATCCCCCTCCAGTATATAGACAAGAGGAGCGATGAGAAGATCGCTTCAGGAACAATAATAAACGCAGGGACGATGCAGAAGACAGAGGGAGGCAAAGACCACTACAGCCCGGATGCGAACGTCAACCCCCTCGTCAACAAGGAGAAGATCCCAATCAACACATTCGCGGTGTAATCCATACCATCACAGGGGGCTTCTCTTACGGAGGATCGTCTAGTCAATCTCGTAAAAGACACCTGCACTCTATCAGAGACATTGACATTAATTCTATCAATAATCTTCTGATGCGTAGTTTGCCTCCTATCACTTTTACGGATGCTGACTTTGAAGGAATCAATCCCATTCATCAAGATGACCCTATGGTTGTGTCCCTCATCATTGCCAATTTCAAGGTAACAAAAGTGCTCATCGACCAGGGCAGTTTAACTGACATTTTATACTTGAAGACCTTTCAGAAGCTGGAAATTTCATCGTCAGCAATACAACCTTGTTCAGAACCTCTCCTAGGCTTTGCAGGAGAGAGAGTTGACATACTGGGATATGTTGACCTAATGACCACCTTCGGTCAGGGTTTGCTATCCAGAAGTTTCACAATCAGGTACAACATAGTAGATGCCGATACATCCTACCTTGTCCTAATAAGTAGGAAGACATTAAACGAGTTGGGGGCTATAGTCTCTACCCCTCACTTAAAAATGAAATTTCCTACGATAACGGGAGAAATCGTCACCGTAAAGGCAGACCAAAAGCAAGCCAGACAGTGCTATGTCGAGAGCCTTAGAGTGGCACCATATCCTCCCAGCAGACAACCGGTCAGACATGGTACAACTTTGGGGGGTACCACCCAGATAATGAATATCGATATAAATTTGTTTCCCTCTACACTGACAGTATTTGTAGCCCGTGATAGTCAAGCCTTCGGCGTGGATCCGCGCGATGACAATATCAACAAAGGACCAAAGCCAATAGAAGAGCTAGTTAAGCTACAACTAGGTCCCAAACCCGGACAATGCACGCAGCTTAGCAAAGGGCTCACCAGTCACGAATATAGGCGTATAGCTGATGTGCTCCAGAAAAATGCATCACTATTTGCTTGGCAACCATCTGACATGCCTGGCATTGACCCTAGTGTCATATGTCACAGGTTAGCCATATGTCCACAAGCCAAACCTGTTGCACAGAAAAAACGAAACATGGGAGAAGAACGACGAAAGGCGGTCAAAGAGGAAATCGACAAATTACTCAAGGTCAATTTCATCAGAGAAGTCAGGTACTCTACATGGCTCGCCAATGTTGTCATGGTTAAAAAAGCCAGTGGCAAATGGCGCATGTGTACGGACTTTATAGATCTCAACAAAGCATGTCCCAAGGACGCATATTTTTGTTATAATCAAATCAGAATGCACACTCCAGACGAAGAGAAGACTGCCTTCATCACCGAAGACACTAATTACTGTTACAGGGTCATTGCCCTTTGGTCTAAAAAATGCAGGGGCCACTTACCAACGACTGATGGACCGAGTTTTCAAAAAGCAGATCGGACGTAATGTCGAGATATATGTAGACGATATGGTTGTCAAGTCTCAGAGTGTAACCCAGCACGTAGCAGATTTAGAAGAAGTATTTGAGGAGATTCGGAAGTATGACATGCGCCTTAATCTTGAGAAGTGCACATTCGAGGTAGGCGACGACAAGTTCCTTGGTTTCATGATAACACACCGAGGTATTGAAGCCAACCCGGGCAAGTGCTCAGCCATATTACAAATGCGTAGCCTTACCAGTGTCAACGAAGTTCAAAAGCTGAATGGGAAACTAGCCGCGCTGTCCCGATTCCTCCCTAAACTAGCTGAGAAAGCAAAACCCTTTTATAGGTTGCTCACCAAGACAACGCCATTCCTCTGGGATGACACTTGTGAGTAAGCTTTCATGACGTTCAAAGAGACAATTGTTGCACCACTGGTCCTGAGTCAACCTCGACAGGACACACCACTGCTCTTATACCTCTCTGCAACAGACGACGCCATCAGCTCAGCACTCATTCAAGAAGAAGGAAAGCGCTAGCTCCCTATTTATTTCACCAGCCGCATGCTACATGACACCGAGAAGCGCCATCAAATGATTGAAAAGATAGCCTTGGCATTGATCACCTCAGCCAGACGCCTCAGACAATATTTTCAAAGTCACGAGGTAATAGTTAAAACTAATTATCCTATTAAACAGGTACTCAGGAAACCAGAACTGGCAGGCCGAATGGTAGCATGGTCAGTTGAACTGTTAGAGTTTGACATTCGATATGAGTTTGATGTGTTGCAAACACATCTTAGTTTTAGGATAGTTTTAGGTTATAATTTAGATAAATAAGTTAGGAATTAGAATAAAATTAGTTAGTTTATTATTATATTTAATTTAATCTCATTTTATCATCATTTGTGCATTTCAAGGATTAAAAGAGGAGAATCAAGGCAAGAATAGAAGAAAAGCCAAGCTGAAGTCCCGCGCGGATCACGCCAGATCCCGCGCGGGCCGCGCCATAGTATAAAAGTCAGCTTCAAGCTCGAACAATTCACGCTAGTCGCGCCATGATCCACGCTACCAGCGCTATCTATTCGAAGGCCTGGCGCGATCCGCGCCACAGGGCCTGGAGGAACTTTTCATTCGAGTAACCCGCGCGATCAGCGCGGGACTCCATGCGATCAGCGCCACAAATTCGAATCAACGGCGCGATTAGCGCCGCAAGCCGCGCCATCAGCGCCACGGAATCGTTGTTGCCTTATTTAAAAAGATTGACTTCGAAATTGGCACAGAAAATAGGCTTTGTTACTCTAATTAAATCTATCTATAAATAAAGGCCTCTGGGGACTGAACAAGATCATCCAATAATCATCTCTCTACACTTCTACACATCATTCTAAACCTCTGGAAGTCAAGAGTCAAGGCTAGGCCACTGCAGAATGTTTTATTTGACAGTTCTTGGTTTCTTGAAGCCTATGGCAGGCTACACTTGTATTGTGGAAAGACCATGAACTGATGTGAACTCCTCTGTAACTTGACTGGTATTGAGCAATAAATGCTGTTTTGATTGTTTTGTTCTATTCTGTTTTTTTTGTTTATTCTTATTTGGAATTGGTCATTCTATCTAAGTATTGAAGGTTAGGGTTCGCAATGGGGACGTTGGGATTCTAATTTCTGACCTGTTTAGAATAACAATTGTTCATCACCTAGGGATAGGGATGTGTGGCTGCAGACTTTATAATATAGTCTTTTGAATGCTTAAACTGATAGACTTCACTAAGGAATTAGGTTTTCGATTCAGGTTAAAGAGTTAATTCACTAAGGGATTAGGGATTAGCTAAATTAGGAAAGATTTATTCTTTGAGCAATCATGACAAGAACACTTATGATTTATTCTCTAAATGCTTAATTTGACAGTATCAGTAAAGGCTTAGGATTCTCGATCGAATTAAAGGGTTAAGTCGCTAGTTATCTAGGACTTACGAATCTAGGAGAGATTTATTATTTGTGTAATTTAAACCACTAAATCAGCCAAGTGAAAGAGGTAGGAATCAAAGGAGATTGTGCCTGACCACAATTGTTTCTTCCATTGGTAATATTCTTATTATTATTTTACTGCACTTATTTAATTTCTGTTTTATTCAAACTCCAATCAATTCAAACAATTCTTCTTTATTTTCTGTTTTCTTTCCAATCGCTTAGACTTATAATTACTGTGAATTTCACCCTAATCCCTGTGGAGAACGATACTCTACTTACCCACTTTTATTACTTGAAACCATCGGTGCACTTGCCGTATAATTCGTCCATCAAGTTTTTGGCGCCGTTGCCGGGGATTGGCAAACGGATTTTTACAGTAATTTTTAATCTCTGTGATTGGAATTTTTGTTACTAATTGCTTCTCTGAGTTTTATGCGAGGTTCAGTTAACCCTGAGGATTTACAGTTCGATCCTGAAATTGAAAGAACATTCCGAAGGAGACTAGCCAAACAAAGGAGAAGAGAAGCTGAATACTTTGACTTTGATTCAATTCCAGAATTAGAGTTAGAAGCAGAGCTGGCTGAACAAGAAGCAAATAATCAGCCAAGATGAAGACCAGAGGATGAACTAATGGAGGATATTCTGGCTCCTATGTTCACAAGACCAAACTCAAGCATTGTAAGGCCACCAATACAAGCTAACCACTTTGATATAAATCCTTCATTGATTGTATTGGTGGAAAGAAGTCAGTTTGGTGGGGAAGACTTTGAAGACCCTCATGATTTCATAGACAGATTTTTGAGAATCTGTGACACGATCAGACACCAAGGGGTCTCAGATGATGCGGTAAGACTAAGCCTATTCCCTTTTGCTGTTAAGGGAAATGCACTGAGATGGTTAAATAGACAAACATCAAATAGCATCTCAACTTGGGAGGACTTAGTCTCAAGATTCTTTGCCCAATACTTTTCCATGGATAAATACAATAGATTAGTGAATGAAATCACCAATTTTACTCAGAATGGAAGAGAATCCCTATATGCTGCATGGAATAGATTCCAAGAATTGATCAGGAGATGCCCACAATATGACATGCCTGTGGGTAAGCAGGTACGTATTTTCTTTAACGGTATGACTCCTGAAACTCGTATGATTGTTAATGTTGCAGCGGGAGGCACAATAAGGTCAAAAACTGCAGCTCAAACCTATGAGCTGATTAAATCTCTGGCCTTACTGAAAACGAAAGCATTACCATTCAGCCAAAGAGAGAACCAATACAGTTGTGCAGCAATGATGCTATGCTTGCAGAGCAGAAAATTTTAGCCCAACAGCTGGCTAAGTTGAATGAAAAAATTGATAGATTACAAGTCTCTGCAACCCAAGTTTCAGCCAGTAAGCCACATGTCTGCTGTGAATACTGCCAAGGTGAGCATGACTCTAATATTTGTCCTATTCTTGTTGGAGCTGACCCGGTGCAGGTTAATGGCATTTGGAATGATCAAAGACAGCAGCAACCATACCAGAGAAACAACAATTTTACTGCAGGAAGCAACTACCAGAGGAACATTCAAGGAGGGGGACTAGACTATAAGTCCAATAATTATTTGCAACCTCCTCCCATTCCCACCACCAATATTTCTGAACTGGAGAAGGTAGTAATGCAGCTGTCAAAAACAACCTTAGAGTTCATCCAAGAGACTACAGCTCACCACAGAAATCAAGATGCCTCCATCCGGAATCTTGAAATTCAAATTGGTCAATTGGCAAAGCAAATTTCTGAGAGGCCACAAGGACAGTTCCCCAGTGACACAGTGATAAACCCAAGGGAACATGTCAATGCTATCACCACCCGGAGTGGAAAAGTGTTCAATCAACCTGAAAAGCCTGAGGCAAGCAACAAGGGAGCTGAGCAGAAAAATACAGCAGCTGATGCAGAAGAAGAAAAATCTGCAGAGAAAGAAAAGAAAGATGAAAAATCTGCACCTCCAAAGAAGCAATGGGATTTCTCTCGCTTCGAGAAACCTCCAGGTTCTTAGACATGTTTAAAAAGTTACATATAAATATTCCATTTGTTGAGGCATTAGCTAATATGCCTAATTATGCAAAATTCATGAAAGAACTTCTGTCTAAGAAACATAAGCTTAAGGAATGTGAAACTATAACACTCACTGAGGAGTGTAGTGCCATCATTTTGGGGGAGTTTGCATCAAGCATTAGGAACTAAATTAAAGTTAAGTTCAGCATATCATCCCCAAACTGATGGACAATCTGAGAGAACAATTCAGTCTTTAGAGGATCTTCTGAGAGCTTGTGTTTTAGAACACAAAGGTAAGTGGGAAGACTTTTTGCCTCTGATAGAATTTACTTATAACAATAGTTTCCATTCCTCAATTGGTATGTCACCATGTGAGGCATTGTATGGTAGAAAGTGTAGAACTCCTCTGTGTTGGGTAGAACCTGGAGAAAACTTAATTTTAGGACCAGAGATTATACAACAAACCACTGATAAAATTAAGTTGATCCAAGGAAAAATGAAAGCCGCACAGAGCAGGCAGAAAAATTATCATGATCAGCGAAGGAAAGATTTAGAGTTTGAGGAAGGAGATCATGTGTTTCTAAAAGTGAATCCTTGGACTGGGGTGGGGAGAGCTCTGAAATCCCGAAAACTTACACCGCGTTTCATTGGACCTTTCCAAATTATCAAAAGAGTCGGACCTGTAGCTTATCAAATTGCTTTACCCCCAAATCTTTCCAATATTCATAATGTGTTTCATGTGTCTCAACTCCATAAATATATCCATGATCCTTCACATGTCATTGAAGTGGATGAAGTGCCTATAAAGGACAATTTGACTTATGAAACATTTCCGGTAAGGATTGAGGATAGAAGGATCAAAGTCTTGAGAGGAAAAGAAATTCCGCTGGTTAAGGTAATTTGGGGAAACAGTACCAATGGTGATGCAACATGGGAAGTGGAAAGCGAGATG
>PYAF01001153.1:128512-146155 GCA_007407185.1 Glycine tomentella | reverse complement strand
TGAGTGCATGAGTGAATAAACACATTTCTGTGAGGAATACTCAAGTTACTCTCACTAATTGACAGATTTGAAAGTACCATAGAAGCTTTGATATGAATTGATTATACTCAGCATGATGATTCTAGGATTGTAAAATTGTGGTTCAGTTTGATTGTTAATCCTTGCTCTTGTCTTAGAGTTCTGTCTGTTGCTGAGGACAGCAACTAATAAATCTGAGAATTGTTTGATGTGTTGCAAACACATCTTAGTTTTAGGATAGTTTTAGGTTATAATTTAGATAAATAAGTTAGGAATTAGAATAAAATTAGTTAGTTTATTATTATATTTAATTTAATCTCATTTTATCATCATTTGTGCATTTCAGGGATTAAAAGAGGAGAATCAAGGCAAGAATAGAAGAAAAGCCAAGCTGAAGTCCCGCGCGGATCGCACCAGATCCCGTGCGGGCCACGCCATAGTATAAAAGTCAGCTTCAAGCTCGAACAATTCACGCTAGTCGCGCCATGATCCACGCTACCAGCGCTATCTATTCGAAGGCCTGGCGCGATCCGCGCCACAGGGCCTGGAGGAACCTTTCATTCGAGTAACCCGCGCGATCAGCGCGGGACTCCACGCGATCCGCGCCACAAATTCGAATCAACAGCGCGATTAGCGCCGCAAGCCGCGCCATCAGCGCCATGGAATCGCTGTTGCCTTATTTAAAAAGATTGACTTCGAAATTGGCACAGAAAATAGGCTTTGTTACTCTAATTAAATCTATCTATAAATAAAGGCCTCTGGGGACTGAACAAGATCATCCAATAATCATCTCTCTACACTTCTACACATCATTCTAAACCTCTGGAAGTCAAGAATCAAGGCTAGGCCACTGCAAAATGTTTTATTTGACAGTTCTTGGTTTCTTGAAGCCTATGGCAGGCTAAACTTGTATTGTGGAAAGACCATGAACTGATGTGAACTCCTCTGTAACTTGACTGGTATTGAGCAATAAATGCTGTTTTGATTGTTTTGTTCTATTCTGTTTTTATTGTTTATTCTTATTTGGAATTGGCCATTCTATCTAAGTATTGAGGGTTAGGGTTCGCAATGGGGACGTTGGGATTCTAATTTCTGACCTGTTTAGAATAACAATTGTTCATCACCTAGGGATAGGGATGCGTGGCTACAGACTTTATAATATAGTCTTTTGAATGCTTAAACTGATAGACTTCACTAAGGAATTAGGTTTTCGATTCAGGTTAAAGAGTTAATTCACTAAGGGATTAGGGATTAGCTAAATTAGGAAAGATTTATTCTCTGAGCAATCATGACAAGAACACTTATGATTTATTCTCTAAATGCTTAATTTGACAGTATCACTAAAGGCTTAGGATTCTCGATCGAATTAAAGGGTTAAGTCGCTAGTTATCTAGGACTTACGAATCTAGGAGAGATTTATTATTTGTGTAATTTAAACCACTAAATCAGCCAAGTGAAAGAGGTAGAAATCAAAGGAGATTGTGCCTGACCACAATTGTTTCTTCCATTGGTAATATTCTTATTATTATTTTACTGCACTTATTTAATTTCTATTTTATTCAAACTCCAATCAATTCAAACAATTTTTCCATCAGCCACGTGGTTCAATAAAGGCACAATTCATGGCAGACTTCCTAGCAGAATTTGCTGGGAAAGAAGAATCCACCCCGGACTGGTGGAACCTTTACGTGGATGGAGCGTCCAATGCACAGGGAAGCGGAGCAGACGTCATCCTCGAAGGACCTGGCAACATCTCGCTGGAACAAGCCCTTAAGCTCAATTTCAAGGCTTCCAACAACCAAGCCGAGTACGAGGCACTTATTGCAGGACTCAAATTCGACTCACAGCTCGTCCAGGGACAGATAGCAGACAAATACCAAATAAAGGAAGCCATACTCCTCCAGTATTATCACCTGGCCAAAACACTTATCGACAGCTTCGAGTGTTTTGAGATGCATCACATACCTCGAGAGAATAACAGCCAGGCAGACTTGTTGTCCAAGCTAGCTAGCACCAAGAAGACGGGGCACCTCAAGACAATCATTCAGGAAACACTCCAGAAACCTACCATTGACACCCCAGTGGTGATGGCCGTTGAAGTACAGGAGCCCAATTGGATGACCCCTTATAGGGATTTTCTCCTAAGGGGAATACTTCCGGCAGATGAAAATGAGGCCCGACGATTAAAGCTGAAAGCTAGCTACTTTGTCATCATTGCCGATGAACTATTCAAAACAGGGCTGACAACACCTCTACTCAAATGTCTAGACAGATCTCAGGCTGACTATGTCTTGAGAGAGCTCCATGAAGGAATATGTGGACTCCATACAGGAGGACGATCCTTAGCCACCAAGGTAGTACGAGCAGGATACTATAGGCCAACGCTCAGGACAGACGCTTGCAATTTTGTACGCAGATGCAAAAAGTGTCAGGAATTTGCAGATATCCCACGGATTCCCCCCGATAACCTTCATGCGATCTCTTCTCCTTGGCCCTTTGCCATGTGGGGGCATGGATATCTTGGGACCATTTCCTAAAGCTCCCGGGATGGTAAAATTTTTGCTAGTGGCCATCGACTACTTCACTAAGTGGATCGAGGCAAAGTCACTTCGGGAGATAACTACTAGTGAGGTGGAAAGCTTCACTTGGAAAAATCTTATATGCAGGTATGGTCTACCCTATGCTATTGTCACGGACAACGAAACGCAATTTAAAGCAAAGACCTATGAAGATTTCCTCACAAGACTAGGTATCAAACACTTAGTCACTTCTGTTGAACACCCCCAGACCAATGGTCAAGCAGAAGCGGCAAATAGAGTCATTCTTAAAGCCCTTCGCACTAGACTTGACAAGTCCAAAGGACTCTGGAGGGAGGAGCTACCCAGCATACTCTGGGCATATCAATGTACACCTCAATGCACTACAAAGGAAACTCCTTTCTGCCTGACATATGGAACTAATTCCATGATCCCCGTCGAGGTAGGAGAACCTTCAACTAGAAGGATGTTTTTTCAGGAACAGTGCAACGAGGACAGTATGAGGGTTGAGCTGGAAACCAGCGAAGAACTTCGAGACATAGCCAGAGTTAAAGAGGAAGCGGCCAAGCTCAGCATGACACGAAGACACAACTCTAAAGTACAGCCCCGAACTTTCCAGCCAAGCAACCTAGTCTAGCGTGTCCGAGGGGAAGCCAGAAAGGATCCCCGTGCAGGCAAGCTTGGACCAAATTGGGAAGGCCCGTTCAGAGTTGTTACCAGCCTGGACAACGACGCCTACAAATTGCAGGAACTCAGTGGCAAAGACATCCCAAGAACTTGGAATGCCACCCACCTGAAGTTTTATTTCAGCTAAGAAGCTCAAGACCGGATGATGTACTCTTTTTCCTATTTCAAGTCCTTTTTTCCACTGGGTTTTTGCTTAACGAGGCACATCCGAGGAATAAACAGAGGAAATATATGTATTAAAGACTATATCAATAAAACATATACCTCTTATTTTTTACTTATGAATGCTTGACAATATTATTGCTTGAGTATTTTCCCAGGTCCAGCCTCGACAAAGACCCAAGATCATGTCTTGGTAATTTGGCCAGGGTCCGTCCTTGGCAAGTTTTATCAAAAACCAGGGCAGACGCGTTCGGGTATTCTCCAAAGGTTCGTAAAATCCTAGGGCTTCCATAGTTGAACCTCCAGTAAAATCCAGGGCAGCCTCTTGGTCGGACATACAGTCAGTAATTTCGATTTCCCGGTTGACTATAAAATTCCAAGGTCCGTCCTTGGTCTGGGGTCCGCCTCGGTGATCCGACCAAACTACGCAGAACCGTTCAGGTTCGTAAGACTAGAGCGTTGGTCGACGCAAAAATCCAAGGTCTATCTTTGGTCCGGGGTCCGCCTCGGTGATCCGACCAAACTACGCAGAGTCGTCCAGGTTCGTAAGACTAGAGCGTTAGTCGGCGCAAAATTCCAAGGTCCGTCCTTGGTTCGGGGTCCGCCTTGGTGATCCGACCAAACTACGCAGAACCGTCCAGGTTCGTAAGGCTAGAGAGTTGGTTGGCAATCCTGGAATCTGTCCTTTATCTTTACAGGTTCATAAACCCAAGCTCTGGTAGACCGTCAAGGTTCATAAACCCAAGTCTTGGTCGACCTTCACCTTTACAGGTTCATAAACCCAAGCTTTGGTAGACCGTCAAGGTTCATAAATCCAAGTCTTGGTCGACTTTCACCTATATAGGTTTATAAAATCCAAGCTAAGGAAGACTGTAAAGGTTCATAAACCCTAAAAGCTTCGGTCAACCCCTAAAAATCCAAGGTGGACACACCACTGGTATACTCTCAAGCAAGCCCAAGACTGTGTCTTGATGAGTCCCGACAAAACCCAGCATGGACAACTCCACTGATATCAAACTTGACAACTATAAGGTACAACTATGTCTACCCTCAGCATATGTTATCCTTGTTATATTTTTCCTTGCAGGAATATACTTGACATAGAAACCAAGTAAGCTTTCTTGGTATCAATCTATGATATAAAATCCTAATGCGGAAAACCATACCATTAATTCGCATAGTTATCAACAATTCTTGATGACCCATAACTCTCAAAACTCGAGATTAATTTGCGGTCAACCTTGTTTTCATCAACTTATCTATTAAGGAAAAACGAGGTACTAGATGCTTCATTACAATGATTTCATTGCTCATGACTTCTAGTGATGCAGAAATATGAGCCACAAAGAAACATTTTTAGCATACAAACATCCAAGTTTATATTCTTGGTACTCTAACTCCTGTGGAACTTCGACATATGATACCATAGGATATTTCTGTTTTGCAGGAATAATTTTATTTTGCAGGATAATTGTCTAAAAACCACCCTCGACATATCATTATCACTTCATGCATGTGGTGGGAACCTTGACAAAAAGTATATCCTCAATAGTACAAATTCAAGATATAATCTTAAAAGTCCACTGTCAACCCTCGACATTTCTAAAATCTAAGATGCATTTTTAGCATGCACTGAAATCGGGAACCTCAACAAGCAAGACTACAAGCATAGTCATTTGTAAACGCAGGAAACCGATAATAGTTCAAAGATCAAGCTTGACATTACAGATACAGGTCATCTGTGTGACAGTTCAATATTTTTCAAGTCTTGGCAAACAGTTTGGGACATTTTCAATCACAGAATTTCAAAGGTTGAACAACACACAGTCAAGCAAATTACAGGGTTACCAACACAAACAAGCAGTTGAAGAAACTGTACAAGCAAAGAAGACACAGAAGAATCGAAGCAAAATGAGCATACTTTCATTAATTTGTTAAAAGTATTACAAAAGTTTTTACGGCTAAAAAGCAAAAACAAGAGAAATGAAGAACCCACACTCTAGTTTGTCATTTTCCTTCTTATGTCCGTTCATTATCATCCTTCAAGTCTTTGATCTACTCCTATGCCTTGGCGGCTCTTGCGAGACGATCTCTACTCACGCCCTGGTGAGACGATCTCCACTGACCTCTGGTGAGACGATCTCCACCTGGCTCTGGTGAGTGATCTCTACTGAGTAATGATGAAAAGATTCTCATCTGCCCCAACAGAGATATTGAGGACGAGCTTCTGCACTTTTATCTCCCTCATTGGGACAGAGACTTTCTGCAAAACACCTCCTTTGCTGCAGATGGCTGGAATCATTGATGACGACCTAATATAGGGACCGTAGTCAGCGTGAGGAGAAGCTCCAACTCTTCCGATTTTGTTTTGCCCAGTCCTTCGCCTAGAAGAGAGAGACCCTTCAGAAGTTCCTCCATGGACATCCTCCTCAGAAGAATCTCCAATGGAGATCACATCGCGCATAATGCGCTGCTCAACGAAGCCACCAGAATCGCTACCCCCCATACCTAAGGCAAAATCAGAAATGGGCGACTCAGACATTTTCAGAAAATAGAAAGTTTCACAGTTTTGGGAAGGAGAAGGCTGAAGAAGAAGTACAGAGAGCAAGGACACAGGTGGAGGTGACAATGGCGGAATCACTGCTATTTAAAGCAGAAAGAAGCTCGACGGTTACTTGTGTGGGAGAACGAAGCGTCTCCTAAAAGCACGCGTTGTGACTGAACCGTTACTACCTCCACTACTGCACGATTCCACTAAGCACGATCCCAATAAAACGTGGCCTCTCCTGGAGTGACACGTGGACATGAGTAAAGAGCATGGGCGGCACACGACTGCCAATATTTATGAAGGGACTGAGCGTATTTTCAAAAATCACATCAGACGATCAGAAAATCATGATCATTTACTGCCTAAGTCAGACTTATCCAATAAAGTCAAGTCCATACACTCTCTCCATGGATTACACTGTTGCACATACAGGTTCATAAATCCAAAATAAAAAATTAAAGTTTTGGTCGACCTTTGAAGACATCAACCTCAACACTTCATGTCCACCCTCGAGGGTTGACAATTTTACTATGACACTAGACACATTGCTTTCATGCTCTTTCATCCTCTTTCGCCCATAAATTGGCTCAGAGGCTGGGGACTTATGTACAATCCAAAATAGTAGAATGACACGTGAGCACGTGGCCACCTTCCATGTCAGCCTGGTCTCATTAATAGGTGCTTATTCAGCCTCCAGGTGCCCGTCCGGACACAATGTCCAGGTTCCTTGTCAATACCGCTACAAGAGCACAGACGTCGATCCTATACAGGAGCACGGACATTAGTAATATTCTCTCTCCTCGTTAATTGCCTATCTATATGCAAGGATATTCAAATAGGTGTAACCACCTTATCTTATCATATCTCAACAAGTTATCTACTAATTGTTACTTATCTACAAGTAACAATATATATACAAGGCACACATTATCTATTATTCAAATTAAGATAATTGTTTGCTATTATTTGTTATTATTATCTTCTTAACAGATTATCTATAAGCAAAGGCTCAAGGCCCACTCCACGCTATAAATACAACCCTCCAGGTTCTCTCTACATACCTTACACTTCATTCTCACTTCCAATCCACTTCGGATTTACTCTACACACTTCACTACATATCTCTCTTATATATACTTGAATGCATTACTCAAGTTCCTTATTCTCCATATGTTAGGCCGAGTCCACACTTGGTCATCTTTACCAATTTAATGTTTTGACTTGAGCGTCGGAGTGTTTTTCCTTTGTTTTGCATGTTCTTCCTCTAAGCAAAGTCTAACTCTACTCCGATATCACAAAATTTGGGGTCCACCAAGGCCACATCAAGCCCACACGTGGAATTTCCAGATTTTGGCAATAACAATCTCTTTTGAAAATCATTTTCATACGGAAATATTTTTTTCTTAAAGTTGAAAATAAGGAATATTTTCATACGGACATATTTTTTTTCTTAAAGTTGAAAATAAGAATTCCTTATTTTCACCTTTAAGAAAATAAATCATGGTACGTTTTTGTAACTAGCTAGCTGACATTTCATCGAACGAGTTGTAGGGAAAGAAATATAAACCCCTTATAAGATATCATTTCTAATTGCATGGAAATATTAGTCAATAGCAGATAAATCATGAAACATTAGTAAATACAATTCTAATATTTAAAAAATTACATGACTTATATATGTTTATATCATATGCGTAAACGATTATGCAAAAAGACCACTAAGTGTATGAATTCACATGACATAAAAAATTTTTCAAACTTAATTCGTGATATCAGATTCAAATTCTGGTATATCGATATGAAAGAGGACATAAAGCATAAAATAGATAGAGCATAGCATGATCCGATTGCTACCTTTTGTTTTCAATTGAATGGTAATTACGACAGAATTAACAAGTGCAATGTGAAAAAAAAAAAAAAAACACTTCAAGCTTCATAGGAAGCAACACTAACATATATATATATATATATATATATATATATATATGCAAATTCATGTTTCTAATTATTATTGAAGAATGGATAACTTGCACGTCATTTATTATAAGCTCAGCCTCGTAGGAACATTGCTCTTTCTCAACACTTTGCTCTCATCACCCCCCGAAAATCCTATTGTGAGATGTCATGGCCCCACTTGGATAAGATGACAGCTATTTGATTAAGAGGAAATAAAAAATAAAAAAAATAATTAAGTTGAAGTTCACCAGCTACCTTACCCACCAAGTAATTAATTCTCAGCTCCCTATCTTTGACCGAGTATGGCCCTAATCAAATATAATACTACAAAAACCATTGATAGCCGCTTCTCCAATCAGCTAAACTATGTCTTGAAGATATTTTTTTAATTTCCAGTAAGATTGGTAGGGACCAAAGCCACTCCATATTAAGCTTCTAATTAAGATGACAAGAGATAGAACACACAAAAAGAATGTGAAATAATTGAAATATATAGTATGTCATACTATATATTATATAATACATAGCATAAATAGTTTAAGACAGCACATTTCGTGTGCAAAGAGAAATTTAAAGGATCCTGCAATTGAGTTTCTAGCTCCGAACTGAAGCCACATGATTACTAAAATAATGATAAAAAATATTTCTACAAACACCTGTGTAACATACAACAATTATGAAATATACAGTATATACCATACCAATCTGTGTGGGTGTGGAAATATACAATAATAATATAAAATAAAAAAATTGATGAAACTTGCATGCAATTTTTTAAAGTAATTTTAGTGTTGTTCTTCAGTTAAAATTAGAATTTCATCTTAATAACTCATGTTGAATTCTAATACAATTTTTTTTCATAAATTATCGAGATGAAACTCTAACTCTAACCAACAAACAGACATAAAAATACCTAAACAACTGCATCTAAGTTAAAAATAAATGGAATGAACCCTATCTTATTAGTCAAGTAAAATCCTAAACAAACCCCTTCCAAGAATTCCAACCATATCCAAATCTATGCAAAAGCAAATTAATATTCCTTTAATATAGCAAAGAGTCAAGAAACGAGTCATCTCCAGGCTCCTCCTTGGCTCTAGTGGTGGTGAAAACATTATTGTCAGATTGTTGATTCATGTAAGACCCCATTAATGGATTTCCAAACCCTGAGAATCCAAAGCTTCCTGAACTATGCTGCATATTAGGGTTGAAGTGCGATAATGATGGCCTTTCTGGTGGTGCTGGTGATCTAAGACTCTGAAGAGAATTGTTATTAGTGTACATAGAAGTTGCTACTCTAGTGGTGTTGTTTGTTGTATTGGTTATTATTGGCAATGATCTATTGATAGAGTTGTTGCCACTGCCACGTGCTGCAGGCACGTCATGGTTGTGTTTTCCCTCATAGGTTGTGATCACTGCCCTTAGGTCTTGTGAGGCTCTCTCTACGTGCTTCCTCACTGGACATCCTGGGAATGTGCACTTGTAATAACTCCTATACATATATACCAACCAGTCACAGATTAAACACAATTTAAGTTGTAAGAAAAGACAATATATGGGAATTATGGTTTTAAATAGTGTTCCCCAATAGCAATTATGATCGTAATATCAAAATATTTTTACTCACCATAATGCAATTCAATCACAATTACAATCATATTAATCAAATTTTATTACAATTATTTTTAGTATAAAGATTTTCTCACTAATCATAACGCAATCACAATTACGACCATAATTTATTAATTTTAATGGGAATAGTCATCACATGGTACAAAAGGTTAATTTGATTCCCACGTGCACACGTGAGTGAAACGATGGTTGCCAAAATTTGACCAAAGAAAAAAGTTTAAGACAATGCAAAAGCAAGGGAATTACAGGTGCATGCATGCTTTAGAATATATTCCAAGAAACAGCCACTATTGCTAACGTACCTAATACGATATGTAGTTAGATACTTTGATGGCACTTATCATCCATTTATGATGAGTCTGTGTATGCCACATTTGAATGGTCAAGGAGTGTAATGGTTGTATATTACTACTAGAATTAGAATTGAAAACTCTATGATGTGATTCTTAATGCCATTCTTAATATATAAAAGGTTAAAGTAGAACAACTTTATAAAAGTTGGATGTATAATTAATTTTTATCAATTAAAGAAAGAGATTAAAAAGTGTTTTTTTTTACCTTGGATTTGGATTTCCCTTGACCACTTTCTGCCCGTATTTCCTCCACCTGTATCCATCATCTAGAATATCGATGTCACTGGTTGTCTGAACCACAACTCTGGGTTCTTTCACTGTTCTACTTCCTACAGCTGATATACCCTCATTTTCACCTTCTATTTTCCTGCAATAATATTGATAAAAAAATTATTAATTCAATTACACTTTATTGGAGGGAGAAGACGAGGCTTACGTAACAATAAAATTATGTTTTTTTTATTTGTTTATTACGAATTTGAATATAGAAATAGTTTTTTATATATATATATATATAAAGATAAGAGTATATATAATATTTCTCCTCCTTATCTTCTTATTATAATAAGGGGTCTCGATAATAAAATTCGTAATTATTTTTTACACTTCAGGGATTATAACATTAAGGAAGTGAATCACATAAAAAATATCCGTCTTTATTTGTATTTATATAATTTTTTTTTAAAATATCTCCTTTTATAAGATTTCATTTCAGTTGTCTTCTATATTATTTTTTTACTAAAATTACTTAAAATAACCAATTCTTTTAATATGTGAAAATTAGTCATGAACATTTATAAATAGAAAGGGATGTAATAAATTACCATCTTTTGGCATGAGGTTCATCATTATCAATTAACTCATCTCCTCCTGATTTAGTATGATCAAAATCATCATCATCCATTGAAATTGATGAGTTTTCAGGAGTGGCAACCGAATCCATTTGATGATGTGGTAGTTCCTTGCTGCCATGATTTAAATGAGGAATTGCAAGTGATGATGAGGCAGACAATGAGTTCCTCTTGGCAGCTTGAGGCTTGGGATGGTTATGAGTGCCTTTGTAAACTATCTCGGTAATTTGTCCATCTAAGGATCTCTCAACTTTTTTCTTTGTTGGACAATTGGGGTATGTACACTTGTAGTAGCTTCTTGGATTTTCACTTCCTTTCACTTGCTTTTGCCCATATTTCCTCCAATTGTACCCATCATCTGATCTTCTGCTCAAGGTCTGAACTTGTTGTGGTTGGTAGTTTTTATGATCTGATTGAAAACCATTCCTGTGGTTATTATTCTCAGGGTTAAAACTCTGCATGGCAGAAGTGGTTTCAGTTTTCACCATGCTCATACTCATTCTTGAAGCAAAACCATCCTGTTTAGTAGTTTCGGGAAAACTCCATCCCTGTTGATCAACAAAAAAAAAGGTCAAAACGTTGCAGAAAATTGAATTTATTCTGTAAATTAAGCATAAAATTTGCATATTTTAGTGAAGTTTTTTTTTTTTTATCAGTTAATGTTAATTGTTAATTTTTTTTAGAATGTTAGTCACGCACGGTTTGAACTATGCCGGTTGAAGATTGAAATACAGTTGAAGATGGAAGAGGAGGGTGTGTTTCTGTTGGGAAGGAGAAACTAGAGAAGCTTTTGTCTTCTTCTTTGATATGCTGCTGGTTTTCCCCATAACTGCTCTTCCAATTGAAGCCTTGACCCGCAAATGATCCAGCTGTTGGAGATGGCAAAACCTGAATTCACAAAAAAAAACAAAAGAACACACACCAACATACCCATTAATCCAATAACAACACAAAGTTATATGATGCATATGCAATATTCACCAAAACACAGCCACACCATACAACAAAAAATAGAGTAAACTTCCGAAATAAAAAAACCATGTTCAGGGTAGATCATCACTTGTGTAACACTCAACACCTTAACCAAACCAATGAAGATTTAAACAAAATGAAATATATATAGCCTATTTGGTTCCATATTTCATGTGATTTTCCAAGTTTATTAAGAAGTTAATAGTTACTATGTTTACTAAGAAGAAACTAATAGTTGTAACTTTTACATTCATTCGAAATGTGATTTTTTACTTCTCAACAGGTTTCCAAACATGCGAATAATCAGGTAGTCAACCAAAGTCTCAAAACAAGAAAAAAGTTTTAGCATTTTTTCCATTATATAAATTTTAATACCCTTTTTGTTCAAGGATATATTGTGTAATGAACCAAAAGCAAAAAAACAAAAAATAAAAGAGATCCAAGTAGGTTGACTTACGTTGGAAGAGTTTCGGAGAATGGGGGAGTCAAGAAGTTCAGCGAGGCTTAACCCATGAGGGATGTTAAAGTAAGAAGAAGGAGAAAAAATTGGTGTTTGAGGATGATTATTATGGCTAAGAGGGAGAGAAGGAGGGGGTGTGGACTTGAATTTTGGCACACCGCCTGAAGAACCTGTTTGATCCGACGAGGAGGACTCATGATGAGGTCTTTCGAAGCCTCCGAGGTTGTGGTGATTGGTGGTGGGAGAAGAAAGAAGGTCAGAGAAAGAAGTGGTCATGAATATGGAAATTGAGATTCGCGACAATTTTCAGAGCTGTGTAAGGCAAGAGAAGAAGAAGAAGAGGCTTTTAGAGAAAAGAGTGATGAAATATAGGAAGGGTTTGGCTTAATAGTTAATACTAACATGAAAATGAATAGAAAGAGAGAGGAAGAAAAATGGTTACGTGTTGAATGACAAAAGAATGAGAATTGAGAAGAGACTTCTCGGAAACTAGCTATCCCAACGTGTGTCTCTGTATTTTACTTTTAATTTTCATTATTACTATTTAAAGAAGATGAAAAATTTGTATAAAGTTTTTATATGGGTCAAAGTTGTGTGGTTTGACCGGTTGGCGGCTCATGAGTCATGAATTCTTTTGTTTTGTGTGTTGTATTTGTGGGGTTATATATCTATTGGCATTGAATTTTTAATTCACTGTTGATGATATTTTTATTTTGTCTGTTGTGTACATGGCATTATGCCCAGTTGGTCACAGACCACACTTTAATTCCTTTTTCTTCCCAATGGCAATAGATATAGCCCTAATTGCATCGTCCAAGACATTTTTGCTGCTATATATGGAGGTGACGTTGATTGCTATATATCGTGTTTTCTACAATCTATTGATGACATTAGTTAACTTTTACATTGATTTTTTTTTCCTTTTATGTTTATTTTTGTTTGTTATCTATGTTATATCACATAAATTAAAAAGTAATATTAATCTTCTATTTTTATTATCTAGAAGTTAGTTGTTACACCATTATAACAAGCTCAATAAAAAAGGATCCTTAATTTTTATTTCACCCTATAAGTATCAAGTTTCATTTTTTCCTTTTCATATCACTAATTCTTACTTAACTCATATATTTACTTGATCCTATGAGTCATTTGTTTTGAAGGTCTCTCTCTTGTCCTTCTAATAAAGGGTGTTCATAGTCAAATTTGCGAAATCTAGGAATCTCTTTTGGCCACATCCAGCCTAACGTGAATCAACTTCAAATTTTGGTAAGTTCATTCATGTTGTATTTTTAGGTGTCAAAATTTAATAGAATGTGAACCTGATTCTTTATGTATAATTGTTTTCTTTTATATAATTCTTTAAAATTATTTTAAATTTTAAAATAAATTAAATTTTTTTGAGTTGTTAATCCAATCCAAACCAACTCATGCACAAATAGGTTAATTTGGGTTGGTTTGAAAAAAATCTATACAAATCCGACCCAATCCAATCTGTAAAATTTTGATTGATTGAATTATGAGTTTATTGTTAAAATTGATACTAGTTACCGCATTCAAATTGACATCTATGTGATCATACCTGAAAAAGTTAGCTGGAAATTGAAATAGCTTGTTAAATTAAAAATGTTTGATAAAACTAACTGTTGAAATAGTTGAAAAATATAAAATGACAAAAAATTAATAAAATTATGATTTATTTTAAAAAATTAACAAGAAAAATGAATAAATATATTAAAGATAAAAGTGAAAAATTATAAAAAGTTAGAAACTAGCGCTTTAAAAAGACAGCTACTTCAAATAATGTTTTTAAAGAATACTAGAAGTTACTAAAAGAAATTTGTTTATAAAATTCGTCATTTGAGAGTTAGGTGGAGTACTCTTGACAGCCATCAAAAATCTGGAAGAAAAGAACAAGTTAAATGTAATATTCAGAGACAAATAATTAAATTACATGGAAGATTCTCGCCTGAAGCGATTAATTAGTAATCACTAGGATAATTAAATACTATTTTGTGCCAAAACATATATATTATAACCAAAACACTAGAATAGCCCCTACGACGTTGACTTTGTTGAGCATAATCAAAAGTATTAAAGCGTGCGTTCGATCGTGGCTCATATGTTTTGGGATCCAATGACTTCATCACACATACTACATTTAAGGATTTTTAAAACTTTTTAACACTATAACCTGTGGCTCTAGGTGACCCTACTACATTCACCATAAAAAGACAAGTATATTGTAATCGATGCGATGTGAACTTAGTTTACTCAACAATATTGGCAATAACATATTCACTTTCGATTTGTATGAAGATAAGCTTTAATTAGGGTGTTGTGAAGAGTGAAAAAAAGTGGGATCGAGGGACGAAAATGTAGATGAAATTAGTGATTAGTCACTTTCTTTGTTTGGTTATCAAAAGATTGTAAAAAGTGATATAGCTACGTACCCCTATAATTTAGAAAATAAAAACAGAAAACAATAAATAGTTTTCATATTTTTTTTTCATGGTATAACTTTTGAAAACATGAAATAAAGTAAAAATAAGGTGATTTTTAATTTAAAAAAAATAGTTATGTACGGACAATTACAGTCATTTCATCATAATTCACCATGTATGATAAATTTATTAACTTTTAAAATAATTATTTTAAAATAATTCACCATAATCAAGTTTGGGTATGTAAATATGTACGTATATATGTGCCGGAACCAGTATGATTGGGGGCAAAAGAGCTCCAATTGAAGATACATAACCTGTTTCAATGAAGGCAATTGAATTTTGCACCTTCTTTATTGCATTCTCTGCACCTCTCATTTTAAAAAACAAAACCCCAACCTAACTCTTATATCTTCTTCTTTTGTTTCCTTTCTTTCTCTTCTTCGTCCCCCAATCAACACAAGTCTAGACCCTATCCTTTCTTGTTATTGTCTTCTTCTCGACTCAACTCAACTCTTCTTCTCCGAACATGAGTTCCAATTATGAGTTCTAGATCTATTTTCAAAACAGGCATTCCGTAAGGGTATAAATACTCTTACAAAATGACCTTTCTAGAAGGGAAAGTCTTGCGAAATCTCTTTTTCATAAGCAAAAATAGTGCTTTTGGAACGATCATTTCGAAAGATACAAAATGCACTTACGGAAGGCTATTATGAATTGCAATTTTTGCTTTTGGAACGGTCCTTCCATAAGCCAAAATAGTGCTTTCCAGAACACCCTTCCTGAAAGATACAAAATACACTTCTAGAAAGGTTACTCTGAATTGGAGTTGTTGCTTCTGGAATGAGCTTTCCATAACCACAATAATGATTTATGGAACCCATTTTCTGGAATATACAAAATACACTTACAAAAAGGTTGTTCCAGATTTAAAAATATTGCTTCCAAAATCGTCTTTCCGTAAGCAAAAATGCTTCTGGAACAACCATTTCAAAAGCATTTTTTGCTTACAAAAAGGCCGTTATGAAATTTTTTTTACAGTTAATTAAATTTGACGAAGGGAAAAAGAGGAGGAAGAAAATGAAAGAGAAGAGAGAAGGAGGCATTTACCTTAACGGGAGGAGGAAGGAGGATGAGGGAGCATGAGAATAAGGGGGCTTGGGAAGAAGGAGCCGCCGAGGGAGGAGATGTCGTCAAGGGAGGGGTTCCGTCACGGTGGGTGTGTTGTAGAGGAAGGGATGTCATTGTGGGTTGAGAGAAGGGAGAAGGAAGGTGCTGGGGTTGGGAGACGGGAGGTGAAAATTTCATTAAGGGTATTTCTGTATTTTCACTAAATAATGGGGGGTGCAGGATTCAAGTTGGGGAGTGTAGGATTCAAGTTCTGAAAAAGTCCATAGGCCGAAGGCCACAGTGTGGCTCAATAAGGGCCAACGCCCAAAATTTCTACAAAAGCAATATCCCAGGTTTTTACATATTCGAGGAGTGGCAGCATTTTTTTGTAAAAAGAAAAGGAGTGGCAACAATTGATTCTTTAAATTTTAAGACTGTCTTTTATTGATTGGATTTTTTATGAATCTAACTAGTTTTAAAATGAGATTCGGAAATGATAAATAGGACTCACATATTTAGTGAGATACTCATTAAAAAAAAGTGTTAAAAAGTGTAATATTTGCATTCCTCTTGCCTAATCACCTCTTAAAAAGGGATAAACTCTTCATTTGAGACATTATCTTGTATCTTGTATAAGCAAAACCCAAGTTCTCATGTAGTCATCTCACCTCATAATTCATCTCATTGAGAAACAACTCACTTAAGCTTTAGAGACCTTGCATGGACACAACCCTTCCTTTTTCTACCTTGGAGCATGAGATCTAAAAGTATTTCCGATGCTAGCGACATCCTAAAAAATTCAAACCCCATTATTGAAGTAATATTTTAGAATCCTCAAAGTAGCGGTGGGTGCTAATAATTAACTAGTTTTGTCCTTTTTTGTGCTAGAATCATTGTGGCATTCATTAGTATATTATTCTGGAACAGTTGACTCCATACAATATATGCTTGGATTTACATCATGTTATCAACTTGATTACATTATATACGGTATATATCTCCCCGAATCTTTATTGGAATGGAAATCGACAGTTTTAATTTGAAAGTTTGTTACTCAAAAATGAACAATCACGAGCAATAAAATGACCAATGCAATGTAATTGCATATTTAAAACTGTTGTAATTCAAGATTACATTTGTCCGTTAGTCTACACACTTCGACGGCATTTTTTTGACGAATTATTTCATTAATTTTAGAAATATTTTTTCTTGTAAATATAATATGAGAATATTATTTCTAAGTATTTAAAAAACTGAGTTGTATATCCAACAATAATTATTTTACTACACCATAACAAATATGAGAATATTTTAATTTTCCAATCTTATATTCTCGGAAATAAAAAATAATCTGTGAAACAAACCAAAAAAAAGAGAGACTAATATATATTAACTATTATCGTTAACTAGAAAACTAGTTATTGTTAATACTGTGATAAAATACATGTATATATACAGATGAGAGATTGATACAAGGGGGCAGCCAAAGGACTTTAGCCCCCTCCCTCAAATTTCTTTTAATTATATATGTAATAATATTTTTCAATAATAAATATACTACTTATAGTATAAATAACATATACTAGTAAGTATAATATATATATATATATATCAATTAATAATATATATACTACTTTCAATAAAAATAAAATAATATATGTTACCACTAATTATATATTAATCTTTTTAATACCGAAAAAATATTAATATTTTTAATAACATATATTGCTACTAATTATAATTTATCTTATATATATATATATATATATATATATACACACACATAAATAGATTTAATAAAAATGATATGTTTATATGATTTTTCATGCATTGTTATCTAGGTTAATTATGTTTTGAGTATTATTATAAGTCTTATTTATCTATTTACATATATTTAATTCTTAACATTATATTGT
>PYAF01001153.1:117081-128412 GCA_007407185.1 Glycine tomentella | reverse complement strand
TATGAATTTTAACTAGTTATTATTATATTTTATGTATTTGTTTTTTTATTGCGAGATTATTATATTGAATTCTATTTGATTGTAACTGTGTTTAGTGAGATCAAGAAAGTCTTTCAAAACTTTAAAAACAATTTTACAAGTTATAAACAAATGTATTTTCTTCTTGTATCATTCGAAATAAAAACCAATTTTAATTCTAAGTGTGAAACTAATAAATATTTTTAAAAATAGATTATTTGTTTGTTTGAAAATAGATAGTTAAATAATTAAAAAAAATCCAGTTGTCTATTGATGGTTTTCTAGATCCCTCATGTATACACTTAATAAATTATAAAATTATTAAAGTTTTTTTATTCAATTTTAAATTAATAGTTATAACTCTTCTTTTCATACTTGATTCAAACTTCAAATTCATACATAGCCACCACAATCGTTGAAAGGTCAGGAAGTCACCTTCGCATTTGCATATATATACTTGAATTTGCAATCACTAATTAAACTAAAACAGTCGTCGGTGATCCGTGAAAGAATAAAATTTTACAGTTCTTCTATTAGTATTTAGTATAGTCTTTGTAATATATTAACATCAGCTATGTTAATAACATATACATAAACTATTCACATTATCACATATAGTAACAATATTGTCTATTAGTATAACCTAAATTCTGAGCTACAACCGTTGTTCCACCATGAAGACCATCACCAGCAGCAAGGCCGAACCGGAGAAACTCTCCGGCATGGCAGCGGATCACGAAAACCGCAACCGGGAGACGGTGAAAACGGTGTACAAGGCATTGCGTGACGGCGATACGGAGAAGCTGGCGAAGGTGGTGAGGGTGGAGTTGGAATGGTGGTACCACGGGCCTCCTCACTGCCAGCACATGAAGAAAGTGTTGACCGGGGAGTCAACGGCGACGCAAAAGGACTTCAAGTTTAGGCCCCGGAGGATCAGGGCCGTCGGTGACCGCGTGATGGTTGAAGGGTGGGAGGGGGCGGGGGAGTACTGGGTGCACGTGTGGAGGCTCAAGCACGGGATTATTGCCCAGCTTCGTGAGTATTTCAACACATTGATCACGGTGGTGCTTCAGATTTCGGAGGACGGTGATGAAGCTCGGTTGTGGCGGAGCACCCACCGGATTCGGGTTCACGGGTCGTTACCGGATATTGTACTTTCCATTTGAATCATATTTTTTATGGATAAATATTAATTATTAATTTTTGTTGATAAAAAATTAAATTAATAATTTTTTTTCTTAATCATTCGATTAGTCTTATATTTTTATTTTCATTTGAATCATATGTACGATGAGAATTGTTAGCAAAGTAGTTTTTTTAATATACTTAATAATGTAATTCTCATTTCTTATCTAATGAATTTTATTTATAATTTTGTAGATTTCAATAGTTTCGACCAATAATATAAATAAATAGTATGTTAGAAAGAAAAAAAATATATTTGATGGTGTGTTGCTACCATTATTTACGTATATGATATAATCAGACAAGAACCTTGGATATGTGTTTTTAGTCAGTGATTTGTGGTGGGAGGAATTGGTCTGGAGCTGTAAATGTATGCCGAAAAGTTTATGCAGTTTGCAGTGTATATATAAATATCTTGTTGATTTTATGTTTTTATTTCAACTAGCTTAACACCTAAAGTATGGTAAGAAGATCTAATTCAGTTGTTTAAAAAATATAAAAAATATTATAATTCTTTTAAATTTTACTAATATAAAAAACAGCCAACCACATTTCACTCACGTCTCACAATTAATCTCATCTCTCGCTTGATATTGTTATGTTTATGCATGAATATAATAGTAATATAATATATATATATATATATATAATTCTAGATTTCTAGTGTTACTTATATAATTTTAATAAAAAATACCTATTCCTATATGTGTAAAGATGGATAGCGTATAAATGACAACATGAGTGTTAATAATCTAAAAGGCAGGCCATAGAATACAACATGTTGATTCGTTGTTGATATTTATAATATAAACACCCATTATTTCAACAGCCCCAAACCAAAGCATAACATACAATTACTAAATGCCACAAAACCCACACAATTGCACAAAAACAAGCACACTCACGCTATAGACCCAATTAAGTGCACGTAAACTACGTGGCCCCGAGACATTGACCGTAATGCCCCAAATTTTAAAAAAAAATTACCTGAATGCCACGCCAACGGAAAATTTTACCAGAGTGCCACGCGTCCTAATTTGCTAGACTGACAAGCGAATTACGTGATGGACACGTGACAGGCAATGCATAATTCAGTGGAGGGTCCAGCGAATTAGGTGGCCACATGGCAGACAAGGGATAATTCGTTGGAGGGCCCAATGAACTAGGTGGCCACGTGAAAAAAAAAACGCAAAACTTCGAATAATCATAACTTTTGATAGGAATATCCGATGGAGGCGTACGATATATCAAAAGTTATGACCGTTCGAAGTTTTATATATATTATATTACTATTATATTCATGCATAAACATAACAATATCAAGTGAGGTTAGGGCTATCCATCTTTACACATACAGGAATAGGTATCACTTTAGTTTCAACATGTTTGATTTTACATTTTGAATGCAATTCTAAGTTATAGATATAAATTTTAGAAACTAGTAGTTATAATTTTCACATGCCAAACGTGATTCTTTCATTTTCAACGAGTTTCTAAACCTGCTACTAGTAAATATTTATTTGTGTTTTGAAGCTTGGCTAACTCACAAGAATGCTTAGAGGAATACGTGGAACGCAACATGAGAGTGATCATAGAATTATACAAATCCCTAACCTCTAAAGACCTCGAAACGCTTCCTGGGACCAGGACTTCTCCTCTGAATTTCGAGCGTTTACCGTTCGAAGTTTTGCGTTTTTTTTTTCCACGTGGTCACCTAGTTCACTGGGCCCTCCAACGAATTATCCCTTGTCTGCCATGTGGTCACCTAATTCGCTGGACCTTCCAGCGAATTATGCATTGCCTGCCACGTGTCCATCACGTAATTCACTTGTCAATCTAGCAAATTAGGACGCGTGACACTCTGGTAAAATTTTCAGTTGGTGTGGCATTCAGGTAAATTTTTTTTAAAATTTGGAGCAGTACAGTCAATATCTCCATGGCCCCACTCACTAGGTGGGATGGTGAACTTTTGAAAATTGAAAACTAATTAAACAAAGGTTTTCCAACTTCAATTATCACCACCATCTAATTTTAATATGTTAGATTGCCAGAATAAGTCCAGGCACTGATTCAACACAAAGTCACAAAGCCTACTCTACCAAATGCATTGACACTTGGAAGCATTTGGAAGCATTTGTGATAAACGATTCACGGAAACGGATGTGTTCACACACTCTTTGACCTGGGTTATGAGTCAATCAGAAGTGATGGTCCATGCATGCACCCACCACACCAAATGGGTCTCATCAAACCCTTCAGCAATAACCACTGGCCCAAAGCCCACCACATGTTGGGGAACCAAGTCTTGGGCCACAAGCCCATGAAGCGTTTCGAGGTCTTTAGAGGTTAGGGCTTTGTATAATTCTGTGATCACTCTCATGCGTTCCACGTATTCCTCTAAGCATTCTTGTGAGTTAGCCAAGCTTCGAAACACAAATAAATATTTACTAGTAGCAGGTTTAGAAACTCGTTGAAAATGAAAGAATCACGTTTGGCACTTGAAAATTATAACTACTAGTTTCTAAAATTTATATCTATAACTTAGAATTGCATTCAAAATGTAAAATCAAACATGTTGAAACTAGAGTGATTGTACTTGATATTGCGTCTTTTCTTTCAAATTAAGGAAGAAAGCTATGTATTTATGGGATCAATGTTGGTGGGAATTGAATGGAAGTGCATACAGGGTAGAGGTTCTTATATGGTAGTGGACTTGCGATATAATAAATTTAAAGGGTTAAGAAGAGAGTTATCAAATCAAACTTTGTCAATTCTGATTTTATGTCCGCAATATTCCACTATTAGAGTTCTTTATTATTTTGATTATTTAATTCCTTCGGAGAAACGCATAATATTATTGTTCGTTTCCCTTTTTTGTTTATTTAGATACAAATTACAAGTGTTTTTTTGAATTTTTTTTAGAAAAATAAAACTTTTTTTAATAAAAAAATTCTTAAAAATACTTCTAACCTTATATCTAAATAAACTTAGTTATAATAATAATAATAATGTAACGTACTTTAATATTTACTGTCCATATCAATCATTCAAATTAATAAATACTAGCCATTAATCTTCAATTTAATGTATTTGTTTTAACTTTCTACTTAGATTAGCATTTTTATTATGATTTATAAGTTTTGCTAATAATTATTTTTTGTGACTTCATTTTTATTGAAGTCCCATTTTTTAATAATGTTTATTGATATGACTCGAATTAATGACATTATTTAAAAAATTCGAACTTAGTTCCATTTAAATTAACATGATGTTGATTAATTGATCTTGATTAGTATTTAATCTAACTTATTGTGTTTTTCTTTCTTGATATAGTAAAAGCTAGAAGTACTTTTGAGAGCTTCTCTACTGGAAATATAGTGTTTTTTTCAGTAGAGAAGCTCTCAAAAGTACTTCTAATTTTGTATCCAAACAGGCCCGTAGTAGTGGCACTTTCTTTTACAATATTTTCTAATAAAGAAATGTAAAATATGTAGGGAAAAAGTAAGGAAAAATTCATAATTCAAACGAGAAATAATTTCAACATTCTTTTTTCTTACTCTTTTTTTAAAAGCCTTTTTTCTTACTCCGTATATCTTTGTCAACATTGCATATTTTGTAGACTTTGTAAAGCAAAGTTCCATCTTCCACAACATTCACTATAACATCAACAATTCAACATTATAGTGAATATAAATTTGCATTCATGATTTTTTTTGAAAGAAAACAAAAAAACTGAAAAGATGGTGCAGAGAAAGGATGAAAACATTTAATTTACTACTTACCATCCAAAACAAATAATTTTTACTATACTTAAATTCCATTTGGTGTTGTTACATTTGTCATATATGTGGAATATTGCCACGTGGTAACAACTCCTTATGGAGCCACATAAGCATTTCTTATAATGATGGAAGGATAAGTTTAAATATTATATGATCATAAATACATAAATTGTAGATTGACAACAAAAACTAATATATTTGCATGAAAAAATAATTAAATATCCAAATTAACTCCATGTAAAACACACAAATGATTAAAATAAATGTTAATATTATGCTAGATTAAATTGTGTAGAGAGAAACTAGTGGAAAATCATACCCAAAGAAGTCCTTTGATACAAAAGAGGTGGCGACACCAAAAGAGGCAATGGTGGCCATTGTAGAAAAAAAGGAAGAAGATTGATAGGTCTGTCCGGTGTTAAAGCTTTGGTTTTTCTTCCATAGATCTTATAGTAATGATATTCCAGTCATTGTAGGACCTTACAAGTTACAAAACTAATCATCAAGTGACAGTATCAATTTCCTCAAACATCAATCACAACATTGATTATTTCAAAATAATAATAAAAAAAAACTACAAAAGCAAAGACTAAAATGGTTGCAATGACAAAACTAGTGATATTTCAAATTTCTATAGGGTTTGATTCGATTTTGGTGAATAAATTCATTTGAGTTTCACATGCATCGAAATGATATTCAACATTTTAGAATTATAGATATTTTGTACAATCCCAAATAACCATGAGGACTAAATTATCACTACTACAAAAAAAATGATTCAAAGACGGTTATTTTAACCCTTCAAAGATGGTTCTTGAACCGTCTTTGAATCAAGCGACGTTGTAAGGTGAGCCCTACGAAGACGGTTGTAAGCCCGTCTTAAAATATATTTTTTTATTTTTTTAAGTACCTTCTAAGACGGTTAAACGCTATAACCGTCTTAGTATGTAGCTATTCTAAGACGGTTACTTTGTATAACCGTCTTAGATTAGGATTTTATTTTTTAAATACCTTCTAAGACGGTCAAATGTATAACCGTCTTAATATCTAGACATTATATATAACCCATCTTAGATTGGGATTTTATTTATTTTTATTTTTTAAAATTCCCTCGAAGACGGTTATGTGTACAATTGTCTTAGTATCCGTACATTCTAAGACGGTTACGTGTATGACCATCTTAGATGTTATCTTGTACATTACTTTCTAAGACGGTTATGATCTATAACCGTCTTAGATTATCTTTTTTTTTTTTCCAATTTGTCTACACAATATTAAAAATTCAATTTGAACCACAAGAAAATTATTAATGTCTAGAGAATATATATTAAGCTTTCCTAATTACAAAGTGCAAATACTACACCTTTCCTAATTACATAACCTACTATCAAATATATACTCCTAACCCATAGCTTCCATCAATCATTTTCTATGCATAACTGCCATCATGCAGTTTCTAATTCAGAACTTCTGATACAGAATCAATTATTTTCTATCACTTACATTCCTAATAATTAACTACCTCCAATCCATTAATGGATCCTTTCCTAACTAACTAGGGATCCAGTTCCTATCAGAAACTTGTCCCTTTGACATAGACAAAGAAAGAAACCTGATATAAGAGGCAATGGTGTGTATATCAGTACCTGATTTGGCCACATGCAGAGAGGCATGTGAGAACCAGCTGCTTGTTGATTTAAAAAGGGAGTTGGAGCAGACCCATGATTGTTATATGCCTATATAAAAGAGATATGCGGAGTCAACTTTTTTTATGAATGAGAAACACTAGTATGCATGATCAAGATACCAACACAAGTTGGATCAAAGTTCAAACCAGAATATGTTTTTCACCTGCGTAGGAGTCTAAAGTGATGGCAAAGGTCTGTTGACAAAATCCTTCTAGAAACAAAAAAAATCAAAATAAACTAGAATATTAGCTATAAGCAGATTGCAGAAAAAGAAAATTGGTTAAGATGGCTATAACATGATTTCTTATGGTGAATGGTAGCATTATATGCAAAGACACAACTATCTGAGTGATATGAATAGTATAAAAAAACTCAGAACTCTGGAGCCACTGTCTCACCCATGAAAATTCAAGATCCATTAACACTATACTTTGGCTTCCTTTTATTCTTTCCTTTATAAGAACGAGCTGGCATACTTACAATTTAAATGTTCACATTTCAAAAGTAAATGCAAACAAACTAATCAATTCATACCTGATTCAAGGAATTCTTAGGAGTTTCATACTCAGCAGCTAGAAAAACAAAAACCTGTAACCATACAAAATGACACAAAACTAAGTCCCGGGACAACACTGAAATTTCTAGCTTCCAAACAGTTTAGAATAATTGACTAGAAATAAGGAGCTCATGGGTATGCTATACATGAAAGCAACACAAAAAGCCCGACTATCATGAACAAAGAAAATAAACAGAAAAAGAAAAGGCCCACAAGACAGTAGCTCAATTGATACAGGCCCAAATTATCAAGAGCTGTTGATTAATCTAACACTTCTCTATGAATTTAATTTCCAGGGATGAACAAAAACCATCATACCTTGAGAAGCACTCTGTCATTGCTATTGATATATCCATGCCACTCCTCATCCAAAGAATAATGACCAGGAAAGTCTCTATCAATCAGAGTTCTGTCCCAAGACAAAACACGTTAACAAACAAAACAGCCCTAACAGTATGTTCAGATGATGCATAAGAAAATAGAGAAAAAAATACTAACAATGATGCATTTTCTTTTCCTTGATTGAAGAGAAAATTAAAAGAAAAAAACACAATGATGCATTTTCTTTTTCCTTTTGTTGGATGGCATTAGGATAAATATATTTGGATAATCAAAATCAAAACACAGAGCACAACATAAAACACCAACAGAAAAGTAACCAAACAAAAACCATTATGTTAGCCCTGTTAAATGCAACAAAATAAAAAAAAAAAAAAACCTAACACAGAACAACCAAGAGTTATGATAGAATACACTCACCAACGCTTGAAATCGAAGACGACAGCAAACAAAATGAAAACTGCTCCACTCACTTATAGGGTATCTGTTCACAACAAAAAAATGGATGAGGACCCTCATAATCATGTAATGGAAAATAATCCAATCAAATATTTTAGGACTTTCTCCCTTTGTAGAAATTATAATAAAGAAGACAGTTCACTAAAGGACTGAGGAACACAAACCAAAATTGCAGAAACAAAAAGAAGCATATTATTAGATTTAAACTCATTAAGTAGAAACTACAATATGACAACAGGAGAAATTAGTTATAAACTCAATTAGAATTGCTTGTTGGAATATAAGTTGTAAACTTATACCATTTATAAGAAAATAAGCCATTATCCATGTCCCTATCACTCTAGTTTGGTACAAATCCAAATTGTCTGCTCTTTTTGTTTTGGTGTAACAACTCTTAACAAGTCCGCATTTGTTAGATGCTTTCCTAAGGAGAATCAACATCATGTAGCCCAAAGAGAGTTGAACAAGTTAAGGGAACAAGTAATGAATGCTGAAACTACAAAGACTGAAGTTGTTGTGGAGCTTCAAAGGTCTAAAAGAACACTTGAGGATCTAACTTTAAAACACAAAACTAGGATTTGCTACGTTATTTATGATCTCCGTGTCAAAGAAACATAAAATGGGCCACAACAATGAATTTAATTATGTCTAATGGAACCACCTTGGTGGGCACAAAGCAACACTAACTGATTTCAGATAAATAACAGATCAGAAACTAAAATAACTAACAGATGTAAGGCACTTTGTTCTCAGTAACTCAATTATGGGCAGGCATCATGCAATAGTTCCAATCCCACATAATTCCTCTTTCCTTATTATCAAGACACCCAACAATTAAGTAAATGATAATTACAGCTAACTCCTTGAAGAATAAAGTGCATGGCATTCTTCATCCCATCCAAGGCCAAGTTAAAAAGTAAAAAGCACAAATGAAGGTAGAAGAGAGATTTCAATTGAAGAAATGTACATAAAAGGAAACAAGAAGTAAACTTCATGTTCTTAAAATAAAACTATAGAAACTTATGATTATTTACTCTCTCAATGCATCTCAATTAAATGCTTCATAGTTCATACTTCCAACTTGACTTTCTTTACCATGATTCATGATACAAATGAAACTAGACAGGCTTGAAAAATAAACATCTTTAGTTCTATTATATTAGGGCATACCTCAATGTGAGTAACCCAACCCTTGATCTTTGTAACGCCTCTCTTGACTCTCTCGTGCTTGATTGATTTTAATTAAAAACTCGTGTCCATTTTGTATTAAAATGATCTTAATTGTAAATTTTTCGAGAAAAATTCTTTTCTTGTTACTATAACTGGATAATTCCTTCGTAACAATTTTCCTCACCACGATTATACAAATACAGTGCATCAATACAAATTAGAATATAACAGTCCATGTTACATGTCCATTAAACAGTCCAAATACATATCACAAACCATAAAATAAAATTACAACATCTGTAGCACATCCTCTACTTAAATCCATGCACCTCTTCAATCCAACATCCATGTCCAGCTACTACCGTTCATCTGCTCGCCCAAATTAATTGGGGTCATCACAGGTGTCAACCACAGACACAACTCGGGTAAGTATTTTAATAAATAGAATTAGATAATTGACAGAAATAGAGCAATATATTAAATACATAACTTATTTAACATAAACAACGGATACATAGAAACATAGAATAACATTTATAAACAGAGATACATGATAAATGATGCATGCTTTCTTTGTTACATGATGCATGACTGAGATCTCAGAGGCCTAATAAAAGGTACCAAAATTAATATAGTTTCACCCACTCCAGTGAAACCAGTCCCACCCACTCCAGTGAGACAGTCTCACCCACTCCAGTGAGACCTCCCTCCACTCCGAGGGAATAAAAAGGTACCATAAAACAGTCCCACCCACTCCAGTGAGACCTCCCTCCGCTCTGAGGGGATAAATGCAAATGATGTATGTAATGACTGATTTTATTTTTATTTACTTCTTTTATCATTTATTTCAATTTTCATATCAACTAATTCCACCAACTCCAGTGGAATACATATCAGATAGTCTCACCCACTCCAGTGGAACACAAAGTAACCAGCAGTTCACTCTTAAATCATTTCTTGTTACAGAATCTCAACAAAGCTCAACATCAAGTAAATATCATACAGCCACTTCAATTTATACAGCTACATCAATACGATACAGCAACTTATTTAAATACAGCAATCCAATAACACATACAGCAACTAAATACATTACAGCAACTAAATAAAATACGTTACAACAATTAAATACAATACGGCAATTTATATAAAGTATGATACAGCAACTAAATCGAATGTATTACAGTAATCCTAATAAACATACAACCATATTAAAACAATATACAACACCCTAATAATATACAGCCTAATTAAATTACAGCAATATAAAATACCATACAGCAATATAACTACATACAGCATACAGCAAAATAAGTTAACATACAACAATCATTAAGTTACAGAATTAATTTTACAGCAACTAAATAAATTATAACAACAGCATTTAATTAATTTACAGCCATATACAACAATATAAAATATTATACAGAATCATTATACAGCACCTACAGCAACCTCAATTAATAAATACAGTAACCAAAGTGCAGCAGTATAATCCATACAGCTTTATTAAATCATTTGATAGCAACTAAAAAATAACCTACAGCAATATTTAATTACAGCAATACCCAAATACAAAATTAATTAACATACAGCAATCGTTTGAATTTATAATACAGCCAAGAAATAAAATATACAGCAACTACCAAACTAAGGAATAAAATATACAACAGCCACCAAAAATATACAACAACCACATATACAGTAAAATAAAAACATACAGTTACGCTAAATCCAGGACTCGTCAAATAATTAATTTACAAAAGCCACAAAATAGAATTAATCATTTTAGTTCATTTAGGATTTTTATCAATCACATGGCATGCTTACTTTAAGTTCTATTAAACATAGCTTTAATCCTAGAATGGTTAGAAGTTAAATTATCCTAATCAACTACCTAATTCATGTTTATTAAAGTACTTCCCATACCTTAGCTTTTCTTGCTTGAAATCTAACAATTTTTCTTCAAGGCTCCTTGCTTCCTTCACGTGCTCTTTCTAGGTTTTAGTTTCTATGTGGCTTTTGAATTCAAGTGAAAGGGATGGTGGCTGAAAGTGGAATTCCTCACGTGAACTATCAAGAATTTTGCTTTTGTGTTGCTTGGTATTTTAAGTGAAAAAGATGGGCTGAAAAT
>PYAF01001153.1:74807-116981 GCA_007407185.1 Glycine tomentella | reverse complement strand
GGTTCATTTTGTTTTTAATTTAGTAAAAGATCTAGACTATTTATTTAGTACTTCATTCATTTCATAATTAAGAGGAAAATTCCTAGATTATGTCTTTCCTTTCTCTGTATCCTTATGGAACCTGAATTTATTTATTTTTATCCTTTTATAAGTGAGCTTACAAAATTCCTAAAAATTCTATTTCAGGGTTTTTCTTTACCAAGAATATCAATAATTCTTTGTTTTAAGATCATTCTACGTTGGTATCAGGTTTCTAGGGCATTACTAAGTCTATCTGACCTAACCAGAGCTATAAGGATATGTTGGTCATGTGGGCAATTGTTCAGGGGCATTTTGGTCTTTTACCCTTGGGACCTAAATGTCATTTGTGAAATTATTCAAGGATATTTTGATAATTTCTCCCAGTAAATATCTTACTAAAATATCTAGGGATACATTGGTCCTTTCCAGAATTGTTCAGGGCAAAATTGTCATTTTCACCTTAGGGGCATAAACGTCATTTTTGAAATTGTTCAGGGACGTTCTTGTCATTTTGTCTTAAATTTTTCTACTGTCTTTCATTAACATTTTACTCTTAGTAATTATCTGTAATTCCCTAAAGTTTTGGGGTGTTACAATCTTTCTACAAGAATTGTAGGAACAGAACCTGAAAATTGATTGCCCTTTAAATCCCTACAAAAATTTGCTTTTTCTTGCATCAGCCATTACCAATTTACTGCTGTATATGTGAGGCCATACCACCATCATCATAGTAGAGCTATGTAGCAAACTTCTAATTTTCCTATCAACTTATCAAGCAGAAATGTGACAACAAAATAAATAAACAGTATTGGTGTGGCTGTACCTTGGTGATGCTGCCATGAAGACTACAAAGGAGGGTGGATCCTCTTACAATAACTTGATGCACTTGTTGGATGAGCTAAAATCACTGAACATATCAAGAACACTTGAGAAAATAAATTAGATAACTAAAACGGAGGAGTGATTTCAGTGATTCAGCATGTATTGCTGATGCAATTTATAAATAAGATGGAATAACATCCAAATGTATATTTATTTTCCAGCTAAATTTTATGTTAAGCTAGCTAATTATCAAATAATGAAGGAGGAGGACAGGAGATCTTATAAAATTATTGATATTACATAAGAACAAAATAATTACTTTGACTAATGTTAAAAAAAAATTATTCTCGTAATACTAAGTAGATTATGAGTGTGGAGAATATAGTCAGATAAATAATAATTAATTTTATTAATGTCACATATATCTTAATTTTATTTTATTCGAGTTGAATAAAGTTCAATGATAAAGTATCTTTTTGGAATATTTAATACAGTTGTATATTTAATAATTAGTTTAATTGTTAAATTTTTCACCTTAATTTTATACCACGACTTATTATATTAAAACATATATGCGTAGTTATTTATAATTAATTTTCTAAATAAAAAAATTTAAGAAGTTAAAAACAATACGTTTAATGCTAGAAATATTTACTTAGAACTTAGAAGTATTTATAAACAATGAATTTTCCGGGAAAAAAATAAAGACCAGCACATTAAAATTAAACTTTCGGGCCTGGCCTTAAGGTTCAGCCCATGGTTTTACTCAGTGATAATAGTTATGGGTAGAACTATTTGGACCCAAAATAAATAAAAAAAAAACGTGGAACAGTTTGCCCGTCAACTAATTTAGGAGTAACCTTGGCCACAAGCTTTAATTGTACAATTTCTTTAAATCATTTTTCATAAACTATTTTTAAATTTGGGTAAAATCTATTTTTCAATTCCAAATATTTGATTTTATACTCTTATTTTTATTCCATAGAGTTTTTGTCGATCACTATAAAAAAGATAAAAAAGAAAGAAAAAGAATTTGGATATTTTCACACAGCCTCTCTCTCTATATGCTTACTTACAGTGTTTACAAAACTGAAAATTTGTGTCCTATGCAATGAAAAATGACTTATTGTCAAAGTTTTTAGAAAAATGAAAATTAATTTCTAGTCCTTCAGATAATTTGCATAAAAGGTACTATAAATCACGTTACTTTAAAACTGATTTTAATCAAAATAAATTTCCTTATTAAAATCAAGTTTGCCAACACTTACTCATGCATAAAATAAGAGTCTAAACCGTGTGTTAATCATAAAGAAGAAAAATAGTTTGATTAGACTCAACAAATAATTAAATCCTACTAATTACTTGTAGATGGAGTGATGCAACGCAACAATTGAGATCAAAGCTAGAAGGTATAGAAGGAAAGCAATATTGGTATATTTCTTTGTCAACTGCTCTGGCGTATAAACTGAAACACAAGAGTTAACCATATATAAGTTTGCATTGGCAACATTGAAATCAATGATTGAACTGTTTAACAGTAATGAATCATAATATTCAGTAAGCATGAAGAACATATTAAACAATAAATCAAATTAAGTTTATAGAAGAGGCATTACAAAATGCTCCCTCCTATCTCTAACATATAAAAGCCTAGCATACTTAAGTTGCAGTTCGCCAAATTAGCAGTTTAGTCATTTATTGCAGACAATACTTGATACTGTAGTGATGCACATCTATCAGATTAATTAATATTGTTTTTGCAAGGAAGACTAGAAGCAAATTTAATTGAACTGGGCAAAATGTTACATACCAGGTGATTGGTGATTGCCAAAAGCAACTAGAAAAACATTCCAAAGAACAATGAAAGCTGTGGCAACCAGTACCCTGATAAAATGCCATCAATTAAGCTACAAGAATTACAGCTAGAAACAAACAAAAAATGAAACGGTAATCTGAGTTCAATCATAAGAAATTGCATATTTCACTGAATATACGCCAACAAAATATAAAAAATACAAAGCTACTACATACTATCATAATTTACACTTTACACCCCATATATTATTGAACAAAAAAATCCCAATTAAATAGGGGAAACATACCTGAGCAGCATACCCAAAGGAAATGAAATTAAGGCAATTTCCTAAAGAAAAATACAATGCCTGTGTATCAAAAATTATGCAATGAAAGCAAAAAATCAGGAATCATCCACCTAGATAAAATGTGCAAACCCATATATCAATGCAATTAGACTATACCAATTCTCCAACTCTGGAAATATATAATAGGCTTCAGATTCATCTTTCCATTTACCCCATCACCTCCAAGTAAATGTCTTTCTCTCTGCCAAAAGAGTTTAATTTCAAATACCCTATAATGTATACGATTTTTATGTTATCAGTCAATTAGAAACATGTTACAATAATTTTTTTAAGATAATTAATATAAAATGAATAAATTTATCAATAATTTTTTATGGATTAACGATATAAACACTTTTTATATTATCATTGCATCAATGGTTTATTTAAAAAATAATGTTATAAAAGCTCTTATAAGAAATTATTATATAAACATAAACAACATTAGCTCTTTTGTCTAAAGAGGATAAGGAGCATTACAACAAGAAAAACATATTGTGGTCGAAAGGTAAAGTGGTAGTATATAAATAATTATGTCTCTCGTTCTCTGTGTCCCTCCCTCTCTCTGGGCAGCTGTTTGGTCATCTTTTATTTATTTGCAATCATGATTGATGAAGTGCCTCCAATAAACATTTTAACATTACCTCTCTTGGCATCAGTGTCTTGGGAATAACTCTGCAGACAAAATCATGACAAGAAAATAATTGAAAAAATTATCATCATATCTTATAATCCAACAACACAAATAGTAAATCACAAGGAATTAGTAATACTAAGATTATGCTCACCCAATTACATGGCGAGCTCCTTCATAAACAGTATGAGAAACCAACCCCATCAAACCGATGCTATCTCCTCCATAAACCAGATCAATATTTCTTGACACCTTTTCAACATTTCAAAAAAGTACCCACAAAAGTGAATTTAAGTCCATAGTTTAACAATGGTAATCTTTCATACTCTCCTGCCACAACTCTATCAAACTATGAATGAAAGATGCTTTCTATGACCATACAACAAAATATGCATGAACAAACATTGATAGAAACTGAATTGAAAATTAGAATTTTTTTCCTCACTTTCCTTGAGGAGCTTAGGTAGTTGAAATGTGGATGAAGGAAACGATGTGGGACATCATGAAACAGATGAAGAAACACCAAACAAAGCTTTAATTGATCATTTAAACCAAAACAAAAACACCAAAACAAAAGGATGAAACAAAACACACACTAAAATCAACACATGACAAAGTTCAATTTCCTTGAACTTCAAATTAGCAGAAACATGTCATAACAGAACAAACATAAGAGGGAAAAGAGAGAGAGAGAGAGACATTACCAACTCTTTCCCAAGCTCAATAGCAGCATCCTTATAGCTACTCTTGTTTCCGGGGCTGCTACCACAGAACACAGAAATACTCTTGAACCTGGATTGTTGTTTCATCTCAGTTTCTTCACCTTCCATTTTTTCCTAATGTGAAATTGAAAACATCACACACAACAAACAAACTTACCTTCGGAGGCCACCATGATGGCAACGAGGGTTTTAGGGAAAAAAATTAAAAGCTAGAGTGAAAGAGATGAACAGAAGAATAAGCGGTTCTTTTGTAAGGGCAAAGACAAAAATAAAAAATAAGAAAACTGAAACCCTATGAGAGAGAAGCAAAGTGTGAGAGAGAACAGGAAGTTACAGGGTCTGCGAAGCAATCGAGAGGAACGTTTAGCAATTAATCTCCGCCATCAACTTCTGCCACAGCCACGGCGTCTACCACCGCTATCTCAAGCCGGAAAGCCTCCTCCTGGACCAACACAATAACCTCAAAGTCTCCGACTTCGGACTCGCCGCTTTCTCCGAACACCACAAGGAGGACGCGCTCCACTCTTTCTTCTCCTAGAAGGCGCCTCCCACTGCCCCTGCCGCAACGACGGCGATGAAGACGAGGGAGGGTTCGACAAGGGGTTTGGGATTTGGGAATGTGAGGACCAAACGAGATGAACGGCTGCAAGAGAGAATAAAAATGTTGTAAACAAAAACAGAATGAAGTTCAAAAATATATAAAAAAAGGATGCCTAGTTTCAAGGACGGTTAAGATAGAAAATCGTGTTTGAAAATATATTATAAAGACGGTGTTTTGTTAACCGTTTTTAAAATATTGTACTTATTTACAAAATTGCCATCGGTTCAGTTTTTAAAACGGTTTTGTTACAATCGACTTAGATTGTGCGTCTTGGAAACCATATTTTGTAGTAGTGTATGTAAAGAAATTCAATAATATGATACCTTGGTGTGGGGTTTGGGATACAAATGAGGTAACACTAACGCCAAAAGTTAAAATAGGAGAGCCTAACACCAAGAGAAAGTTGGAACTCGTAAAAGTTGAGGCAAAAGAGGGTTAGAAACGAGATAAGTCATAACAAGTAACAAATGTGTTTGGTATGTATGAGGGACTATTTTTGAAGCAATTTAGATATGTGATTTGTCTCTCTTTGCACAAGGTCTTATGCTTTGTTACTTTTTACTGGTAATTAGTTTTTTTTTTTTGTTTTACACAGTTTAAGGTGCAATTTAACAAAAACGATGTATCACGAGCACACTACCGAGTCCCACGAGTACACTAAGGAGAGAGGAACTACGAGCAGAAATCAGTAGTCACTCTTCGAGTTTTCTAAAGATATAGCGTCTAAAGATAGAAAGAGAGAGATAGTCAGTTACAGCCAAAATACAACGTAGAAGAATGTCAAGTTTTCACAATTATAAATATGCACTTCATTTCACAATTTAAATGTAGTCACTAAAATGATATTTTAAGCAGGATTAGAATTTTTGTAGGCATAGAACGAAAACAATTGCATTCAAATCACTTGGAATTATTATACGTACGTGACAAAATTTTCCATCAAAATATTTAATGCAACTACATGTTCATCAATCAGAATTAGAGAAATTTTTTTCATAATCTACATTATTCTTTATTGCAAATTTTCAATACACAAATTATTAAGACTAAACTCTAATAGTAATTAGAAAAAAACACATAAAAAAACCTAAAAAATTGCATACAATCTTTCTCTATTACTATGTTACCTTAGAGAGAGATAACCTTTTTTCTTAAAAAAGGTTGACAATTACTATTTATTCTTCCCCTTTTACTTGTAAACTTTTTGTAAATTTTTTTCTCATAAGATCCCAGCACCTCCTCCAAACAGCTATATCAGGAATATGACTCCACTAGATATTCCTATTTGAATTTTTAGAACAATGTCAGCATCTTGTAGCAATATAACTATGCATTTGCAAACCTTTCCACGTAAATAGTTTTACTGAAAAAAATAGAACAAGTAATGAAAACATGATAGAATGAACATTAGACCATGCAAGAAAAAAAAATGAACACCATCTTTTATATTTAACCAAATTTCATACCATATGTTTTGACATAATCCATTCCATTTTTTACAACAAATCAGTCTTAGATCTGTTATGGTCAGATATTGATGAAATAACACTACTAGAAAAAGAGGATTCAACGAAGTTTGTTTTGGGAGTTTAACGACGATTGTTAAACCGTCTTTGAAGGGGATGTCGTCGAAAGTCAATATTTTCAATGATGGCACTACTACAAAGAGCACTTTTTATGATGGTTATTTACCCCCTACGACGTTGATTCCGTAACCGTCTTTGAAGATGGGGTGTCGTTGAAAACTAATTCTTTCTACGACGGTTGTCGAACCATCTTAGAATGTGTCCTCATTTTATTTTATTTATTTTAATGAACACATTCTAAGACGGTTGTTAGCTAACAACCATCTTAGAAAGTCACTTTCTAAGACGGTTCTTAGTTAACAACCATCTTAGAATGTCTCCGTTTTTGTTTGTTTTTTTTTTAAAAAAAAAAACCAACACATTCTAAGACGGTTATTAGCTAACAATCGTCTTAGAATGTGTTCATTTTTGTTTTTTTTTTTTAAAAACAAACACACTCTAAGACAGTTGTTAGCACACATCCTAAGATGGTGCTTAGCTAAGAACCGTCTTAGAAAATGGCTTTCTAAGACGGTTGTTAACTAACAACCGTCTTAGAATGTGTTGGTTTTTTTGTCGCGTTTTTGCATGTTCTTTGTACATAAAAAACCCACAATATTTTTTATGTAAAACATATCCAACGTGTGAAAGCACTAGTAAAATGTCAAACACCATAAAAATGAGTTGTGATCCTCCAAACAAATTATTCAACAATAGAACATACAACTATTTAGCAAGACAAAATTTAATTCTCGAAGAGTACTTACAGAAACGAATGCATAAAACTAAAAGTTCTCACCTCATTGTTTCCCAACCTTCCCCATTACCCAAAGGCCTATTTGCCTTCTAGATAGCAAGGAGGTATCTCATCTCAAATATTGAGAAAACTACGAACTTGAAAAATGCAGTCGTTGCAAAAGCATTAAACAAGGATTCTGCAGGTCAAGAACAAGCAACAATTATTCAGCCAACAATCTTACTATGGCAAAGAATTAATCACTTAAGTTCCATCTACTGAAACAATGATAAGCCATATTACAACAATCAGTGTACACAACGCTACATTATCAACACATCAAAAATCTTCTAAAAAACCCTGCCTATAACTTTGTGGTGTGCTCTAGGGATTAGATGTTGTATACTCTAATGTGTATATTACTACTGAGTGTTGTATTAGGGACTAAAAAACAGGTAATAAGATCTGGTTAGAATTGAAGGTGCAAGCTGGGTATTAAAAAAGTGTAGGCATGTTGTCCGGCTTCTGACCATTCAAGTATAAATTTCCAAAGGCCATTAGATTGGTTCAAACTGAAATCTTCTTTTTATGGGGCATGCACAGTTCTCAGTTATATATATTTTGACATGCAAAAAATACTAATGTACAGAGAACTAATGGAAGCATGGACGTTATGCTCCCTAGGTTAGTTCCCATCAGATGATGCTCTCTTCTCTCATTCTCAACTTTTTTTACCAGAAGAACTTTCATAAACTAAAAGACACTAAATGGATATTTCAGAATACAATACAATTAAAAGACAAAACATGAATATCAGGAAGCTCTAGATAAAGAACAAAAGGTAAAATCAGTTTATGAAAGTAATAACCTCATGTGCAACATGCAATCTCCCATCAAAATAAACAAGTCTTGCTCCATTCAATGCAGTTAGCAAACTTGACTCAGGAAGATCATCTGGCTTCATTGGAGGAAATCTTGGGGTATGTATGCAAATATAGGACTTACTGAAAAATTATAATTAAAATTAGTCAAGTTACAAATATAATTTGCAACAGCCTCATTAACAGCAAATGCTTGAAGATCTTACTATTATGAATCATGATAAAAACACTGTTGTTTTATTCTTACTAAAGATGTTCTAACTTTTCCTTCTCATGTATCACTGATTGTTGGGTAAAACAACACAATCTTAGGTATCTAAAGTTGATATGAAAAAGAAAAAGGAGAAAAAGAATTGAGAAATATATGAAAAAAAATTGCAACTTCAATTCATTTCATTTTTCTTTAAATCATGCTGCAGTATCCCCCTATTTTATGTTCAATCCTGAGCAAGTGACAGCCTCATTAATAGCAAGGAAGTGTCCGCAATGACAACCTGACATATACATACACAGTTTTCTTTCTATGGTATGGGGTTTCCGCAATGACAAAGGGAACATTCACAAAACGAGCCAGTGTTTTCACAAGTATCGTCTTCCCTATTTGATAGAAATTAAATTAGCATAGCAATCATATAGTAACTTGAGAACTGGTAAGAAAAAGGCAAGCAATGTATATGCAATTCTCAGTGGTATAAAAAGTAACGTCTTAGTATGATAGGGAAAGAAGAAAGAAAGAGACCCGTGGTATATTCTTTGATAGTGGTTATATACAACTACAAAGAGCACTTTCTTGGCCCTATGCTGGCCAATAACAAACTTGTCGAGTCCCTTGCAGCTTTCCTTCAGAGTTGGAAAATCCCTACTGATATTGGACCCTCCGACCAACCCGTCCTTGGGCCCAAGACCCCACTATACCTGTCTGTGATATGACGAACAGTCATAAGTAAGTTTGAATACCAGAGATAAACTCAGCTTTCAAATCTGCATCTCATATGCCAATGCACATTTCAACACAGGCCGTAATGTTTCCAACTGCACATTGAAGATAAAAAATTCAAGTCACAAGAGACAACAAAATGAATGACAAAAGAATATGGTAGCCAGCTAGTCACCAACCGAAATCTGATCAAGTCGCTGTAGATCATTTTTCATTGTTCAAAGGTCGCACAAGAGTGCAGCATTCCCAATCTGGGAATGAAGCCTGAATGGCATCTCTAATCTAATGATTGATATTGTCAGAAAATTATCAACTTCGGAGAATAAACCAAGTTCATCATTTGCTATATGCTAATAATGCTGTAAAAGCTTACAAAATGAATTTGGTTTAAAATATAGTGCACACCTATAATGAAAGCAAGCACTACAATAAAATAAAATAAGCCATAGAAGGATTTCAGAAGGATTTTGATCATACCCTTCTTTTAACTTCTTTTCTAAAAGTAACCTTATCTGTATATCGAACTTTCTTTCAAGGTAACTTTCTTCGTCAATAATTTTTTACTTTCATTATTTTCTCTGTTTAGACCTTCTTTCTATAATCCGTGTTGTCCCCTCAACACTTTTTCCTCCACAATTTGAGGCAGTCAGATTCCGTTTCTTAGGGATAGTGAATCCAAATTCCCAATCAATTGTCTCCCCGCTACAACTATCATCAACGTACAGAGGATTCTTTGGGAATGTTGGCTTATAAGCTTTACAAAAACAACCTAAATTTGATAATATTGACACATTTGACTTGACTGAAAGCAGGATCACAAAATAAAACTGGAAGTTCAAGTGGAACCATTCCCTGTCCAGAACACATAAATTGTTTCCAAATGTAACGCATCCATTGGGTAGGGCCTGTTATTTAAAGTATTTTAAAGGATTATGGGTAGGCATCATGCAATAGTTCCAATCCCACATAATTCCTCTTTCCTTATTATCAAGACAGCCAACAATTAAGTAAATGATAATTACAGCTAACTCCTTGAAGAATAAAGTGCATGGCATTCTTCATCCCATCCAAGGCCAAGTTAAAAAGTAAAAAAGCACAAATGAAATGAAGTAAAAAAATTGACGACTGGCAATAAGAATCGAATTCACACTCAACTGGGAGGACTGCCAAGTTCAGATATTGGAATGTGGTTCAATTATAAAAGCATTCTTATTGAAAACAATTATGGTCTCTTCTCCTAGTTCTAGTTTGTCAGTGTAAACAAGGGATCTATAAGCTCTGTGGAAAAGGCTTTGGTTTTCATTCTTAAGATGAATTTAGGTATACTGTTGTTTCTGGTGTGAGCTAACAAATGCAAATGAAAATGAAAAAGAGGGTGTGCTTATTCGAAATGAATTATCAAAGTGGTCTCTTTTGATCATATTTCCAAGCATGACAAACATTGTGAGAGTGAGGACACCTGCCACCACTTGTCTCAAATCCACTCCCATCTCTTCTTACTTAGTTCTTTCTGCTTCGATCCCCAACCTTCTAAAAAATGAAGCTTGAGAGATATTCAATTTCAAGTTTCAGCAAAAGATAACACCAAAGGCAGAGGCTGGAGCAGCCCACAGTCAAAACTGACTCACTCTACAAATACATACATAATAACCACAATACTCATCATAATAAATAAAATAAACCACTATGAGCAAAATATATTGGAAGAAATAATCTATCAACAAAGTTCCCATGATACATGATAATAGAAATTACAAGCAAAGAGATGACAGGGAATACCTTCTCACATAGACTGAGGTCATTCTACAATTGCTCTATCTTCTCATTCCTTGCTTGAATGAAGAGGTTGTAAGAAAAATTAGACTAGGGAAATTGAAACCTTTTGGTTTGCCTATTTAAAAAAACACAAAGCTAAAAACACTGCTTTTAGAAGAATTTTAACTTGTAAAAACCTCAGACACTTTCAAATCTGCAATAGAACAAAATCTATAATGGCTTATATCTCAATTTGAAATGATCAAGAGCATATTAATTTGGATACACACAACAGTAACTGCTAAAATATAACTACCAGCTGAATATAAGAGTAACTAAGTAGAATTAGTTTGATTTTACATCTTCTGTCATAGTTGTTAATTTTTATTTTGAGACTGGAGAAAAATTAGGATCTTTATGATTTCTTTAGGAATGATCACTCACCCTGCCACCACTCTATTCTAGCTCGTGATTAAAAAGTGAAAATTGTCACAACTCACAAGCTCTTTAACTTACACCCTTGCTTTCATGGATGATGGTTTCACACATCATATTCCCTGCCTTGTTGTGTATTATGCCTACATTTCCTATTTCATTTAATTCAAAATTTGTACTTGATAATAATCGATGCATACATTATTAATACCTACAATAAAAATGAAATAGTAAATTATTTGAAACTTGCTTAATTTGCAGAACAAGACACATGTTTGTTTGATAACTAATTATTGTTATGGTCGAAAACTACTATTTCTTCTTGACTGATAGCCATCTAAAGTTCTTAGGGAAGATGCAGTGAGGTATATTATGCTGCTATGCAAGTATCTATGCATGAAATCTCCAATTTTCTCAAGTTCCTTGAAACAAAAGTACCAAGCCCAACACAGTTAATTAAACCAGACAAAGAATAAAAAAAATGTTTATTATGTCTTCTTTGCTTCTATAAAAATGCTTAACTATTCATTCAAAGAATCCAACAATAATAATAATTGGAACCAAACTGTCAAGGAAATCCAAAGTAGATAATTATACAAAAGTGTGCATGTTTGAAAAGCCCACTGTATAGAGAATTGTAAAGGTTGATAGGTTAATTATAAAAAAAACTGTGGAGTTTGTTCCACCCACCATCTATAGAAAAAAGCCTGTGATAAATTTTGATAATTCAATCAAATAAGATGGTTATGTAAGTAAGTAGTAGTAACTAAAACTCCATAAACTGAATGAATTGATAACACTTAACTGTGGCACAGTTTGGCCAATTTTCTTAGCTACCATGGCAATTGGTGGAACCACTATCCCAGTGATCATCATATATATAAAATAAATAATTGAACTCAGAATTATCATGCAACAAAGGAAAAAAGTGAAAGAGAATTGAAGGTCGTGAGCACTTGTTCTTTCCTCAAATCCTCAACACCACAATTTATTGTTTCTCATCTTCTTTTATCCCCTGCATATGTTGGCTCCAACTCTTCAAAAGAATTCATGATCGTCCCATAAGCTTCCTTTTCAGCTTCAAACATGTGATGACTAACCTACTTCATGATAAGACTAATAACTGAGTAGGTAGCAATTAAGATCCACTGCCTGTCTTGAAATAGAGATAAAAATATTTAAAAAATATTTTTTAAATATTTAAAAAATACTTGAATGGGATGATAATTTATAATAACTAAAGATAAAAATATTTTAAAATAAGATGACACAAAATAAAATATTTATCTTTATTAATAGTTATAAATATAACATCTTCCCATCAACACGTGTAGTAGTAATATTAAACTTTAAGTTAATTATTACACAATCTAAATCTAACTAGTTAATTAATTGTATTTTTTTATAACATCAAAAGAAGATGGAACAACTATAGTCTATCAATTCTGAAATCATATATAAAAAAGATGCTAAGTAGTCACGTAACTACAAATCAATATTTTGTATATATGAAACTATATAAGAAGGCCTAGCTAATTAACTAGAGTACCTTTCTCATATAGGTAGCAAACAAAATGCACCGTATTTTATATGTTATTTTATGTTATTAGTATTCAAATCTACATGACATAACTCGCTCACCATAAATAATATATATATTTCAAGTATATTTTAGTCATGTAGGAGTGACTCCATTATTGAGCACAAGAGAAATGTTAACTGAGATGAATAATGTAATAAAAAAATTAAAATTAAAACCAAATTGTAAAAGATAACCTAAGAATTTATTGTAACTCTTCTTTTCTCTTAAAAGAGATGTACATGTACACACACCAAACACATTATTCAGTTCTGACTGCAGACCATATGGCACCATACTTAATTAGTGCCCTTTAGCGCGATTGCATAGAATTTGACTGGTCTTCTAAATACATGCACATGATAAATCATAGATCATATCACATATATAAGTTAGAACATGGAAAATCAAATTGCTAAATCAAGCAAATCGTATTGGTGATATGGAAATGCTCAACTAGACATAACTACCAAAACATCATATCACTTCCAAAACAGGAAAAATGGTGTAATTAAGACCAAATGCACCTTACTTGATAACCCCTTTGAGCATATATCATTGCGATCAGATTCAAAATGACGATTTACCACATAGCTGGATGCTTGACTATTGTCATTTTGCCTTGGAGTCCAGTTAGGCATCGAGATAAACCTTTTACGTGGTATTTGTCAAATTCATTCCTAACTTCTCTTCAGTCTTTCTGCAATGCATACTTACATTTACACTTGTCCTAAACCTTAATTTATCAACATTAACATTTCCTTTAGAAGTATATATTCCATTAGACCAATATCATTCCCAAACATGATTCATGCATAAAGCTACAACTTGTCCCCATTTACCCATCTCTTTGTGTGCTACCCAGTGACCAAATACCTCGTATATCAACATTCATAACACTCACAAACATGCAGACAAAGTTGATTACACATAAAGTTCATCTGGGCAAATTCACTCTAAACCTAGTGAAGAATCATCACAAAATACCCAACCCATTTTGTTTCTACTAAGAACTATCTTCAAATTACAATACAACTGACTATAGACTAAACATAAGCCAAAACTTCCTATGTGCAACACCATCTTCAGTAAACAAACCATTAATTAAACTTCTGCAATGAACCATGCAAGCATTCAAAATCCAAACAATATTCAAGTCAATGAGAATTCAATTAAACAGAAAACAATAATCAATAAATTGGTTTCACTTTCAACACTGAACAAAATAAACCCAGAAAGAGAAAACTCATTCCAATTCAAGAGAACCCAAACTCCAAGCAATTATCTCAAAAATTGATCATCCAATCAAAGGATCATTCGTGAAACAATTTCCACGTAGACCACCAATACATAGAAAACACAAGGAAAATGGTTACTGGAAGAATTACCGAACGTGAAAAGATTCGGTCCCATGAGAGGAAAATGCAGGTGAAGCAGCAAAACCTGAGATAGCTGTAAGAACTTGCAAATAAAAAAGATGTAGAACATCAGGAATCACGCTTTCAATTAGGAAGAAGCTATATAAACTAATTCCATGGTAGGGCTTGCAAATAACTTCAATAGGCAGTGCAAAACATGGGGTTGGAAAGGGTGATAGAAATCCTAATCTTTTATTTCTATTATTGAGTCATTCTAACCACGAATCAACAAGTAAAGCATTACCAATTCCCAAACATAAACCCTAAATCCTCAGGGGACAGCATTGAGCGTCCCTTTGAACACGAACCCGCGGTAGCGACCGTTGCCGTTCTCGGGCAGGTTATCGATCCACCTCCACTGGTGCCCCTCGGCGGCGCGGTGGTCCCAGAGTGCGAGCTTCTCACCGACCATGACGATGTGGTTGTTGTTGTGGCCGTGGACGAGGTGGGCCGCATGAGGAGAGAGGCCACGAGGCCGGAACTGTGGGTCAGGGAGAGAAGGTGCGGTTGATGGAGACGGTGACAGACAATGGGAGAGGGAGACTAGGGCACAACAAGATGTGGTCCCAATTTTGTGAAACAAAATTGGAGGCAACCACAATTTTACACAAAAACAGCATCATTTTTTTTCAACATTTCGAAGACGGTCATATACCAAACGCCTTTGAATACACCAAAACGAAGACGGTTAAAACGAAAATCGTCGTCGTTTTCAACCTTCTAAGACGGTTTTACTATGACCGTCTTTGAAATGTTGATTTTAATTACAAAACTGCCACCGCACTCCCTTCTAAGACGGTTCCGCGATAACCGACTTTAATTGGTTGTCGTAAAATGTAATAATTGTAGTAGTGTGGTTTCAAAACCGTCTTTGAATATTTCCTTTCAAAGACGATTATACCCTCAATTGCTTAGAATTTGAAAAAATTATAAAAAAAATGGGATTTCAAGACGGTTAGTTGCAAAAATCGACTTTGAATATGCAATTTCTAAGATGGTTTACGGATAAAACCATCCTAGAAGTTTAACTTTTTTTAAAAAAAAAAAAGACGAAAAGCTTTTAAGACGGTTTTCACCAGTAACTATCTTAGAATATCATCATTCTAAGACAGTTTAGGGCAACCTTCGTAGAAGTTAAATTTTCTTTTAAAAAAAAATTATCTAAACCTTCTAAGATAGTTATCAATGGAAACCTTCTTAGAATATCCTCAATGTTTTTTAAAATAAAAAAAAAACTCTTGCAATTCATTTTTTTTTATTTCAATGAAGTTTAATGAGAACAAAACCACACAATAAATTGACAAAGTAATTATAACAAAGTAATAATATAGGATCCAATAATACATGAGATAAGTAGTTTTAAAGTACATATGACAAAGATATGTAATTAACAATAAACTTATATATAGCCCCACAAATGTTTTCACAAGTTTCTTCTTGGCTTCAAATAAGACTAGTTAATAACTTATGACAAGGTTGGTGAGCACATATGCATAATATCTCTAGCCTACACTAAAAATTACGAATAATTAGTTGAATTTGGTGATACTATTGTATATCTCTAACTTGGCCCACAAGAAACTATAAACAACATGACAAACCACATCATGAAACTTAGCAATAATCCAAAGCCATCTTACCTTGACCATTAGTTGAATTTGATGATACTAGTGTATATCTCTAACTTAACCCACAAGAAACTATAAACAACATGACAAACCACATCATGAAACTTAGCAATAATCCAAAGCCATCTTACCTTGACCATTGTGCTGAGACCATTTCAAACATGACCAAAATATCACATCTCTCACACACAACACATATTACACTAACTACTTAATTAACTTTGATAATTAGATTCAAAAAAATTAGTCTGAAAATTATTTTAGAAATTAATTTTTGGAATGTATTAATATATGAAAAAAAATAATTTTAGAATATTTACTCATTTCCAAAATAAATTTTACAAGGCTTAATTTTTAGAATAAGAAAATAAATTAAAAAAAATGAAAAGGAAAATGTATAAATAAAAAGGAGGAGTACAAATAGCAATTGTCAAAACTTAAGTCAACCCAACATTGTTGTATTACAAAATAGGTGTTCTGGAACATATTTTCATATTTACTCTCAAGAACATGTATTCCAAAATACTTGTTTGAGAATGTTGTTCGAAAATAAAACATGTTAACTCTAACATTTATGGGTTTTGAACACAACACCCTATGGTTATAGGAAAGTATCATTACAACTTGACAAAGTTTATTAGTTGGTAAAATGATAGCAACTATTGACTCTTTGGATTAACTCCTGATCTAGTGACTCGCTATTTCAACCAAATATGATAACTATGGTTGAAACATTTGGAAAAAGGAAGTATTGAGACTCAAATTTATTAAGAGTAATTTTGTCGTCACAATTAAAATGAGAAGTGTAGGAAGCAAATGCCCATTACTAGCGGATGAAGTAAGAATAAGAAAATTTTAAAAGTACCATAATACCCCAAGGCCCCAACTCATTCACTCTTCCAAAAACCAAAACAAAAACTACCTAGAAATGAAGCTGGGATTACAGATCTATAATTTAGAAAGGTAGAAAAAACTTGTTTTTGCAGCCAAACAAACACTAGCACAATTCAAATTAAAAAACAATTCAAGTAGCTTACACATTAGACGGGTACACTTTAGGAAGCCAACATTGAACAAAGATCAACTAAAATTTTAATAGTGAGAAAGCTAAATTGGAAAGATCTAGAATATACACAGCAAGACTAGACCTGTCAAAATGGGTTGAGCCCGCGAGCCAACCCATTTTGGCTCGCCAAAATCGGTGGGTTGGGTTGCTAAAATGTTGGCTCACTTTGATTCTGGGTCAAAATAACCCAGCTCACTTAACCCGCAACCACTAAAAAAAAGGCTACATAATATTATAACTCAATCTCTCTGTCTCTCAGGCTCAGCTAAAACAAAAGCGGAAAAGCCCCAAAACGCAAACCCTCGCAGTCAAGGTTCAAGGCTCAAGGCTGAAGCCAACCCACTCGTTGTCGCCACTGCCAGTCCGCCACTTGCCATGGCCACACCAGTCTGCCATTGGCCCACTGCCACTTGAATCGAAGCAAGAGCCGCTAGCCCGTTACTCGACGCTCGAGTTGAAATTGAAGCCCAACGCCACCGCCACCACTGCCACCGTGGCACCGCGCCAGATCCGCCACCTCGGCCACTCCCTCCCTCCCTCTGTCAGGCTTCATTTCTTGAGAACAATATGCTCACCTTACCTCTATGATTCTATCTGTTTTACTAAACCCATTTTCCTTATAGATTCCGCTTAATATTGATAAATTGTTAAACCCATTTTCCTAATACAAATTAATGAAACTGTTGTTCTTTGATGTACAATAGATAATGAGTTAATCAAATGGTGCTTTGTATTTTTCTCTTTTTTCTGTGATGTATTTGAATCTGATTAATGGTCGAACCTATCTCATGATTTCAGCAGTTGTTTGTGAACTATTTCCCTTTTAATTTTGAAATATTTTTAACTTCTTTGTATGATAATAATGTTTCTTTTGCTATAATTGGGTTCAAGATATAGCTAAATGAGTTACTCTTTGCCGATTGTCCAAGTTATTAAAGAGAATCATTTTTTTACTTCTCTACATGTATATCATTAATGAGTTGCTCTTTGCAGATTGTCCTCCTTATTCTGCTATCAAATTAATTTCTTATTGTACTACACCTTATGTCTTCTTTGTGTATTGTGATAGATTCAAGTTTGATCTGACAAAATATTTTGATTGCTTTGATTGATTTTTTTTTTGTTTAAATTTTAGTAGTTGATAGGTTGGGTTATTTTTATATTTGTCATGTTGCAAGCCTACTAACATACCATTTCATGATTTAGTTTTCATAGCCTTTGATATTTGAATTCAGAGTTCAACTGGTTGTGTGTAAAATCTGATAGGTTGATGAGTGAAGACATTAATTCCATTCACGCATTAGTCTGTGATTTTACTCTGATTCCTATGTGATATACATTGTTTTATATGTGATTTTTCTAATTTTCTTCTGACAGAATGAAATCTGAAACTGTGCATCAAAGTGTTATTTGAATGGATGATGTTACTGATAGTGATTTGAATGAACTTGGTGTTAAAAGTCCAAAGAGAAATGTAAATCCAAATGTAGATTAAATTAAAAAAATAAAGAGACTGAGTGTGAAACTACAAGTAAAAGGGCAAAATCTTCCACTTCTGATGTTTGGAGAGATTTCACTAAAATTAGGGTAGAAGATGGAAAAGAAAGGGCTAAATACAATGGGTGTGGGCAAAAGTATGTGATTGGTGGTACTAAGATAGGTACTTCAACCTTATTGCGTCATGTAAAAAAATGTAAACTTATACCCAAATATCATGATATAGCTCCCATGATAATTTATCATGCAGGAAAGTTAAGGTCTAGGGAAATTGACCATAGACGTGTGCATGAAGTAATTTCAATGACTATTATTGAACCTAGTCTTCCTTTCAACTTTGTTGAATTCAAGTGGATTAGGGAGTAGCATTCGTTGTTAAATTCGGAAGTCAAGCATTATAGTGGAAACACTGTTGTGTGTAATATTTGGAAATTTCATCTTGAACAAAGGGACAAATTGAAATTGTTAATGCATAGAAGTCGTAATCGAATTTGTTTGACATCTGATTGTTGGATTGCATGTACTGTTGAGGGATACATTTGTTTGATTGCTCATTTTGTTGATAACCAATGGAATTTGAATAGCAAAATTCTTGCTTTTTGTAAAATGGAACCTCCACATACCGGGTTTGATTTGGTTGAAAAGGTGTTTAATTGCTTGAAAGATTGGTGAATAGATAAAAAAATCTTTTCAATTACTTTGGACAATGCTAGTGCCAATGACAATATGCAAGACATATTTATTCAACGATTATCCTTGCAAAATAGTTTGTTATGCGAAGGTGAATTTTTTCATGTGAGATGTAGTGCTCATATATTGAATCTTATAGTTCAAGAGGGTTTAAAGATTGCTAGTGGTGCTTTGCACAATATTAGAGAGTATCAAATATGTAGAAGCATCAAAGGGAAGAAAGATATTGTTTAAGGAATGTGTTGATGAAGTTGGGGGTATTGATACCAAGATGAGTTTGAGATTGGATGTTTCCACTAGATGGAACTGTACATTTGTTATGCTTGAAAGTGGACTCAAGTATCGTCGTGCTTTTTCTACCTTCTCTTTACGTGATAGAAATTATAAATCATGTCCATCAAATGACGAGTGGATAAGGGGAGAGAAGATGTGTGAATTCTTGAGGCCGTTTTACTTGATAACTAATTTGATTTCCAGTACATCTTATCCCACTTCTAACTTGTACTTATTCAAGTATGGAAAATTGAAAGTTTGTTGAGGGAGAATACCAAAAGTGATCATACAGTGATTAGTGAAATGACACAGAGGATGCTTGTGAAGTTTAGCAAGTATTGGGATAATTATAGTGTCATTCTTGCAATTGCGGCTATTCTTGATCCAAGAATGAAATTTGATGCATTGAAGTTTTCTTATAACAAACTTGATTCTTCCACTTCTACAACGAAGCTTGAACACATCAAGAATAAGATATACAAGCTTTATGAAGAATATGTGAAACAAGACCCAAGTGAAGGAAGTGCATCAAGCTCTCAAATGAATCTAACGGCACAATCTTCCAATCCAGAGGATGACCAAGACATGGATGCATTTCACGTAAGTGTGTTATTTTGCTTATTAATTATAATTTTCAAGAACCCACTTATTTGTACTTGTTTTACTTAAATTGATGTTTATTTTATTTGAATTGTTTTGAATTGCATAAGAATATATAAATAATGTGAGCCAAAATGTCTTGGTTAATGGTAACTCTAAATTGGATATATATTTGGATGACAAACAACTAGAACCAAGTTTAAATAAGAAGCTTGATGTGTTGAAGTGGTGGAATGATCGACAACATCGTTTTCCAATCCTTTCAAGAATGGTTGTGATTTGCTAAGCATTCCAATAACTATAGTTGCTAGTGAGTCTACATTTAGCATTGGTGCTTATGTGCTTAACAAATACTAGTGTTCCCTTCTTCTCGATAATGTTCAAGCAGTTATTTTGACTCGTAATTGGATAAATGGTTTTTCTCTTATGGCTGAAGGTAATATTTTATAATCTATCTTTACATTAGTCATATTTATTATTTATTAATAAACATTCACTTTAATTTTAATCTTTCTTTTTGAATTGTAGATGAAGATAATGGAGAAAATGAAGATGACGAATATCAAATTGATTTGTCAAAGCATGATTCCAATACTCTTCAGTCCTCGTAGACAAGTTAATATTGATGATTAAGATATGAGAATTTGACATTGGAAGAGTTAGATTGGTGTTTTACTATTTTAATGTTGTTGAACACATTTATATTTGTTTGAGTTTCATGTACATTTAGTTTGAGTTTGAGTTTGGTGCAGTTTGTAATATTTAAACTTACTTAGATTGATTTAATTTGCATTTGTTTGCACTTATTTTGTGATTTTTTAAGTTTTTTTTGTTTTTTTTTTAAATTTAAAGCGAGCCAACCCGCGAGCCAGCTCACAAGCTAGCTCGCGGGCCAACCCAGGTGGGTTGAGCCGGGTTGACAAAAAACTGACCCACCACTAAAGTAAGGTAACCCAGCTTGGCTCACTTTTTAGCCAACCCGTGGTGGGCCAACCCGGGTGGGCTGGGTTGGCCCGTTTTGATAGGTCTAAGCAAGACCCATAAAGTAATTCATGTCTTGTAAGACGCATGCAATATTTGTTATAAGGTTATGGTTAGACGAATACTTTGTATTTGGCGGAAGGAGAGCAGTTGAAATTTTAATGCAAACCAAGAAGTAATTTATGCAAGCATGGAGCATGATGGTTTCAGATTGTTTATATAGCAACTACCAAGTGGTCTGAAGTATAATTATGAAGAAGAAACCAATTGCTTGTTCAGTTGACAAGAAAACTATGCCTAGTGGGGTTTCAGTTTGTTTATATATCATTAAAGATTGTGGGAATATTAAAACATCATTTTCTAGTTTAGTAAAAAAATTCAAATGACCAACCTCTCTAGAAATCAACATAATGGATAAAGATGGTGGTACATGGCAGACCTAAAGGTCAAAATTTCAGGTATGGTGATATGCAAATTGACAAAACATATCACACAAGACTAAGGAGTCAGGCATTTATGCACCAAGTGCAAATGTTAGACAATATCTATGTTTTCCTTTTCTTTTGAATTACTTCTATGAATATTAATTAATTCTTCTAATGATTTTTGGATATTAGTGGACAGGGAATTGGATAACATCTTCAAGTTTTGTTTTATTATCAACAAGGAAAGCCAGTTACAGAACATAAAGAACCAGCAAAGTCATTATAGGTGCAAAAAAGGAAATTAACAAATACCTTGTATGACAAAATATATGTTTATTTCTATTGAATAAGATGATATATTTAACAATAAACATAAAGTAAATACATGTGGGTCTAGAAATAAAATATATATAAGTTTGAATTTTTTTTCTTCTTGTAGAGAATATTTTGTACTATAAATATGACTTTTTACGTCGGTTGTTTGGGGCTTTTTACGTCGGTTCTTAAATCGTCTTAGAAGATATACATTCTAAGACGATTTTCTAAATAACCGACTTAGAATGTCATTTTTAAATAAAAATTAAGGATTCTAAGACAATTATTTAGAAAATCGTCTTAGAAACTACCTTCTAAGACCGTTTCTATACACTTTGTAGAATATCATATTCGAATGTACACTTTCTAAGACGGTTTTCTAAATAACCGTCTTAGAATGTCTTTTTAAAAAAAAAAAATAGGATTCTTAGATGGTTTTCTTCGAAAACCGTCATAGAATGTAGACTTTCTAAGATAATTTTCCAGAGAACTATCTTAGAATGTATTTTTCAAAAAATAAAATAAAATTGAGGATTCTAAGACTGTTTTTTAAAGAACCGTCTCAGAATGTATTTTCTTTAAAAGTAAATATTGAGGATTCTAAGACGGTTTTGTCTTAGAATGTATTTTTTTTTTAAAAAAGTAAATATTGAGGATTCTTAGACGATTTTTTGCCGTCTTAGAATATATTTTATAAAACAATTAAAATCAAATCATTTTCAATGGTGGCGTCATAGAAATCATCATCACCAATGTATCCAAAATTAGAAAAAAAGTACGCAAATTAATTATCAACTTATTTAAACAGGTTCAATTTTAGCTAAATAGAAAAGTTAATTTATAAATATATGCAAAATTCTAGAACATCATGATTTAATTATCATAAAAAAAACGAATAGGAAAAGAAGTGATGATGAAAATGAAGGAACCTGCAAAATCCCATAACATTACCACTAGGATGGGTTCCATTAACACCATAAACAAATGTTTGGTTTCTTCTGTCTAGGTGCCCACCACTTTCTTGGTTTTAAATAAAAATAAAAATTATATATGTATGAAAGCCAGCACTTACATGACAGGTTGTAATCAAAATAACAATATATTCTCACAATAGTTTTTCTCTCTCTAGTTAGGATTCTTAATTACCCAAAGACTAGAAAACATAGTTGCATAGGGAATAAAATACCTCTAGAGTAAAATGAAGAAAATTGGTCATGACCACATCAACTCAAGAAATAAAAGGGAGCTACTTTCTATTTATGATTGATCACTTGCATATAGTTTAATGAAAATATCATATTAATTATACATCTTTTCAGATTCAATCACATTATGCATTTTTATTGTAAACAACTCAGCACCATCATGATTATATAAATCACCATTCACACATGTCTTATTCTTAAAGAAAAGAGCATAATTCTTTTCTTGGAGTTATCACACACTGCGGTCAATTTCAATCATAGACAACACATTTGAAATTTGATATTTTGACCAAGTATCAATTGTAGCAACTCCTTTACCTTTTTACCTTATCAATAAAGCCTCTGATTGTGATTTTAATTATAATTTCTTTTAACGTATTATCCAGCTCTCTAAATTAATTATATGCTTTCATCTCTAAATTAATTATCACATTTAACTACTAGTTTCAGTGTGTGAGTGGTACAAGATAACAATCAAAATTATTACTAAATAAATATTTTCTAATATATAAATTATATTTTAAATTTATAATAATTGATTTAAATTAAAATATAAAATTATATTACATTATTGATCATTTCTAAAAAATCAATTTAGGAATGAAAATAACAGAAAATAGATTGAAAATGATAAATAGTTAAAAAATTAAGTATGCAAATAAAAATAAAAGAAAGGAAGTTTAAGATAATGGAGAGAAATTTTTGAGTAAGTATAGAGATAATAAGTGGAATATACATTAAAAGGATAGAAAGGAACAAATATTTAAAAAAAAATTGAAAAGTGAAAGAAAATAATAATTTATCTTTTTAAATTGTGTATTTTAATTTATAATATAAAAGTAAACTATGTAAGTCACAATGTTATAATGCTAACTATCTAAAAACTAAGGCCATTATGTTGAAACTTAAAAAATAAATATATATTAACACACTTGATTGTGGGTTACTATTGTGTGGGCCCATGTATATGAAAGAAAAGGTACGAGTTGTTAGCATGAATGAAGTTGTAACAAACACTAGTGATGATGCTAGTTGAGGGAACTAATTTATTAAGGCAAGACAAACTAGAAAATGGACACATAAAGAACACATAAAGCATATAATCAACATTATTTTCAAAAAATACAATGGAACTTATTCTCTATGCAAACTAAAACCAAGTGGTACTACAATTACAAATATGAAAAGAAAAAGTCTAAATTACCAGCATAGTGCCACTGCCATCTGCAACTTGACATCCAAACATTAGAAAAGGATCCTTAGAATCCTTATGGACCTGAAAAAACAAAATAGGTAACAGAAAAGGAAAAAAAAATCCAATTTCCAGAAGATAGAAATAAATACTTACAATTTTGCTCTCCCCAATCATACTTTATTCATCAATTGCAAGAGAGTGGCCAATGATTAGAATTCCATCAGCAGAGACCTAGAAAGAGTAGAAAAGAACTTAATAACAAAGTGAAAATGCAGTCAAAAAGTATGATAAGAAAAAACAATAATAGAAAAAGATAAAGTATATGGTTACCAATAATAAGGGGTATAACATCCCCAACAACAATATCATATATAGAGATCTCAACCATTCTACCACCTCTAACAACCTTCTCATGCACAAATCCAAATATAAGTCAATTTATAGGCTGGTTAAGTGTTTTCTAACAATTCAATTCTATGAGGCTAACTAAACATATAACAGCAAGTTTTGAAGTTGATGTTGGGCTCATATCTCTGTGATGTAATTTTTGAAGAGGATATAGAGAGCACAATAATTTTTCTTTTTTTCTACACGAAGCACAAGTTGGTCACACCCTCAAAGCAATAAACAATGAGTTTGACTAAATAGAAAGCAGATTATGGTCCTTCTCTTCACCAGTGTTATAATGTTGATCCTATGAGATTTTTCTCTCTCAAGAATTAGTGCCACAACAGCCAGAAAATCGCAAGTTTAATAAGCACCTGCGTCCCTACTTCACCAAAGAAACATGTCAGTGAAGGGGATACTACGCAAGTAGGGGGGGTGTGTGTGTCATTTTAATATGTTAGGCCTATAAATTCATTCCAAACGGGTAACATAAAAGCATTAACCTTGAAATTTTAAGATTTCTAATTATGAATGAAGGTTTTTTTTACTGGAAATAATTCTGAATAAAGTTAACTTTTTGGATAAAAGACAGTTATGGAATTTCAATAGTAGCTAAATATTCTTCAAATGAGCAAGGATGCTGCAAGAAAATTAGTGGAAAACATATGCTATTATCTAAACCTGAACTGGTCAAACCCATATATTGACACCTTTCACAAGTACCATGAATGTTATTAGCAAGAATATGATGACGAATTAAAAGACATTTTATGTTTTTTCTTTGCTTTTTGTATATATAGCTTAAAACTCAATTAACTCTGACATGAATTCCATTGATGGCTCTCCATAGTTAGCTTTGGTCCTATGGATGGTTAACAACCAAAAAGGATTTTTGTCCATGATAGAGTTAAACTGAAGTCCTGCAAGAAACACATAATCATAGAAAAAATATCAAACACTATGAAACAGAATAACCTTGTCAATGTCATCCTAATACAACAAAGATACCTTTTAACAGGATAAGTATCTAGAGTAATGCAATTCCATAGTTTACCTTAATAAGTTTTTCTTGCATTTCAAAGAACTCCAATTTCCTCCTCCTCTCTAGGTCAAAATCCTCTGAGGGCAAAGATATAACATGTATAATATCTACAACCTCATCAAGGAGAGAAGAAAGTGTAGCATGTACAACATATTGAAGTCACACAGGATTAAGAAACATACATGCTTATATTATCTACAGTAAGTTCATCATTAAACAACTTAGCAAAGCCCAAAATTTCCTCATTAGAGACATTGCACCTCTTATAATCTGCAAAAAGTAAATAAATAATCATCTCTTCAAGTTCTCATTCTCTAAAATATAATATAACATTTGACAGGCCTTAAAAAAATTGAAAAAGGATGAGTGAGAAAATAAAGGCTTTTTTTTAATAGTTTAGTCCTCTGTGCACACAAAATCCTCTCAGCTTGAAGTTGAAAAAGTGATTTTCCAACTGGAAGTCCAATATCTAAAATATATAATATAATAATACATAAAGATATATTTCATGATTTACCCTCAAAGCACATTAAAATGACAAAAATACCACAACTTACTTAGACATAAATACAATAGTAAATGGGTAAATAAATAAAGGAAGGCTTATAAAAAATGTGGACTGGAGCTACTTTGATACAATTTAGGAGTCAAGCTTGGCAGAAATTTTGGCAGCATAAAAAAGAAACTGGGACATTCTTAAGTCAGCCAAACAGATAGAGTGATAGACAATTTGAAATTTAACAATTAAAAATAAAGACTGAATACTAATTAAAAAAGGTCAAGGTGCATCAAGTCAACAAAGAATGTAATATACATAACTAATATTCTGAGGCTAAAAACAATAAGTATCAAAACAAAATCAAGGCAAACATATTATTTCCTCCAGCTGCTTTTAGTCAAAGATTTATTTTATGCATCATAAATCATTTGTAAGTCGTAACATCTTTCTTTTTTCACGATACAAGTAAATGTGTCTCCAGATTTACTATATGTGCTTGTATCTCATTCACAGCAAATGTCCAGTGAAAAAATTATGAAGAAGGTTTTGATTGAATCATCAAGAAAACCATAAAAGATAATTCATCAGGCTAACATTTGTAGACTTCATGCTGCAAGAAGTATTGAGGAAAAAAACAAACAAATCCATAATTTCTAAAATTGAAGATCGACTAAGAATTGGATCGGCATTGAACTCTTATGCAAATGCATAACCATCTATAAAATTAGTCACTTTTTATAGCAAAAATAATACTTGGTTCATGATATTATACTTAGTATCATGTTAGACAAACAATGCCAACTAAAAAGCAGAAAAAAAGAGTTTTTCAAATTTCTAAGTACAAGTGATTTTTCAAGCCTTCCCATGATTTTTCCTTAAATCCAAGAATTCAAACATATCAGCATGCCATGGCTCCAAGTACACAGCAAATGCACCTAAAAGAAGAGCATAAGCGTACATACAAGTAAGAAAAGAAACTTATAAGGAGCCATGAAACATAGGAATTGCTTGTAAACAATCTAACTTTACTCTTGCCTCCCCCCGATCAACATAGCGGGCATTATCATTGAACACACGCAACATTGGAACAATGCCATTGGACATCCCATTTGTCCCACAAATATAACTGCTTGTAGCATGAATGTCATGAATATAATTGCCTACTCAGAAAATTCATTATTACAAGCTCTACCACTATGAAACACCAATTTTTTAGGATTTATAATGAACAATTACAATAATTTATATTTATTTTATTTCAAAGGATTATTTTTTAGTGATTTAATCTGTAAAATTAATTTGAATTAACTATTTTATAATGGACAAGGTAGAGAGTTAAATACTTTTCATGTGTGTGAGAATGTGAAAATGTATAAGGCAAAGTTGCAAGAGTTGTGCCACCAGAGAAAATGGGGTTGGCCTAGGTACTCTCCATGAGAGATGCTCCAGATCACATACCAAGCTTTAAGAATAAGTACTCTGCCATCAAAGAATAAGCAACAATGTTCAAATTCAAGTATATATACTAGAGTTTTCACCAGCCAAAGGAAAGAAAAGTAGAAAAAGAAAACATACATTTTTGAAAAGAGGATCCAACAAGCCCTTACCATTAAAAGTAGCTATAACTCTAATATTTGGAAATTTCTGAGAGAAGGGCTTCAAGGTCTTCAAATGGCAGTAATCATTAAGGCTTTGAGTAATGACACAACTGATTTCTGGAAGATTATTGAACTACATTATAGAAGAAGCACATTGGTTATATCAAGATTATGAATTTCCACAAGGTAAAGTTAAAGAACATGACAACGCAACACAAAAGCATAATAAAAGAGGTAACCACAATCACAAGCAACTAGCTAGCATCCATCAAAACATACCTGGAACTTCTGTAGCACTTTCTTAGCAGCATCATATAGCCAAAGAATTCCAAAATCCAAGTTGCCAACCAAAATTGGATCAACCAATATGTTTGTCCCACCCACATTCCAGATCCAACTGTTTCCCTAAATTCAACACTTCACCCATTAGAGGAAAGTGGAAAGCAACAAACCTCAACAAGCCAAGATTTTTCTTAGCTTGAGAAAACATTTTATATTTCCATTCCCCACTTTCATAAATAATTACAAAAATATCACATTGCTTTTTCACTTTATTTCTTCTTTTCAAAGTTTTATAAAAGAAAGAAATTTTTATTTAATCTTCACTATTTTACACAAATATTTGTAAAAATAATATGCTAATTTTATCATTATTAATAAAAACATGTCTAAGAACCACATCAGTATTAATAAAAACATGTCCAAGACTTGATCGAACCGTGCTTGATGCCTCAACAAGAAGGGGCGCAAGTGGTTTGCATATATTTGTTTTGCACCCTGTTTGAACAAAATTAGTTTATCAGCAAAATAAAAGAACAGTGTTGAGGCATTAAAGAGCCAAATTGTCAACCATAAAATGTATAAAATTAGGAAGATGGTGGATAAAAAATTGCTAATAACTTAAAAGGGGAAATTCCTGGGAGAATCATGAGGTATGTGTACAAAAACATTTGAACTTTGTACATGTAGCCAAATTCACACTCCTATGATAGTTTACAGGATTACATTTACCTCTCCTCCTCTAACAAGTTCTCCACCATCTTCTCTGGCGACCATGTCTCTCTACCGTAAATGTCAATGACTTTCATAGAAATAACAACAACACACATGAAACACAATAAAAAAGAGAATGATTGATTGTATCCATATGGCGTAATAATAAAAGGGGGAGGAGAGCTTAAAAAAACAAAGTAACGGGTTCTAGCCAATTGAAAGGATCTTCTGATCAATCCAAGGATTATTTCGATTTAGATATGAGAATTGATGCAAAAATAAAAAATAAAAAACTTTAAGAAACATATCTAAATTAGACCACAAAAAAACCAAACTTGAAGCACCGCAAAATCCATGGCACCCACTAAAGCGGCAAAGCCAAACGCCAACAAAATGAAACTCCACCCACCGCCACTGTCACAACCACCACTACCAATGGCTCGCCTCCACTGCCTCCTAACCCAAACCAACAACATAACACTCCACTCCGTACCCGACCTCGGTGCTTCCGCAAACACCTTTGACGATGTCGACAAAGCCATCATGATGAAGGTGCAACATGACCACCTCTACGCCCCTCTTGCAATGCGTTACTCTTTTGTGTCATTGTCATGATGAAACAAAGGGGTATTCCGGTGGCCGTGTTCTGGACGGTGGTCATGCTCTGGATCTGGATCGCGGCTGGAAAGATGGTAGGTGAGATCATGAGATTAGGGTTTCTTCTTCAGTGAAGAGGTGTTGTGGTAGGGGGCACAATCGACTTGATGGTGTCGAACAGAGTGAGAGAGGTAGGAGCTAGCTAGGGCAAGAATGATTAAAAATTGACAGCGCTGGCATTATTCAAAGATGGTTACCCCAAAACCGTTTTTGAATTTCGATAACAAAGACGGTTCACTTAGAAATCGACATCGTTTTGACTTTCAACGTCGTTTTTATTGTAACCGTCCTTGGAATGTTCGCTTTATTTACAAAATTACCACTGTGTATAATACTACGACATTTTACATACAACTGTCGTTGTACTTGTGTCGTAAAAAGCACGCTGTGTAGTGGTGGTTTTGGCAGTCACTTAATAAACATAAGATGTAATATTAAAGAAGGTTGTATCTTGAGCAATGCACAACTATGTAAAATGAGCTTCTTGTATTTGAATAGCAACACAACAAATCTTTGAATTTTTTTTATGGCATCCTCAACCTTCAAGAATACCAACAATACATGTGAGGAAAGAACACATGCACAAAGAAATGAGCTAGACACGTACCAGATGCAGCACAACAACATGCCTTCACGACCCTCACGACGATGATGTTGACTTCAACGGTGACAGAGCAAAGATGGTGTTGGAGGCAGATCGAGTGAATGAGATGGTTAATCAATTATCTATGGTTGAACACTTCACAGCTTATCAATAGATATAACCCTTTTGGTATGAATACTTTATCAGTCCAGGCATGGATGTTCTTGTGTGAGAAGGGCACAAAGAGGTTGTTCATGAATACTTTATTAGTCCGGGCATGGATGTTCTTGTGTGAGAGGGGCACAAAGAGGTTGTTCATGTTGGAGGGAGTCAAACACGCGAAGAATAGGGTTATAAAAATTGTCGACGTTCAAAGATGGTTTTGACGAAATCGTATTTGAATTATCCAAGAAAACGACGGTTTTCACAAAACCGTCGTTGGAATGTTGCTATATTTACAAAATTGCCACCGATTACAAAACGAAATCGATTTTCAAACAACCGTCGTTGAACGTGTGTTGTAAAAGGTATCTTCTTTAGTAGTGATAAGATCCCAACACCTCCTCTAAACAACTATGTCAGGAATATGGCTCCACTAGATATTCCTATTTCAATTTTTAGAACAATGTCAGTTGTAACAATATAACTATGCATTTGCAAACCTTTCCACGAAAATAGTTTTACTGAAAAAAAATAGAACAAGAAGTAATGAAAACATGACATAATGAACATTAGACCATGGAAAAAAAAATGAACATCATCGTTTATATTTAACAAAATTTCATATCATAAGTCTTAGATCTGATATGGTCAGATATTGATGAAATAGGATCCAATAATACATGATATAAGTATTTTTAAAGTACATAAGACAAAGATATGTAGGCTTCAAATAAGACCAGTGAATAACTTATGACAAAGTTGGTGAGCGCATATGCATAATATCTCTAGCCTACACTAAAAATTACGAATAATTAGTTGAATTTGGTGATACTATTGTATATTTCTAACTTAACCCACAAGAGACTATAAACAACATGACAAACCACATCATGAAACTCAACAATAATCCAAAGCCATCTTATCTTGACCATTATGCTGAGACCACTTCAGACGTGACCAAAATATCACATCTCTCACACACAACACATATTACACTAACTACTTAATTAGTTTTGATAATTAGATTCCAAAACATTAGTGTCAGGAAATTATTTTAGAAATTAATTTTTGGAATGTATTAATATATGCAAAAAATAATTTTAGAATATTTACTCATTTCCAAAATAAATTTTAGAGCTTAATTTTCAGAATAAGAAAATAAATTTAAAAAACCGAAAAGAAAATGTATAAATAAAAAGGAAGCCTGCAAATAGCAATTGTCAAAACTTAAGTCAACCCAACATTGTTGTATTACAAAATAGGTGTTGTGGAGCATATTTTCAGATTTACGCTCAAGAACATGTATAACAAAATGCTTGTTTGAGAATGTTGTCCGAAAATAAAACATGATAAGCCTAGCATTTATGGGTTTCGAACCCAGCACCCTATGGTTAGGAAAGTACCATTACAACTTGACAAAATTGATTAGTAGGAAAAAATGATAGCAACTATTGAGTCTTTGGATTAACTCCTAATATAGTGACTCGGTATTTCAACCGAATATGATAACTATGGTTGAGACATTTGGAAAAAGGAAGTATTGAGACTCATTTATTAAGAGTAATTTTGTCCTCACAATTAAAATGAGAAGTGCAGAAAGCAAATGCCCATTACTGGCTGGTAGAGTAAGAATAAGAAAATTCCAAAAGTACCACAATACCCAAAATAGAAACCTCACTCACCTCTGCACTTTTATGTGAATCACTTATCACTTATAGAAAACAAAAGAGCAAACGAAATGTTGCGGTCACTTGCGAGAGCCGCAGCGACCAATCATCGATGTCATCACAATCACGCCAAGTTCTCATCTCTCAGTCACTCTTCTAGGCCCCCAAAGCCCACACCACCCTTCAAACCCGATCCCAAAAAATCCGCCCCCAACGCCGCCGCGGCCGCCGCACTCATCGATGATCAGGAACGTCGCCGGCAGCTCGACGCCGACGATAAAAACCCTTCTCTCGATGTGGGGCCCAACGGCCGCCCTCTCTTTTCCGCCGCCCCTTCCTTCTCCCACCTCTCCCGGAACGACGTCTGCACCTACTTCAAGCTCTCGTACTCTCCTTTTCTCACTTTGTTTGTTCCGTTTTTCGTTGTGAACACTTTGTGTGCGTCTTTTAGTTTGACGTTTTTTCCGGATTCTGCGTTTCTGGGTCGGTTTGGTTTTGCAGGAAGGATGCCCTGAACAAGGTTATGCCAGAGGGGTTGCCAGTGGGTATGGTGAACGAGTTTCAGGACTCCCTGCGAACGGCTTTGCTTGTTCGCCAGAGCTTCTTGGATCTTCGTGATAACTTCAGGCGCGTGGTTGATCCCCCAATGTGGTCCTCTAATGGTAAAGGTGCGGTTTTTGTGTTGTTTTTTGTAGCCCCAGATGGTTGATCCTTTCGAAATGCTTTATTATTTTTTTGGGTGTTTGGTAATGCATTTGTGAGGCTCAAATCCTTATGTTTTAATTTTCATTACCAAGTAAGCTTAGGAAAAATAAAATTTGGGACAGTCCTGAGTCATTCATCTGAACACGATATTATCTTACCTAAAAGGAGCTTTTCACAATAGAGCTTTTAGATAACCTCTTCTAGATAAGATTATCCAAACAGACGCATTATCATGTATGGTAAGTTTATTAATTTTTATAATAATTACCTTAAAAATTGAATGTAAAATTTTTCATTGCCTGAAAACTTTTTTTTTTTTTTAGGAGTTAAAGTTAGGAAGCAAGTTGTGTTAGATGGTCCTGTTAGCTGTGGGAAGAGCATTGCGCTTGCAATGCTTGTTCAGTGGGCTCGAGAAGAAGGTTGGCTGGTTCTCTATGTTCCTAAAGGCAAGGATTGGACTCATGGAGGATTTTTCTATAAGCACCCACAAACTGGTTTATGGGATACACCTGTCCAGGCTGCGAATGTCCTCAAGGCAAGATTGAATTTTTAAGCTTTACTTGTGTTTTGTGTTTGCTCTTTAACTTGGGGGTAGGATATGCTAAAGCCATTTCTTGATGACTACTTTACCATCAATAAGTCAGTTTATTAACGCCTGTAGGTGTGTTAGTGAACTGTCCTTATGGCTCAAGTGGTTCTCTATTCCTGTGTCAATTGGGAACCTATGCAACTATTTGTATTCACCTAGTTGACCTTGCAGTTTATCCATAACTATAAGTAGCATGTTGCAAATTCTTAGGGATATATTTATATTTAGCAAGTTTTAGTGAATAAGGCAAGGAATGAGTATGCCTTTCTTTCATTTTGTTTGTTTTTTAACCGCATTATTGCTCTATCTTCCTTTTCCTGAATATTTTGAGAGTGTAGTTGTTTTAACTTGCCCTATGTTGTTGTATTTATCTTTTTATAATATTGTATCCATGAAGGCTAGAGAGTGAATATCTACATTATCCTCATATCCTGTGATAATAATGTTGGGTACTTCACCCACTTCTACTGTTTTGTTTTTGGCTTCTTGGATTCATTACCCTGAGTTATTTTGAATGTTATGTATTGGTCATTTATTTCCAGGATTTTTTGAAGTACAATGAGTCCTACCTAAAGGAAATGCCATGCCAAATATTTGATCCAATCCTATTAGGTGAGGGTGCTGGTGTTGGATGGTTGAAAGATGTTGATTCCTTGGCAATACCTGAAGGTACAAATTTATACGAGCTGGTGAAGACTGGCATTGAGCAGACACATGCAGCCGTTGGAGTAGTTGTTTTGAGGAAAGAGTTATCACTTGTTAAAGACAGGCCTGTTCTTATTGCAGTAGATCAAGTGAGAAACATATTCCTTGATGCTAAATGAGTAAATGATGCTCATTCTTTGAAATTATTTGTTCTAAAAATTGGGCTATGCCATATTTTGATTGTCGATATTTCTGTGGTTGTCTGTCTCCAGTATAATAACTGGTTTACATTCAGTGAATATGAGGAGCCAGTCACTATCCGTTCTTGCCGGCCAATACATGCTAGAGAACTTATAATGGTTGGTACATTGCTTCTAGTTACTTTAAAACATAGTTAGCAATATATTAGGGATGGGAGAGAGAGAGCTTTAGTTTCTGGTATTTGTATTTATCTCTTTAATATTACTTGGGTCAACAATTAGGCTTTCATGCAAATGATTAAATACCTCTTTCTTACTATTGCAGGTGAAGGCTTTTAGATCAATGGTGCATGATGATATGATGGTAGGAGCCTTTTCTCATTCAACAGCGGTAGGAAAACTTCGTAAAGACTTACCAGATGTTCCCGTAGATGCTCGTGTTATGTTTCCTCGATATGGTTTAGATGAAGCTGAGACTGTTTGCCATTATTATTTAAGGTATGCTTACACAGTCATAGTCTCTAGTTTCCTGGTTGATAACATTGGTTATGATATCCTGGTAACAATTTCTTGTGTATAGCAGGTAGGAAATCATTTGTAATAAAACATTCAGTCTAAAACACCTTGTCTACTTTTGTATCCGATAATTTTTTCCTTCATTCAATTTTGTGAAGTTTTCCTATTTGAAATTTATAATTATTTGTGCATTTCCAATATCCAAGGTACATCAATAATTTCTTCAAAATAAAAAGATACATTCTGTATATTTAAGTATTTAACTGGTTCTTCAGCAAGTTATGAATGAATTAATGACCTTTATATTTATAATATCTTTTATAGTCCTTTAGCAGAAGTATTAATCTCAATCATCTCTTGATTACATGTGTCTTCTAATTCTTGTCTCTAGCCTTTACCTTGTTTTGGTTTGTTACTAATGCAAATAAATTCCTTAGCTGTACAGCTTTGTTTCAGTTTGTTGAAGTTGTTATGTTTTCATTTTTGACAGGCAAAGGCTAATTCGTCGTGAAGCATTCTCAGAAGAAAATTGGAAGAAAATTTACTTTTTGTCCAATGGAAATGGAACAGAGATTAGGGGGTTGGTTCCTTTCATGCGATGACAGACAACAGATGCACTATTTTTTCACCAATGAATTGTGTGCTGATTGTTGTTTTTAATAATATTTATGTCTCCCATCCATTTGCTTCACCATAGGATACAGATGGATTGCTATTTGCATGATCCACTTCAATCCTTAAATTAGCATTAACAATTATTCTCAAAGGCAATGTACTATTTTGTATGTTAACTTGCAACTTATAGTTTTAGAACCAGTAATAATTTTCTTGACTTTTTCTTAAATAATATTATTCGTAAACTAATCACACTCGTAGAAGCACACATCCAAGGATATTTTGCATTTTTATTATACACAGTTAAACACTAATCTTTTTAAGGTGAGGTAAATGTACTACTCTTGTAAGTGTTTTGTGCTTAGACTAGGGTATCATCTCCCTCCTACCTTTCGTCTCCCTAAAATAAATAAACACCGTTAAAACATACATGATAATATGTCATATAATCGAGCATTCATAGTTACTATTGAACGTTTAAATTACAAAGAAAAGATTGCAAGTAGGATTAAGAGTGTTCATAAATCGATCTAATAAAAAGTAATCTATAAAATTGTAAACTAAATTAACCAAGAAAACTGAGAAAATCAATTTTTTTATTGAATTGGATTGAATTTTTTATTTGATGTTGAAATCTAATCCAACCAAAGTAGTTATAGGTATACTACTCATGTTTATATTTTAGTTATGAAAAATATATCTAATAGAAAATATTTTTTAATAATTATTTGATTAAATGTACATAAGTTTAATTATTAAGTTGTGTAAATTTACTTGTAATAGTACGTTTAAAGAGTTATTCTACTGTTAGTTGTTTATTGAATTATATAAAGGAGATATTTAATATTTTAAATTATCTTTTATTGTATTTATTTTACATCTTAACATTGATTTAGCCTTTCTAAAAAAAATCATTTTTAATACTTTTTCCAAAGAAAAAAAATAAAATAAAAAATCAATTCAATTTAAATCACTTTAAATTATATTGAATTTAAGTTTAAAACCAAATTATGAATGATTATTAAGAACATTGAAGTAATAATTGGATTATAGAATTATTTTTCTTCAAAATTGATTAATTCAATCTGCAAACACTGCTAAGTAGGATGGTTCATAAAAAGGATAAGTAATTAGCATAATACAAGAACACAAGTCTTGGAGTGGAAGAAAGAAAGAAAAAAAAGAAGATAGAGACTAGGTTCAAAAAGCTGAAAGAAATTTGCCATTTGATATGACATATATTCTTATTGCTAGGTGCTACCCTCATCACCTCTCATAAGCTTTTGAGGGCCTCCATCTCCTCCCTGAACTTTGACATGGAAGCTTTGGGGAGAGAAACAAAGACCCTAACTCCTCCTTTCATTGAAGGATTCAAGTTACTAGGAGGCAAGAAAAGGCACAAGTCCACATACCCTAACATGTTCCATGGAACTGGTACTATATTCACTGAAGCCTTCCATCCAAAATCCACTTCTTCCATCAAACTCAGCTGCCTCCAATCTGTTAACACCACAGATGCACATGTTCCTTCAACCCTAATGTTCCTTTGTCTCATTGTCTCCAACATGTTTATTGTGTTTCTGATGTACTCATTTTTAGAAGGAGGCTTTTTGCTCTCTTTGATTAGCTTCACAACCTCTGAGAGTGGTTTTTCATCAAGTTCTTTTACTGTTAGCACCAGACTTGAACCCACAAAAGCATTCCCATAATACCCTTCAGGCAAAGGTGGATCCAATAGGTGCCTCACTCCAACTGCTAAACACAGCATGGTTTTCCCATCACAGCTCAATTCCAAAGCTCTAGCCCTTGACCTCCAAACATATGCACCAAGTGCTTCAACAGTTGTGAATTTTTCTTTCACAGCATCATCACTTTCCTTCATCAGTTCCATTTTGAGTCTTTCTATGCTCTTACCGTTTAAGTTAAAACATTCATGTGAAATCTCCTTGGTTGGCCAAAATGGCGAAACTGCCCTTGAAGTCTCATCTATGGGAAATTGGAGTGGCTCCTTATTAAGAAGTAGTGTCCCCATTAGTCTCTCCCTCTCCCACACAGGTTTCGCTGAGGGCTCACTTTTTCCACATGCAAGTTCAGCCAAGGCTCTGAAGAATTTAGATGCACCAAACCCATCGCAAACAGTGTGTGACAAGCCCATTCCAAGGGTGAAACCCCCACAGAGAAACTTGGTCACCTTGAAAACCAAAGGGTGATCATGAGAATTATTAGGGTTATCATCATCAAACACTAGTTTCTGTGCAGTTGGAACATCAATCCCTTCGAGGTAGTGAAGAGAAGAGAGTTCACAGTTAGCAGTTGCCTCCAAGAATGGAACTCCATCAGCATTGCAGTTGATTCCAAGTTTTCCATCATCAAATGTCACTTTCTTCCCAGCAAGTGGATAATAGTAAACCAAGGCCTTCGAGAGGGCTTCTTTTATCGCACGAGAAGGGTCTAGTTGGCCATTTGGTGAATCAAGATTTGCTTTGTAGACATAAATGGTTTGACACAGAATGTTGAGAACTGGATCACTGTCAATGGTGGATAGTGAAAGAAGTTCAGATGGTGTAGGCTTAGAGGGTTTAACTATCACAACATCCTTCATATTAAGGACAAGGGGTGTCTTTAGGTTTGCCATGGAATTTAATGCGTAAAAAATAGAGATGTAAGGATATGAGAATATGTATGTATGAACTATTAAGTGAGATATATATATGAGATGGATCTGCTTCATATGTATATATAGATAGAATTGATTGTGTAACTCTCCTTTGGTCTTATCCATCCATTATGAGATTGGAATCATTACACTCCAAACTCAGGAAGTGGGATTGGTTGAAGAATTTGACACTAGCACATATGGAATAGGAAAGTGACACCTTGATTAGGAGGGAAACAGGATTTGAAAATGTAGCTTACAATTAAACTACCAACGTTGTTGCTCTTGTAACATGCAGAAATTTGTAAGAATTTTGTTCGCTAAAACTAATGAAGATTATATGTGTGGAACTTACTATAAAATAAAATAAGATATGCATGGTTGCGTGTGGTTTCTAAGTATCATTTTTATGCAACTGAAGTGATTACTCAAATAGTCAAATCGTTTCTGTGTTCACAACAATGTGGCTTTATCATCATCATCATATCTTCTGTTAACACTAGAGAGATATACTTGTTGGATAAGTTCTGAAATAACGAGTCAATGCTGAGGACACATGAGAACAGTACTATAGTAGTTGGATATATAATATATATTTTCTGTGGTGAGTGGAGATTGAAGATACGTGTATGTGAGCAGATAATTCCTGGATCGCACTAAATAAAAGTTATATTGGTGCAGGTTTCAATTCACACCCAGAAATCCCACGGATATTTAATTTGTACACTTGAATTCATAATCTCAAACGGTTTTTGTGAGAGGATGATATATATATATATATATATATATATATATATATATATATATATATATATAGTAGTGTACAAGAACATGTACGCACTATATGAAGTCATAATAGAATGCTTTTTTGAATAACTTGACATTGGTACTTGATGAATGATTCTAGTGCAAGCAAGACACACACCATGTGCTTCGTGGAAGACAGCCATATGTTCGTGTAAATACTATATGGTATTTAATTTGTAAGAGACTATAGAGTATAAGAGAACTAATCTTGATAATATATAATTGAATGAATGATAAAGGGTTTACTCATCTCATATATGCTCTCATTTGGCCATAAACAAATGCAAGAAGTATGTCAAGGAAAGACATAAGAATGTAAAGTAAAAAAATCTTATATATTGTATGATAATATATATATATATATATATATATATATATATATATATATAGAAGCGTATCAAGTAAAAACTTAGTTACAATGAAAATTGAGAATTATATTATATATATATATTATAATTTTGTTGACATTTTCCTTTTATGATTAATAACTAAATGCAATATAATGACTTTTTCATGATTTCATATTGTGATTAGGAGTTTAAGAAAATATATATTAGCATGACAATGTTGTTTGTAAAGGTAGAGTGACAAATAAAGGGGGAGTGCCTATCATTGTTAATCCGCGCGTATTTAACGCTGATGGTCGTTACGCGCGCGGAAAGAATGAAGGTTTTTTTTTTAATGTAAAATTACATTGTCAATTATTTTAATTAAATTAAATTAAAAATTACTTATTTTAAAAAAATTTAAAAATATTTGATAAAGTGTATTCAAGACATTGGATAATAGAATTTTTATTTATTTATTTATTTTAGATTAGATTTATCTCTAAGACAAAAATTTGGGATTGTATGATGGCTTTTTCCTCTTGCTAAATTACTAATTTTCATACGAGGAAATATAATGTTGGTTTGGCGATGAATGAAGAAGAGAAGGAGAGAAATCCTAATTTCAAATTTTATGCTAACAAAAAATAACAAATTAAAAATTAATATTTACGGATAAAGAAAAAAATAATTTTCATATAGTCACCGACTGTTTGGCCCATATGGATTCATAGGAATGGTACCATCTTTAATAATGAGAACCAAGATGCTCCGCAAGTCATGGATGCAATTAAATTCTGATCGTGGTCTTGATTGAAGGCCAAGTTGGAAGTATTTTCCTAGTCCTTTTATGAATGGTCAGTACAACCGTTGCTATGACTGCAACAAATTCAGAAACAACTATTTTCTTTTTATCCACAAATGTTAGTAATTAGTATGTTATGTTAGTGGGAGAATTTGAAACCATGATCTCCTTATCACTTTAACCCTTATATTACCTTATGACTCCCTTCAGAAATAGCTGTGGTAACTTGTAACAGGTCCAGAATTTTTGGTTAGTATGTGCAACTATTCGTGTGAGTTTTATCTGTTCGATCGATGAGAAGGGAAATAGTTATATAGTATTAAAACTGTGGTGGGGGGCATATATATGTAATCTGGGAATTGGACATTTGTTTCATGTACACCCACTGTTGAATCTAGCACCTCTCATTGTATTTTGAAAAGTCATTCTAGAATGTATGAGCATTTCAAAATGAAATGGGAGATGCAGGATTCAAATGTCTGCAATCTGATATGTACTCTAAGGGAGGGCCTTCTGATTTTATTGTTTCTGGTGCTCATATACTGATTGCTAGAAATGTTTAACTCAATATTTCAGTTCATCACTGTTATTTGCATTTTTATGGTTTGGGCCTTTGGGGTATTGCTAAAGCATTGCTTATTTTTCTTATAAAAGAAGTGCAGCAGTAGACTCCTGAATAGTGAGTGCAGTTTTCTATTTCATAATGATTATTGATGCTTCACCCAATATAGTATCAGCTAAGAAGCACAACGTTTGAGCCTTGGACATATCAACGTAAGCAGTCAGAATATTTTCAAACAGTTTTGGTTTGCTAGTTGCACATCAGTAGGAATAGATGTCAACCAAAAGTTCAAAAGTCATTGCATTTTTTTATAAATTGTAAGAGATAAGCATACTACAAATATGCAAATAGAGAGACAATGTAATACCTTGAATTTTAACCATGTGTTTAAGCCTATGTTAAGCTTAGATTAAGCATGAATCTAAGTTTATGGGCTAAGGGAATATGATCATGCTTAAAGAGTCATTTGGAAAATGTAAGTTTTGGGGTCCTGGCCTGTGGCGCGACCCACTTGGGGCACCGCGCGACACGCGCCATATGTATAAAATAGGGCAGATGGTTCTGTCATGCCCCGCGAGTCACTTGACTCTTCACGCGAGTCGCGTGATCTGGCCGAGGATATGGCGCGGTTCACGTGAAAATCCACGCAGGTCACGTGGGAAGTGGCCAGGAATCAGGTTTTCCTCTGGGGCTCCACGCGAGTCACTTGGAATCCACGCGAGTCGCGTGGAAGGCCAGAAAGAATGGCGCGCGTCGCGTGGAGTAGTGGCGCGAGGTGCGTGGGATCGACGGTTTGCTTTTATAAGAAGGCATTTGGGGCTGAGGAAGAAAGAAAAAAGAAGAGAGCGAGAGAGAGAATCTCCATTTATGAACGTTAGAGCTTCATATCTTCTCCATCGTTCATCTAAACACCTCCGAACCAACTGAGAAAATGATCAGAACCCCGAGATAAGTGAGATTACCCGATTGATCTTTGAGAATAGCTGAGAAATAGTGAGCTTGGATTTCCCTGAGAGAACCCTTGGGAGCTCGGAGTTTGAAGGCGGAAGAGGCCGTGATTGAGTAAGCTACTTTGGGGAAAGCTATTCCCTGGTGCTCCTGAGTATCACAGAGGTAAGGAACTCGAGCTCTAACTGTTGGTTCTGTGGATTGGATTTTGTGATTTGGGGTAATCTTGAGGGGTGTTTTTGGAGGTGTTAGAGCCGTGATTAGGCTCGGACTCTGTAGAGTCTTATGCTCAGAAAGGTATTCTGAGGAAGTTAGAGCCTTGAATCATCATTAGTGATGAAGTTTGATTTTGGCTCTGAGTCTGTATATGCAGATGGAAAAGGTTGACTATTTGACTAGTCTGGACCTTAGAGCAATTGACAAAGTTGCTCCTGAGACTGTATAGATGAGTTTGATCGGTTGAAACTGATCATTATGAGAGGTTGGTTTTAGGCCAGTATAAGCAGAGATATGCTTGGCCATAGTTGATCAGAGTCCTTGTGGAGGCTCTGTAGCCTTATAGAGGCTGAAATGGATTACATTAAGGGGCTGAGATCACTTGTAAAGTGATTGTGTTATGATTATAGAAAGGAGGAGAGTTTCCTTTCTTTTGAACGGTTTAGAACCGTGTTTGATATTTTATATGCTTGTTCTTGTGTAGGACGTGAGCGTGAAAGCTCTGGTGGTGTTGACCACGAGGCCGGGAGAGCTGGTGACTTGTCTAGAGCAGGTAAGCTCTTGGTTCTTGTTTGTGTAACCTCTGCTGTGTTTCCACCATAAACCCAGTGGGGTTATGGTTCTGTTATGTATGTATGTTAGCAGAGAAATGATGTATAATGCTATGATTGACTAATGCTATGTGATCTGAACCCTGTGAAAGGGTATTTGATGTCTAATATATATGGGAATGTATGCATAAGGTTATGAATGCTATGAATTGTTGTTGGAATGTTGGCTGAACCCTGATAAAAGGGTAGTTGATGATTGCCATGCGATTAAACCCACAAAGTGGGTAATGATTGGGCATTCTGTGGTTACCTGTGATCTATAC
>PYAF01001153.1:45939-74707 GCA_007407185.1 Glycine tomentella | reverse complement strand
TTCGGGTTCAAGTCCTGGAGCATCAAATCAACAGAAAGGAAAAGTTTAATTGCTTGCATTATTCTATGACTTCTTATTTAATGGTATATCTGTCGTCAGTGAACCAGGGGAAGGAAATACCTTCAAGGGCCCTGAGTTTACTGAGATTTTATATCTCACCCCTTGTGTGGGGCTATGTTTTGCAGGTGAATCTTCCAGAATACCAGATAGATCCCAAGGCAAGAGGCCTATGCAGGATTAGATGCTGCGGGACACTTTAGGATAGAGGACCTGAGCATATGGCTCAGATGTTTTGTATTTTGGTTGTTTATGTGTTTGCTGTACGTTGAGGGGATATTTGTACAGTTTTGTATTGTACAGTGGGAACTTTGATGTATATTCACCATATTATGATGTACAGTGTTATGATAGTGACTTTGATGATGCCACTTCTAGTTTATGCTTCCAAACTGCTTAAACTCTGATTGATTATTTGATTGTTTGTGATGTGTGGTTAGTAATGACCCTGATTAGTAAATTGGGACGTTACAGACAATGTAAAAATAAATAAATTATATAACATCCTTAGTTGCCATCTCTTTTACATCTCAATAATGAAATGAAATTTGATAAAGATTCATCGAACCATGGTTCTCTTCCGTCATCTTTGTCGCACTACAAGTTGTGAAAATGTATGGAAGTTAGTACTATGTCTTAAAGAAAATGTGTTAAATTTAAATAAAGTATGAGAGGGAGGGCATAACCTTGTGCAAGCTTGCTCAATGTGGATGACCACTGCTTTGATGACTTCCTGTATGTAGCAAGTATCTGATCCATCTGTTCATACAAAATCCAATATTAAAAAAATGTCAGCCAATTGATTACTTATTCATAACTTCTGTTTGTCTAAGTAGAAAAGTAGAAAGCATCTTATAGAAGAATAAGGCTTCACTCCTTCTCACTAGAATATGAAGTTAGATGGCAAGGATTTTTGTGGTGGTTAAGTACATCTCAGCCTCTTTGGCATAAAGGAAAGTGTGATTATTGGTCAATGAGATCGAAGTTCATTCTAATCAATGTTCTTTAGTCTTTGTTTCTTGTTGAGATATAATTCTGATACGACTATTTCCTTGGCTGCATAAGGATTGTTTTCTTATTTACGTTATTGATTTAATTTCCTAGTTATTATTTTTATGTAATTGATTTAGCTTGATTGTTATCCCTACAATTAAGGGATTAGATAATTGCTATAATTGAACATTGATTATTATAAATAAACAGCCAATGGGACTTTCTCTTGAGGCATTTCTGAATATACAATTCAGAAATTCAAGTTGGTATCAGAGCTTGGTTGCGGGATAACTAGGGATTGTGCTCCACCGGGGACCGATTGTCCCTGGTGGACCCCTTTGCTTGTTCTCTGTTTGTTTCTGCCACTATCTGCCGAAAACACTATTCACTTCATCGAAATCATTGTTCACTCCGCTGGAAACAATGTTCACATTGCCGGTAATATTGTTTACTCTGCGTGAAAACACTGTTCAAGTTGCCCGAAGTAATGTTCATGTTGTCAGAATCACTGTTCACTTCATCGAAAATACTATTCATGCTAACAGAATCACTGTTCATTGACAAAAATACCGTTTGCTCTGCAGGAAACAGTATTCACTCTGCCAGAAACCTTGTTGGCCCGCCGAAAAACACTATTGATGTTGTAGGAGCCACTGTTCACTCCATCGGAAACAATGTCCACTCATCTTTCGCTGATCTATATTGCACTGACCCCCCTTGTCTTTATCCTAGATGCACTGTCCCTTGTCTTTGTTCCAGATGCACTGACTTTTGTCTTTGTCTCAGTTGCACTGACCCCTATCTTTGTCCCAGTTGCACTGGCCCCTGTCTTTATCCCAGCTGCACTGACCTTTGTCTTTGTACCAGTTGCACTGACACATGTCTTTGTCCCAGATGCACTGACCCTTGTTTTTGTCCCAGTTGCACTGGCCCTTGTCTTTATCCCGACTATACTGGCCCTTGTCTTTGTCCCAAATGCACTGACCCTTATCTTTGTACCAGTTGCACTGGCCCTTGATTTTGTTACAAGCTGGATGCATATGATCTACACGCTCCAACTTGAAGGGGAGTGTTGAGATATAATTCTGATATGATTGTTTCCTTGGTTGCATAAAGATTGTTTCCTTATTTACGTTATTGATTTAGTTTCCTAATTACTATTTTTATGTAATTGATTTAGCTTGATTGTTATCCCAACAATTAAGGGATTAGATTATTGTTGTAATTAAACATTGATTATTATAAATAAACAGCCAAGGGGGCATTCTTTGGAGGCATTTCAGAATATACAATTCAGAAATTAAAGTTTTCTTTAGCCCTAACATACCCTATGGTATTATTACTAATAATCATAAGGATTCAAATTTGACTTGAGTGAAAAGGGATAATTGAACTTTATCCCCTAATGTTTTTTCCCAAATCAATTTTAGTGCACAAACTATAAAATCCTGATTGTAAACAATAGAAAACAACACATTAGAAAATGCCTTTATTTTATACCATTGGTTATTTTTTGGCCAAAATGGCAAAAGACCTCTCGATTGTCATCTATAATTAAAATATTAATCAAAGTGTTTGGGTTTAAACTTGGTGCACTAAAATAAATTTGGACATAAAAAAATAGGTAAAATGTACCACAAGTGTCCTTTAATTCAAATTTTCATTAACAACCAAATAAAACCATGTTTTCATCTCCTTAGTTTTCTATGACATGAGAGTTAGGGGAAAATGAAAAGTTTGCTTACCACATTCCCACATGATGATTACATTGAAATAAGAGCTCTTTCCAAAACATACAAATCGACAGCCTTGTCTTATGGTAGAATTGAAGTGAAGCTCAAATCAAAATCAATAAGAACCTAAACAAAATACACTTAACTTTTGTAACACAAATTGATAACATTTATCATGGTACATAACATGAATGGATAATAGGATATTGTAGGTGTAACATCCCGAAGAAGAATCACAGCGAAAAGAGAGGAATCCAAATGTTGTGTAGGTATGAGATTGTACAATTGTGGTTGACTTAAAGGAATTAATTGATATTATCTATACAATAAGATGAATCTATTTTTCGGTAGTCTATTACATAAGAACTTTATAGTAGCTTGCGTGACTTGAAGTAATTAGGAGATGTGTAACTTTTTTTCTTGATATATATATTGGCCTTTCAATCTTGTTGATTTTTTTTTCTTACTTTCTAAAATTTCGGACGCCGCACTGTATAGATGTACATATATTGACACTTTTATTTCACAAGCTTTTGTTTTTCTTCCACATACATGATTTATCATGAAATGCATAGATGCAGTGGTTATTAGATATTTGAATTGACTAAAGCTTTAATCACATTAAGTATTTAGGCATATACTGGATTGGAATTGATCAAAATAGTTGAATTAGAATTCACCAAAGATTCCTGGTAGATTGTGTGGTGTATTCTTAGATAATATATATGAATTCATGTATACTTATTTTTACATTTATATATATATATATATGTTATAAAAATATTTGAGATTCTAATATACATATGCTTTATATTCAAATGAGATTCTAGCTAATTGTAGTATACATGTTAAAAGAGTGCATCAGAGCCATGATTTTAATTATAACTCATGTTACATGTTATTTTGGAAAGGTATTTTCAATGGCAACTTTTAGTTAATTTGTTTTATATGATTGTGTCCAGTAGATTTGCTTTCTACCCTTTTTTTTATATATTTGAATTGTTTACTCTTATGCGTTGTTTCATGTTAGTTATATGTATATATAAATGTATGGTAAAGTATTCATATAATTATTTGGAATTGGTGCATTAATTGAAAGCTTTACTTTGAAATTCATGATCCAGAATGATGTGTGCTAGTCCTATATATATAGATTTAGCTATATATTTATTTATATTAATATTTGATGTCTATAATATTGTCGTGTTGTTACAATATGATTCTGAAAATTATTGTGTTGGAGTTTGAGAATATTATGGTTAGATTTGATGTACATGTGTATGTTGTACCTTATCAACATTGTTATGAATGTAATGAAGATGTATAAATGAATTTTTTTAGGTTTAATACTGTTGTTAGTCTTATGTTTTATTATTTATAGTTTGGATTTGAACTCATGAATAACTATGGTACTTAGGGTTTCTAAATCTATATATTTCCTTGTAATCTAAGTGCAATTGTATGAGTGTGTGAGAAAATATAGTGAATAGCTGGAGGTAGCCTACATTAGATGAACTGGAATAAACTCTGTGAGTTATTTTCTTATTCCCTTTTCTCTTTTTTTCCTATCTCGATTATTGTGTGATAGCTTGGTACCCAACAATGAGGTGGATCAAATGATATATATCATTGTAATGTGTATGAGGCTGAAGTGTATGTGAGACAGGGCGACCATGTTAAGTTAATGTGAAAATGTCATGATTGTCTTGTATGTCTTATGCATTATATCATGTTGTGTTTTTCTAGGATGTTATTGAGCTAACCAGTGAGGGCATGAATGAGTTTAAATATTGCTCTATCCTTGGGGTTTATTCGGCTTGGAATTATCGTGTGACTCATATCGATCCCATGACTTGGAATATCCTTGCAAGAAAAGATAACGCAGATGCACTGCCAACAATCTCATCTCAGTGAGAGTGTGTTCTCAGATTTCCCATGATGTGGAAATCTAGCAATGGCATGTCGTTCTGGACTTCTTTCACAAGTGTTTCATTGGTACCACATGGATATAAAGTCTTAAGTGGAATATGCATTATAATGTATGTGTGTCAATGAGAATGGAAATGATTGTGTGACTATGATACAAATGTTTGTTAATGTGACAATACATTATTTTTAATTGTTTAAAATACTTACTCTATTATATGTGGTGAGATGTATCTCACTCACCTATCTTTTGGTGTTGTTTGTGTTTTGCTAATTGCCATTTGCAGGTGAGACTCACCACCATGCATGCTAATGATGATTCTTGAGAGACTCAAACTTTTAATTTAAAATCTTTTTATTTTATGTTTTCTTATGAGTTATAATGCTCTAATAGGTTGTGACATCGAGACTAGACTTATATTTATTTTCTCTTTGGATTTATGATTTAAATTGTAACAATCTAGTTATGGATTTTTAAATGGCCTTTGGAGAGTCAATATGTTAAAATTATTAATATCTATATTTGCGTTGTATATGTAAAGATTAAAATTTTTGTGATATCTTTTATCTTATAAGATTTTCTTAAAAATCTCAAATAATTATATTCCACTTAATTTATTTCTCCAAATAAATTTATATGGGGTAAAGGGTATTATATTTAGAAGGGTATCACACTTGTCGGGGAGATGGAGGTTGTGTGGGGAGAAGAGCATCCACGTCGACGAAGGTGCGCTGAGTCGGCCACGATCCAGTGATGCAACGTGGTGGCCTTTGTCGGCGAGATTGAAGTTGTTTGAGGGTGAGATGGAAATCCTTTGCGCAGATCTGAAACTACCTTATACAAATATAAAACTATTTAGTGTAGAGGGAGGACGAGTCACAAAGGGAAGGTGGGGGTGGAAGGAAGAGGCAGGGGAGGTAGGGTGAGCCGGAGAGGAAATGGGAAGGGAAAGGGAGAAGAGAGGGGCAATAAAGGGGAGGGTGCTTGCTGAGGGAGGTTGGGGGTGAAGGAGGGTGGGGTTGTGGAGGACTTTGTGGAAGGGGAAAAGGGCATGTGTGTTGTATGTGTGAAAGAGAAGAGAGAGTTTGGGCGTGAAGGAGAAGAGAGGGTGTGACGGAGAAGGATGTGTTTGTCCATGAAGTGGTTTATTTTTTAGAGTGGAGTCTATTGTGAAATTCACAGAAAGTGTCTAAAGATTTCAAATTGTGATTTATCATTAGAGGAAAAAAGAGAAAAGATCTTAGTACACATGTGATACTGTGGGACTTACCAAAAATTATCCCAATATCCCAAAATGGTAAGAAGCTTCAAACCTAAAAAACAAATAAATTATATCATATCTTAAAAATTGATCTGTAACATATAAATAAATTAAACTCAAATTTAAAAATTATGAGTCCTACCATAATCAAACTTATTAAAATCTCACTTTATTTTTCGTATTTTCACCCCTAGCTACACTACAAAGTACAAACCATTAACCATTTAACTAACAAGCATAAGTTGTTAAAAAAGTGTATTAATTCTTATTTTGTATAGAAATATCTCATATTTGGCACTAACAAATAACAAGCTATATATGCTAGTATATCTTGATAATATTTTGTATACAAATAACAAATGCTTACCATAATCTATTTATTTATTTATAATATATAAAAGCTGAGCCGCGCGTGGAATGTAACATCGCCACCTGAGAATTTTAGAAATCAGAGATTCTTATATGTCAGCCTTTTTGCTTATGTGGTACACTCCTCTCATTTTACGATTTGTTGTACTCTTTTTATGTCATGAGTAACTAATGTTTTTCAACTGAAAGTCTGAAACAAATGCTTTTAATCAGTTACTAAATTCTATTAAAATCTTTCAAAAATAATAATATCAACAATATTACTATATTGTTCATAAGACCATGGGATACTTGACATCGACAGACAACAATTTTGATACTTCCTACTCAGTATGTTAGTCTAACTTCAGTTTTGCAGCATAATTTCAATTCTATCTTCTCAATTTTTATGTTTTATGGCTTCAAAAGAAACAAGGTACATGTACCAAGATAATGTCCCTTGCAGACTCAAAATGCAAGAACAGGTGTGGGCAATTGGCATGGCATAATGATGAGATATTCTATATTAATTGTGGCAATTGGTATGACATCCTATTATAGTGGAGCAGTTTTATTCTATTGGCATTACTTATATAGATCAAGTACTAAATTGCAAGTTCGAAGCATACAGCTATATATGCGATTGCAGCATTGTGGTATATGCCCGTGGACAAATACCTAATGAGGCAATGTTAGTATGGTTGGACTCTAGACAAAATGTCGGTAAATAGAAAAGCATATTGTTATGTGTTGGTAAACTAATAACAACCTGATTCATTCCCCAATCACCCTCCTTTACAAATATTTTAAAAGCAATTGTGTAAGATTGTAAAAGCATGTTTAATTAGTAAAGGAGAGGATGTTCCAAAATATTCATGATGCCTCAGGCCGATGGTACATACACAATACCGTTGGTGGATGTCCCAAAGTTATTTTACATTTCAACATAATTTTCATAGAATCGTTCGTGTTTCTAAATTTGTATTTTCTTTTTCTCACATCACTCATATATTACTTTCTATAATATTATTTTTATATCCTCATCACTCATTATTTGTTGAATCTCTCTTCTCTACTTTTTATTTTATTTCTCAATTTTCTATAGATTGAGTAGATGAAGTCTTTGACGACGCACCTTCTAAGACAGTTCTCATAAAACCGTCTTAGAATGTCAGGTGATGACATTTTTATAAATAGGAAGCTTTTCAACGAAGACGGTTTTACAAAAACCGTCTTAGAATGTTATTTTACCTAAGATGGTTTTGTAATTGATTCTTTTAATATAAGCCCATTTTTGAGAATGTGCGGTTTTTGAAAAGTTTCAATTTTTTAAAAGTGTTTTTGCATTTATGCTTTCATTTCCCTGTTTTCGCGTGCTCTCTCACTCTCTTGACAACTCTCTCACCCATAGTTGTGAAAATCGGTCCGAACCGACCGGTTGGACCGAGAACCGTGGCTTCGCCCGGCCGGGTTGGTAAATGAACTACCCATGTATATGGCCCGATTTGACCCGAAGAAAACCGGGGGAATTTTAGAAGACCTGGCAACCTAGCCGGTTTTGGGGACCTGGACCGGGTTTTGACAGGAAAAAAGGGCTCCAAAACGGCAAAACGAAGTCGTCACCGTCGTTGCCGCCATCGCCACTGTCGTTGTCGCCGTCGCGTCTTGTAGCAGGAAGGAAGGAAGGTGCAGCAACAACAAGAAGGAAGGTGTAGTGTAGCAGAGGAAGAAAGCGCAGCAAAGGAAGAAGGAAGAAGAAAGCGCAGTAGAGGAAGAAGGAGGAAGAAGGCGTAAAAATTTTACTTTTTATATTGGTAGGGTTTCCTTATTTGGACTAGATATGGGCCAGATCCACAATTTTACTTTTTGTACCCTTTTATTGCTTTATACAGTTTTCATTTTCCTGTTTTGAATTCGGTAGTTGATATTTATACTCTTTTTTATTATTAATGCATTTTACTTGTGTTATCAACTTTAATACTTCAATTATTATTTTAAATTTTTTAGTATGAAATTATAGATAAATTTTTTTTAATCAAATAATGTTAATTATATCCGTATATATAATATAATTTTAATTTTTTTTAATATAAATCGAATCAAATCGGACAAATTATTAACTCCAATTAGACAACTGAGATCCACTGCCTCGACTTAATAACCGAGTTAGATTTATAAGACTGCTCTCACCCTTCTCACACCTACGCACATGCCCGCTCGCACCCCACATATCCCGCCACCGCCTTCGTCCGCTTCCACCCTCTTCTCAGCGTCCCTCAAAACCTCCCTAACTTTCTTGTTCCCTGGGTTCCAAAAGTACCCCATTCTCCGCATCCCTCAACAATTTTTGTCCTTGATATTTTAATCAGAGAGAGAAAAAGAAAAAGAAAGAGAGAAGAAAGGAGGGTGTATTTCTGGGTTTTAGAAATTTCAGCCCCCATCGAAAAACAAGAAGCCCCATCAATAATTATCATCGAAAGAATTTGAAAGGTCGAAACTTCAGCATCTGGGATCGCGAAATTTGGGTTTTTGGTAAAAAGGGTATCATCTTCGGAATTGATTGATGGCAAAATTGTACGTGAAGGCGGTGCCACCGGCTGATCTGAACAGGAACACGGAGTGGTTCACGTAGCCTAGCGTAAGTATTTTGTTGTAACTATAATGGCTAATTAATTTACATTAAAATGGGCATTAGGTAATGTTGATCTCCCAATTTTCATTATGTTAAATTGTGCAAAGTAGTAGATGTTCAATTTGGAAATTTGTTGTGCGCTTTTGGTATATATCTGCAGCGTGGTAATTTTTTAATTTGATACATAGACTACAAATGATAAGGCTGTAATCACTTGTGCAAGGCTATTCAAGGATACGGTAATTTCCAAATTGATAGTTAGAGACAAAATTGCAACAAATGTGCACAGTTATTATCTGGTTAATTAAAAAAAAAAAATTAGTGCTAACTACTATGCATCTGAAACCAGTCATTTATTATCATATATACCCAATGACTATGAGGGTAAAGCTAGATGTTGTTTATATTCTATCTCTTGTTGTCTCATTTGATCTTTATTCAAGATGCATATCCCATGTAAACTTCAATTTTTTAATGCCTAACTATGCTGGAAGAAGTTTGAATGTCTACTTATGTTAGGTTATGAGCAGTTGGTTTTATTTTTTTTATACTTGTATAAAGTTTTAAACTTGCTTACTTCAAAAAAAAAAAAATTGCCATCTCTCCTTTCTATATATGAGGTATTCTGAGATTTTAATTTTGTACAGAACGATGTAGCTACTATTTATGCAGACAGTCAATTTCTTACACTTTGTGAGAGTAATCTTCTTTATTGTATTGCTGATGTGTTAGTTTGCCAAATGTAAGATAGGTTTCAAATTTCAATTAGGCTTTCAATTTTCTGTTATAACTGATTACCTAACTCTTAGCTGTCATGAATGGAACAGTGAGCCCGATCACTTAGAATTATGAGTCTAGTCTGGATTATTCATGAAATTTTTAGATTCCAAGGAGCAAAATTTAATTATTTTATTTTTCTGTAGGTTTTGGGGGATGTGGGGGAAGTCAAGGGAGTTGGTTTTAGGAATTGGCTATGTACTAGCTGAAGGGGGGTAGCATTGTCAATGTCTTATAAAGAGTAATTTTTTTTATAAGCATATTATAAAGAGTATTTTGATCATACTCCTAACTAATGTGGGAAATCTGAACACACCCCTTCATGCCTCGATTGAACATTTGGAATGTGAAGTTTGCAAGACTAGACATATTGCGGGTGACCTAACAGCGAGACTGAATAGGCTCTAATACCATGTTAATGTTAAAGGGGAAGATTTAAGATGGAGTTACTAAATAAGAGAATATTTTAGAGAGAAGATTTGAATGAAAAGGTTTTGTTATATTTTGTAATTTTACTTGAATGTTATGTTGAAGTCTTAATAGACTAAGTGGAGCCTATTTCCTTAGCTAAGATTAAATTGGTGTAACTTCCTAGATACATGAATATGCAATTCCTGAAATACATGAGTCTACTATTTCTTAAGTACATTAAGCATTGTTATTTCCGCTGAACACTCTAATAATAACTAGAGATTGACACAGTTGGAAATTTACATTTGATGGAGACTACTATTTCTTAAGTACATTAACCATTGTTATTTCCATTGACACTACTACAAGAATGGTTTTCTACGACGCTGCATTTACGACGGTTGTATAAAAACTATCTTCGTCCAAAGTGCGGTGGCAATTTTGTAAATAATTACAACTTTTTAAATAAAAAATGGATTATGATGTCGGTTTTGTCAAGAACCGATCTTTAAAACAAGATTTTAAAGACGGTTTTAACACACCGTCTTTGAAGGCATGTGATTTCCCTTTTTATAATTTGTGACTGTCTCTCTCACTCACGCCCTTTCACATTCTGTACCCATTCCAGAACCTTCCACACCCTCCGTCCAAACGTCCCACCCCCTCTCCCTCATTGACTATGCCTTCTCCCTCCTCCCTGCAGCCTCCACCTTCGCCCTCATCGATGCCGCCACCGACCCCCACCTCTCCTACTCCCTCCTCCTCCGCCAAGTCAAATCCCTCGCCCCCTCCCTCCAATCCCTCACCCCTCTCTCCAAAGGCCATGTAGCACTCAGCCTCACCCCATCTTCACTCCATGTCCATGATGTAGGCAGTAGGTTGTATATGTCAAAACTAAAACCAGTTTATCTGTTTATTGTTGAGGTGTAGATTAGGGATTGGACCATAACCAAAAAAATCTATGCTGCTTTGTGTGGCGACATGGATGGGGGTGAAAAAAGGAAAGAGAGGGATGGGGTTTCTCTTGCTTAAGATTTCCTTCCTCAGTGTTAAATTTAGATATTTAATACATGTATGCTTTCATTATTTTCATTTAGATTATAAATTATAACAACTCGCCTACCATTTTTTTTCCTTTTTGATTTCCATAATGCTTAAGGTTGCTTTTTATTGATCATAGAAGTTTAATAAATTTCATATTTTAATTTCCTATGTTCAGGTGCTTCCTTTTCCTTCAGCTTCCATAAGTTTCTTTGTCTATGAGTTCATGAAGATTGTTGTCAAAGTGGAGTAGGCAATGAACAGATTCCCAGGTATATACTGCTAAGAAGATGCAGCATGATTTATGGGCAAACAACTAAAATAGTTACATTTTTTTTTTTTTTGATCAGCACTAAAATAGTTACATAATGGTAATCATATTTGATGTCTGCTTTGGTTTTAATATATTTTCCTTTTCAGCCACTATTAAAGCTATATTGCAAAGCTATCAATATCTAGTTCTCCTCTTGTTGTTTTTTGTCACTCGTCATGCTTTCCTATTTGACATGAATCTCAAGTGTTTGCTAAGGGTTGCAGATGTTTCTGTTTCCCTGTATCAAATATTTCCAGCTCTTGGAGTATGGGCTCAATTCAAAGGGGTGAACTGGCTGCTCTGCAGGTTTAGAAAATATTTGGCACAGAAGCCAGGTTGGACTAGGTGTGTATTTGTTGATTTGTTCAGATTTTGGACGGTGGGGATGCCACTGTGCATCATTGATTGTTTCGTGTGTGTGCTTGTGTAATTGTGTTTGAGATTTTAATTGTATCATGAATAAGCTAGAAGGGTTGCTCCAAAATGCTCAATTTTCCCTTTTTACCTTTGTTTTTCTTGGAGGTTAGAAAGTGATGGGAAACAAATGGAATTCAGGTTTATTGACTGAATTTAGAAATTTGGGTGCCATTTCGTTAACTTATTTCTTGTTTTAGTATATTGGTTAAGCTATTGTCTATGCTCTTACTTCAATTATTATTATTCTATTATTTTCAGCATAAATTAGTCATAACTAATAATCAAATCCCTATAAGTCAACGATTTTTGTTACTGTGAAGAAGCACCATATAAAGTAGTAATATGTATAGCTAGAAGTGAGAACAAAATGCAGGCATTATATATATTTAGACAATAAGCTTATTACTAAAAGAGATGGGGATAGGGTACTTTAAAGCCAGCATATATATCTTCCTAAATCCCTGTCTGCCAATGGAGATTATTGTGCTGCTTGAAATTATTTAATATTTTTAGCCTTTTTTTTCTTCCTAAAGCAAACCATAGTTAAGACATACACACTTGTTACTCCTTATTGGTAACAACCTATTCATTCCCACTCCTTATTAGTCTAGTTGCTACTTTCTTTCCCTCTGTCCTTGTTCTTTAATCTGGCATAGTTGTTTAGTGGCATTTGTTTCAGGTTAATTGTATTGAGGTCATTAATTTTTGAAACTTTGTTTAATAATTTTCCTAATTTTAACTTGTGTGATTAAGAACACCTTGTTCTTAATCATTTACTTCAACATCTCAAATCTGACCAGGACAAAGCCTTTTCTCCCAGGATGCCTTCAGAAAACCAAAGTTCATAGACTGCTGATGTGCTGGTTGGCATTCACAGGCCTCACACACATGGGGTAAGGCATTTAATTGTGTTAATAAAATCAAGCTTAGAGCTGCACCTTTTGTTTTCAATTTGCCAACTGTAGTTATGTAGTTTTGCTGTATAGGATTATGTTTCTGCAGGGTACACATGTTGTTCTACCATAAATCGAACCTCTGTATCCATTGGAAGTCCAGACATCATTCAGTATGTTCTACTTCCATCCATTGAACTCCTATTGAATTTTTCATCAATGATTGCATGTTTGGCACCATTGTAATTTTGGTCATAGAATGTTTTGATTATGTATCCACCAATTCTTGGCTGCATAGTTCCTGCCTCAACGCTTCTTTTCATTAGATAATTTGTATGTAGAGAAGCTTCTGCATGTAGAGGGGCTACTGCATAGGCTTTTGCATTGTAAATGGTCTTTAAACAACTGATTAGACAATCTTAAATTATGGGATAACTGTTTTTTTTTCCTATGCTGGCATAACTGAATCAATATTAATTGTGAACATGTGAATTTTGGCATTTTTTATAGCTTGTGTACATTTTTCAATCTATTAATTTGCTGCATCTTATATCCAAACATTTTGTGAAAGTTAATGATGGTAGAACTCACTCTCAAGTGTTTCAGGGTGACAACCTGGTTGGTGCTTTCCTACAACCCAGTTTGAAGAATGAAAGAAAATGATTATTTAATTAATATTTCAGCTGACATATATTTCCGTTCTATATTAATATTCTAATATTTAGTTTTTCTTTTATAACAAACTTTTTAGTGATAGAAGTTGCTTTTTCTTACTGGGTTTAATTAATCAGTTGGTCCCTGTGCTTGTGTCAACTTTTCATTTTAATCCTGTATTTAAAACCTCAATCTTTTAGCCTCCATACAAGCAACATTTTATGTTTAATTAATCCTTCTACCTCTATTTTGTGTGAGTTTTATACCGCCAGAAAACTAACACAAAAAAATCTGCGCACGGCTCAATTCCAAAGATAATTTTGTGTGTTTTATACCGCTAGTGCTATTTTTTTATTCTTTATACCTTGCTTCTTTCTTTCCTACATTAGGTTATGCAAAGTTCAATACACTTATTTCAATGCAAGTATTCCTCATGTTCACATATATTTTAGGTGGTGCTCCCACGATAGTGACATTCTAACAATTTTTTGTTATCAAGATGAATAAACTTGGACCCTCATGTACTGCTGGTACTCTGCTATGGTGTTGCCCCATATGGTGTAGGAAAGGCAGTGCCCATTTGCTATTTGCTAATCCATTCACCATCTATGGACATCTAACTCCTTAATTTGCTAGAACATGCAAAGGGAAAGGTTCGTTTATGCCCTCGTGTTAGTTGGTTTGAATTGTATATTTATATTGATTGATTACTCAATGACAAATGAGTAGGATGTACTACTGTAGTTTACTAATTAGTAATTACCAGAAAATATAACAATACTTGTTAGATTATATGGAAAAATATTTCCCCAACAAATGTGCTATGATTAGGAAGTCCCACATCTAACAACACCTAATCAAAACAGTTTTGGTGTTATATTGGTCAGGTTTGCTCAACAAATATATGTATCCACCAATGAAAATCGAGTCTCTTTGTCTATAATCTCATTTTATTTAGAAATAATTGTGATTTCTTCACACACAAACACAGATCATAGCTTAGAGCTAGTAAAATGCAAGCATTTTAAACAGTATTTATCATTTCATTCCTGTTTTTCACGCTAGCTAGGAAGCCCTCATTTTTCTTCATGGGCCCAGAAAGAAAAAGGGAAGTTAGCTTGGTACAGGTTAAATATATTTTACCTTAATAGTGTGTCTTTCATTATACTATCATGGGTATTTTTTTTTTTCCTATAAACTAAAGATACTTGAGGAGTAGTTTTTTTTTTTTTTTCTACCCTTCTATGATATTAGGTGTGTCCTTCTAAGAGGTAAGTGTGTATTGAGACATTGACTAATACATTCAATCGATTATAATTTATTAAAAAAATATAAAATCAGAAGAAAAAAACCATTAAATAAGTAGTGAGACAAAAAATTATAATTTTCACTAAATTTTAATCACTCAATAATAACAAACATGTTAAAAAAATGTGTTGCTATATAACACTTCTCCAATTTTTTAATTAGAATAACATATATGCATTATCATTTTACTTTTAAAAAAGAAAAATGTCATATAAGTTAAATTCCTTATATTTGTAGTATAATTTTTTTTATACTGTTATTAATAATATGTTGACTTATTATGTTAAAAATCTTTAAAAAATATTTTATAAATAATTAAGTTAAACTTTTTAACTAGTTAAAAAATATAGGCTTTATTTAATTTCATTCTTTGTGTTCTTTAAAGCAAACATAATAGAATGTAAGATTGAATATATTTTTATTCTCCTAACAAGATAAAATTAAGTTGAATGTAGTATAATAAACTGCTACGTTGCTTTCTCATGATTTGACAACTAGGAAGCTACTGCTATGTGTGTGTATATATAAATTAAATTAAATTAATGCTTTTGTGTTAGTTCTCTACTTTCAGAACCGTCTTTGAAAAACTTGACTTTCTACGACACTCACTATGAAGACGGTTGTACAACCGTCGTTGTATGCCTCAAATAACCGATGTAAAAGACCCTTGTTGTAGTAGTGTGAACACTAATATAGCTAGCGATTGACACAGCCGAAAATTGACATAGCTGAAGGTCTGATGCATACTTGCATTCTCATACCCCATAAGCTGCATTGTTCTACCATGTATTTGGTTCCATACTTTTTAAGCTAGGGATGACCATGTAGGAAGCAAAAGAATTGCTATGTTATATCGTAAAATTATTTTTATAAATATTTCTCACATCTACTTGGATGATTCTATTCCTTTTGTCTGCCTTTATTCTAAAGTTTTCCAACGGAAGAAAAACTGTCATATAAGATTTGAAGTAAAAAATTAAGCATCAAACATTGATGAATGTATGTGTTGCAACCTGTCTGGCCACGACAGGGCGACGATAAAAAAAAGATAAAATAAGAGTCTTCCTAAAAGGAAAATTTGAGGGGAGTCGTCACCAACATTTATTTAAGGAAAATGTCGGAAAAATCAAAAGATAAGGTATGGTCTACGATTTTAGAGAAAAAGAGTTTGGGAGTCATTTACGTAGGAAAAGGTGTAAGCACCTTACGCGTCTGTCACGAAGACGACAACCTTTAATCGAGTGTGTTAAAAAAAAAGTGACTTTTTGATTATTTGTCTTTCCTTAAGAACATAACTTATGCTTGTTTTATTTTTGTTTATTTAGAAAAGAAAATCAAATTTTAAATTTTAGAAAATAGAGGATTTTATATATATTTTTTAGTTTTTTTAGGTCGACAACGAGTTTACTCTCGCTCTTACGTATCCCCAAGTGCAATAAGGAAATCAGACTTACGTAGTTCTTTGTTAGAAAAGAGTTTATGTTGGGTTGACTTTATCTTTTTTGAAAGATTTATTTTAATTGCGTGAAAAAGAGTCGTTAATACTTTGGACCTTGAAATGACGTTGAATTTTAAGAAAAAGCAGAGAGAGAATTGCTTAAGGCATTGGACCTTGGAGCGATCTCAAGTAATGTGTAAATTTTTTTTTTTTTTGAGAAAAATGAGAATTGAGTCATCCTTTATTTGAGTATTTTTATCTTTTTTAGAAAATATTTTGGATTTACAGTAAACTCTATGAAATCAAGCAAGTCGGGAACCCATCATAATATTCATAAAATCTATCCACATGTTATTGAGACACCACCAAGTGAGTTGGAGACTCAGTACGGAGTACACGAAACATAAGCGCATACTAAAGATATTAATGTAAAAATAAATGAATAATTGACATATCATTACATAATTAAATAAATCAAACGAAAATAGAAAGAGATAGAATCAAAGCGGGGAGTACACTAAGTAATTAGGGATGCATACAAGAAGAAAGGGAGTGCAATCAACAGCTTATTTAATTTTAAAAAATGGGTCTACCTCAAAAGGGGGAGTGTAGATATGAAAGAGGAGTGTAAATAACATTATGCAATTTGTTTCAAAGTGGGCCAGCCTAACAGCTAAGGGGTGTGAAATTATGAACAACGTCGTGTGCCACCACCATTGCGTGCCACCCTCCCAGCGACGATTCTATGAAATGTAAAAGGTTGAGGAAGTTGAGTCCTATGACATGTAAAAAGCTTAGGACGTTGATTCCTATGAAATGTAAAAGTTGAGGACGCTGAGTCTTATGAAAATGTAAAAGTTGAAGACGCTGAGTCCTATGAAATATAAAAGCTAAGGACACTGAGTCCTATGAAATGTAAAAGCAGAGGACATTGAGTCCTATGAAATGTAAAAGCTGAGGACGTTGAGTCCTATGAAATGTAAAAAAGTTGGGACGTTGAGTTCTATGAAATGTAAAAGGCTGAGGACGTTGAGTCTTATGAAATGTAAAAGGCTGAGGACGTTGAGTCCTAAGAAATGTAAAAGGCTGATGACGTTAAGTCTTATGAAAATGTAAAAGCTGAGGACGCTGAGTCCTATGAAATGTAAAAGTTGAAGACGTTGAGTCGTATAAAACATAAAGCAAATGGACGATGCGTCCTATGAAACATAAAAGCAGGGGACATTGAGTCCTATGAAAATTGCCAATAGGTAGTGGTACTTAGAGGCTCAAACCTGTAAGAAAGCGAGAGGTTGACTTTCTGAAAGGGTCGTTTATTCCAAATTGGATCTTAAAGTCTGATATGAAGCATATGAGTTTGGAATGCATTATGATGAATGAGAAGAAACTGTGAGCTTTGCCCTGAAATGCAGTGAATGTGGGCTTTGTACTCAGAAATGGAATGCAACTGTTTGTGAGTCATGCAAATGAGATGTATCGAACTTCAACATTCTGGGATGAGATGAGACTTAAATTGTACAATGCTCATAACATTCTTTTTCTCTCATTATGTTTTTCTGGTCTTCATTTTTTTTTGTTTTTGGTTTGTCTTTGTTTTTTTAGAAAACACAAATTGACTATTTTTTTTCTAAAAGATGTGATGATTCATGCAACTTTATCTTGACTCTTGTAGATCTCTTTGTAGACTCCCTGAGAGTGTATGTTTTATTCGGTCCAATTGCTTGGCAATTTTGAAAGATGGCAGTGGAGTCATTTGACGTTCAATCACTCATATGAAATATTGATTCCAGAGTTCGACCTTTTTTTTAACTTTGATTGCTCTGTACAACAAGGAAATATAAGGCTTCGGGATTGACCGTGTGAACCATTGAAAGATGGCAATGGATATTTACACTTTGGTATATGACCAAGTGAAACTTTCTTGATTTAAGATCACAGAGGGATGCCATGAGTCCATCCATCCCCTTGAAACTTAATGATATGGGCTGATCCCGAAAGAATTTATGCAACAAAGACTATCCTTAGATTCGAAAGGAACCCTAGAAATTATGCATGAGCGACTAACGTTGAATGGACCCCAATTGCCTTCAGGCATCTTCCATGAGCTCCTTGTTGAATGAGTTTCTCACATGTGCAAGTGCGAACCTCGAGATTCTTTTTTTTTATCCTAACAATCACAAGCATGTGCATGTTTCATTCCAGAATCTAAACTAAAAAGTGGAATTAGTCCCTCCTTGATCCATATGGGCTTTATTGGGCTTGTAACGTGGCCAGGGGTCAAGAGGCCTATGAAAGAAAGGTTAGAGAGGCTCAAAGATTGTTTAAGGGTTATATAGAGTAAGAATCTTGAGCATTTTGCTTGTACTTTTATTCATTTCAACTTTTTGGGTTGGATTTTATGCATTAACCATCATTGCACTTTTGTGGCTTCCTTGTGAAATTTGGAGAACTTTTATCTCTTTTTGCTTTGCTCGCCTTTTGCGGATTTTCTTTCTTTAACATTATTTGGGGCCCAACCTAGAGCTTAGTAAACCTCATGCATATGTTTCTTGCATTGCTCTTCCTGCCAGTTTGGTAGTGGTTCCTACTCTAGGGTTTCTCTTTCTTTTTTCTAGAAAACAATTATACTTTGGCTTGAAGTGGGTAGCGAAGAATAAATTAGTGTTTGGGATGAAGAAAGATAGCCATATGTCATTTCAAATCTTGACTGTAGACCTTTACAGTTTGGATTTTAGGACATAACCTTTGATAAACAAATTTTCATGATTGTTTTCTTTATCTTTTTTTTTTTTTCATTTTTTTAAATATATACCCTAACTTTTGCTTAGGCCACCCTTTTGGGTTTTCAATCTATCGGGTATAAACTTCTTATTTGCCCCTAGGTTCGCTTAGAGCCCATGTGTGGTGTCTGTCATTGCCCCGGTGTAGGGTTTGGAGGAATTTGTTGTTTTCATCTATCATGCCTTTGTAGCAAGAAGAAATGAAAGAAACTGTGGAGGCTCTTAAAAGAGAATTTTCAAGGGTGAGAAATATTTAAAAGATTTTCAATTAATAGATTAAGTCAAATGACTCTCACTATTCACAAAACTTATAAAAATAACAAGATGAGGTCGCATGTATGTTTGCATTTATTATTTGATTTGAAACACAGTAAATCAAATGTTTATTCAATTTTACTCATTGCTTACGGCACCCCAACCAAACGTGTAGAACGCGCAACTTACTGATTGGGCAGACTTGAAGATCAATTCTAGAGCACAGGTCACATGAGCAAACAAACCAGTGGCATATATTCATATTGCAGCGAAAGTTGAATAAATATGCAAAGACATAAATTGTGAGGAAATGAGAGATGATGACATCGAATTCATCTATACTATTAATGTTGCAATTGTTGTTTACAATAATAACATAAACATGAAAATCCTAATGAGTCCCTGGACACGTCCAAAAGAAAACCTTCAAATTGCCCCAAGTATCATAGATAGTATTGCTTGATTACATCAAAATTCACAGGCGAAGACAACTCTTCAGCATCCCTGTTTATGAGTATCAATGCTCTACCCGAGAAATCCTTCTTCACCACAAAGGTCTTTCTTTTCTCTTCAATTCCTATGTCTCCTGAATTTCAACCAACCTACATCAGTCAAACTTTGCACCTTATATTTCAGAGACATATAATGCTTAGTGGAATGCCCCGAGACTCCACCATGATAAGCACATGCCACATTTGGGTTGTATCCTCAAGGGAATGGAGGTTGAAGAATCTTTGCTGGGTTTATTGCTACCATTGCATTGTTGAGTAGATATGAGAGTAAGTCAGCATATGATATTGGGATTGGGGTGAATTCTACAGGCTTCCTTTCTAGAAAATCCCTTCCCGAGTTGGTTGGCATTAGGTCTTGGTAGTGCAACAGGTGGATTTTGTGGTTGGTTAAGGGGTGGCCTTTGTGGTTGATTGGATTGGGTGTTCTTGGTTGATAGGTTGGTGGATACTAGGCAGGACTGATATTGGCTGAGTAGTGATACTGGTGGGGAGGATGTTGGTATAGGGGATTATAAAGGGCTTGTGGAAGGTTTGGTCGCGTGGGAACAACAGTCACAACATGAGCTTCTCCCTCATTCTTCCTCTCGCCATTCATCACGGGTCCCCTATTACTAGGGTTCGCAGAAGCAACATGATTAAATTTTCCTTTCTTCTGACCTACTTCAATTCTCTTACTAGCAAAACTAGATCTGCAAAACTTGAAGACATGTAACCTATCATCTTCTCGTAATAGAACACCGACAATGTGTCCAATATCATGGTTATTATCTCTTTCTCCACCATGGGAGGTACTACTTGAGCCACCAGGTCTCTCCACCTTTGAGCGTAGTCTTTGAATGATTCATTATCTCTCTTGCACATGTTTTGTAGTTGCATTCTATCTGGAGCCATGTATGGATTGTATTAATATTGCCTAATGAGGGCATCCATTAGATCCTTCCAGGAGTGGACTCGAGAGGGTTTCATGTTAGTATACCACATAATAGTTGCCCCAGTCAAGCTTTCCTAAAAGAAATGTATCAACAACTTTTCATCCTTCGCATATGCTCCATCTTCCTACAATACATCTTCAGGTGGTTTCTCGGGCAAGTGGTCCCCTTGTATTTATCAAAGTCTGGCACCTTGAACTTCGGAGGAATGACCACATCAGGTACCAAGCACAATTTTGACATCTTAACAAGCCATAGTTTCCTCCTCCTTCAATGGCCCTTAGCCTCTCCTCTATATGATCAAATTTTTTCTTCTTAGCAAGCATGTGTTTCTTTCATGACTTGTGGAACATGGACATGAGTATGATTGGGTTGGGGTTGTTGATTCTCAGTGAATACGGGTGTAGAACTACTGATATTCTCACCAAGAGCATGTACAATAGTGGGCGGTGTATAATCGGGAGGCAAACCATATGGTGGAAAATGAGTCTTGCTTTAGACCGGGACATAAGGCCTATTTGGATGTAAGTTTTTCTAGAAGCACTTCTAGAAGAAGAAAGTAAGAAGGAAAAAATGAAATAAACTTCTCCATAAGCTAAAATAAGTTTTTCATTAACTAATTTGTAGATGTCATCTCATCTCTTAGAGAAGATATATTGGTGAAATTCTAAAAATTAACTAATGGAGAGTTTATTTTTACTTATGGAAAAGTTCATTTCATTTTTTCTTCTTTTAGAAGTGCTTCTAGAGAAGCTTACCCAAACAGGCCCATAGTGAGGCCCATATGCGTTTGCCGTCGCCTAGCCTCATTGACCTACTTCACCTGAGATTGGACGACTCTCTTGATTGGAACCGGGTGGGTGAATCGGGTCCCTCTTAGTGGCAGTCCTGGTAGCAACAGTGGTGGCAGCATTAACCTCCACCATCTTCCTCATTCTCATCATCACTTCCATCATTGTTGTCATTTGCTCTTTCATAGCTTACATATTAGCCTTCATTTGCTCATGTACTTGTTCTGTCACTCATTATCTCAGTCTTGACACGCGTTTGGTATGGGTGTTGTAAAGCACAGTCTTTCTTTCTTAGCACAATGGTTACTTTTTTTTATTTCAAGGAAAGAATGTAATGAGCGATGCATAACAATGCGGCAAAACAAATAAACATGGATGCATGCAAATTATAACTTGCTGAAGTATTGCAAATTTTACACAAAAAACCCAATAGAACATAAGGTCAAATCAACTCTATTTTTCATGAAAACAAAATTGTTCATTTCATCTTATAAAAGTCAAAGTACAATTGAAAATAAAACACATACACATCAACGATTCTCAATTATTTAAGTCATTAGCTTAATCATGTGCTGGCAGTAGTCAAAGAGGCTATGAAAACCTGATTCATCCACTGTCCCAGCTTTCGCAAGTTGGCTACTTCCAGACATTTTACCTTGACTTGATAAAACTTTTTCTTAAAAGACTGCGCTTGGTTCGACCCCATGTTCCAAGGAATGGAAATTCTGATCGTCAATATCTCGACAACCTATCATAAAGGATATATGATGAATGAGCAGGACATACTTATGCTATGCATGACAGATGTGTCATACCCTAATTTTGTACGAGTATATTAAAAAAAGAGAAAATAAAAAGGGAGAAAAGAAAATAAGAGAACAAAATAAAGAAAATGAAAAAAGAAGAAAATATAATAAAGATATATAACAGTTTTTTTTTTTTTAAATAAAAATAATAAAATAATAAAAAAATAAATAATAAAGAGTAGTAAAAAAAAGAGAAAAGAAGATAACAAAAAGAAAAAAATGCAACAGAGAGCAAAAAGAAAGAGAAAAAGGGTCACAAGGCCCCTTAGGTTAAAAAACAACAAATAGAAGCAAATGGAAGCAACAGTGAAAAGAGAATTAATTACAGAGAGAGTGGAGGCACGAATCCTGGAGATCAAAGAGGAACCAATCAGGCAATGCCATTTGGCTTCGCGTTAGAGGAATCAGTGGGGTCTCTCAGGTGACTCTTCATTCTCCCTTACTCTTCCTTTCTCTTCTTCTTCTCTGCTCCTCTCCCCTCCCTTCTCCATTTTCGTTTTTTTTTTGTTTGTTTCTTTTCTTCTCTAGTTTGTGTAGTTTCTTCTTCTTTCTCTTGTTTTTACTTTGTTATTGATATGTTGTAGTTTTTTTTACTTCTGTTTTTGCGTTTTTCTTCATCTTCTTCCTAATAGTTTTTTTTTGTTTTTATTAAGTTTGTCTTTTCGGCCACCACAGCAGCCACCACCACAGCCACCACCGTGCCATCGTCACCTCGGGCCACCTTCGCCCTACAGGGCCTCTGCTTGGTGGTGTTAAGGGGGCTTTGCCACCCTTCGTGGTGGTTTTCCACGTTTTTTCGTGCAGCTACCATGGCTGTTGTGCCCAGCAGCGAAAATGCGGGTTGCCCCGGGTCGCCCTAACCTGGTTCCAACCCTAAAAAAATTAAATTAAATTACTTTGTGCATCCCACTTTTTCATAAATACACCACCCTAATTTTGGACTTGATGGATTCAGAAACCAATTAAATAATGTTTTTTGCACCCTACATTTTCATAAATACACCCCATAACTTTGGGCTTGAGACCAATTAAATAATGTTGTTGGTCCTGGCCCACTAAACAAACAAATACTGCTATTTACAGTCCACATTTTCATAACTGAACATCTCTTAGTTGTTGGGCCTGACCCACTTTGAAACAAAACATGCGATGCTATTTACCCTTCCAATTTCATAACTGCACACCTCTTACTTGTTGGGTCTAACAAACTTTGAAACAAAACACATAATGCTATTTATACCCCCATATGCTTAAATGCACCCCTTATCTGTTGGGTCTGACCCATTTTGTAACTAAATAAGCATTGCTGATTGCACCCTCTTTCTTCCTTTATGCACCCATAATTACTAAGTGTACACCCTTTCTTCCTTTGCTATGTATTTATGAGATCGACGCAAGATGCCCAAAAGATCACCTTTTCTTGTTGTCAAACGCATTGGGTACCATATTCATGTGATCTTCGATAACTTTCAAGAAAAAAGAGTGTATAGCCCCGACATGGTTTGTGCATGGACATGATCATGATACCTAATGTAAGGACCCTCATTGTGGCGCGGGTGGCGCCAGATCCCGTGCTGATAGCGTCGGGATCCTTCAGCAGAAAACCCTGTAGAGGGTGTGGCGCGGTTAGCGCCAGGGTTGGCGCTGATAGCGCCAGACCCATTGGCTTTGGCGCTAATGGCGCCAAGACGGCGCTGATGGCGCCAGAGGTTTGGCCAGTTCACGCTGATGGCGTGATGATGGCGCTAGTGGCGTGGATAAGTCGAGAGGTTGGCGCGGGTAGCGCTAAGGGTCGCGTGGATAGCGCCAGTAGTGCCCTGGAAAGCCAAAATCCTCTGGATTTCCACTGGGACAGCGCCAGGAGCGGGGCGGATGGCGCCATAGTTCTGTACCTGGCGCGGATAGCGAGGTGTCCCGCGCGATCGCGCGGGAAGGTCGGTGTAGACTATATTATAGGGGGATCGCGTTTTGGGAGGAGAAGAAATGGTTTTCTTCTTCCTTAGAGCTCCAACAGCCATGGGAGAGCTTCCCAAGCTCCCATGACCTTGCTTTATGACCCTAAACGCTTCCTTAACCTGTTATACCCCCTAGAAACCAAGTGAGAGCGAGAATCCTTCCTCCATTTCCCTTGAAACCCTAGAGAAACTCCTCCTCTGAGAGAGGCTAAAGAGAACTCGAGATTGGGTGAGGATTAGCTGTTTCTATGGACGCTAAGGCAAGGGAGAGCAGCCCAGAGGTCTTCCTCGGCAGTTTTGAGGAAAGAAACTCGAGTTTCTTCGATTGATTTTGGATTTGGGGGTTTCCTGTGAATAGTGATCCATCTGTGATAGAGCTAGAATTAGCTCTGGGTCCAGTTGAGAGATGTGTTTAGAATCATGTGAGGAAGAAGGATTAGCTTTCAGTTTGTGATTTGGTGAACGTTGGTTTTGGCTCTAGGATATGCATGTGTGACTTGAACTGAGTCACTTGATTTGAGACATGCAAGAGCCAAACTGATGGGCTTGAGGGGCCTGATAGGTCATGGAGATGGTGTCTGGTGTGATAGACCGTCCAAGCCCTGTGGAAACCCTGAGGTTTTGGGTTGTCTGAACTCTAAGCTCCTTATGAATGGCTAGCTGTGAGTCTAGGATGACTCTGAGGCCATGGTTGAGCTGAGATAGACCACTGAGGGTCTATGGACAGGCCTGTGATAGAGGAGCCTGATGAACCTTAGGTAGATGACCTGGGTTGATAGAAAGGACTGAGGTTCCTTTCTCTGAGGCAGTTGAGGATTGCTTGATGAGCTTGTTATGTTTATCTGCTTGAATGGTCTGTGATATGTGGTTGGTTGCCTTGATAGGGCTGGACACGAGGTGTCGGAGGAGCAGACCATTGTTCAAGAAGCTGGTGTTGCAGGCACAACTATCAGGTAAGCTCATCGCTCTGGGAATTAGTCCCTTTCTTTCGTTTACCACCCAAGTGGGTGATTGATGCATGCCATGCTTGTTTTGTAATTGTTTATGGGCATGCTATGGAATGAAAGGCCTAAGTGGCCTATCTTGATGATTATATATGTTTGAAGCCTGAAAGGCTAGATAAACGGTACTTGGAGTGATACTCAGACCGTTCCAGAAATGTGAATGTATGATGAACCCTAGGATAGACACTGAGATAGTGTGAGGGTGATGATGCACCTGAGATTTACAAGTGATGGAATCTATAGCATACTGGAATAGTATCGGGCTAGTTGAGGTTCCCTAGCCAGAGGAAGAGTTTGAGGACTCCCTGGAATAGCTGAGATTCCTTGGGAGGTGCCACTTCTCTCCGCCTTAAGTCCTAAGGTTGGATTGCCCTGTAAGGATGTTCCTCCTTAGGCAGAGATATTGATAAGCCTGGAGGGTTTTCCCAAGCTAGTGCTGTGAAGTCCTGAGAGACGAGTGCCCCCGGTGTGGGATGATCTCTCTCAGGCAGTGGACTGGAAGTCCCGAGGGATTGAGTGCCTCTGGTGTGAGATGATCTCTCTCGGGCATGTGACTTGGAAGTCCTGAGGGATGAGTGCCTCCTGCGTGAGACGATCTCTCTCAGGCAGCTGATGGGAAGTCCTGGGGGATTGAGTGCCTTCGTTGTGAGATGATCTCTCCTAGGCAGTGGAAAGTCCTGAGGGATTGAGTGCCTCCTGTGTGAGATGATCTCTCTCAGGCATGTGATGTGAAGCTCTGAGGGGTTGAGTGCCTCCGGTGTGAGATGATCCCTCTCCGGCGTTGGATTGGAAAGTCCTAGGGGATAGAGTGCCTCCGTCGTGAGATGATCTCTCCTAGGCAGAGGAAAGTCCTGAGGGATGGAGTGCCCCGGTGTGGGATGATCTCTCTCAGGCACGTGTTGTGGAAAGTCCTGGAGGTGATTGCCCATTTATGGATGTTCTTGCCCAGGCATGTGTTATGAAAGTCCTGGTGAGGCCAGGCAAGTGATTATGAAGTCCTGGAGGGCTATTCCCAGGCAGGTGGTTATGAAAGTCCTGGAGGGCTATTCCCAGGCCAGTGTTTTTGAAAGTCCTGGAGGGCTATTCCCAGGCCAGTGTTTGTGAAGTCCTGAGTTGAGGAGCTCCTCAGGCAAAGTTGTGAAGTCCTGAATGGTGGATTCAGGCAATGTTTGTGTGATAAAGAGGCGGTGCCTCTCTGATATGTTAAGTGTCTAGTGAGAGACACTATGATAGGTACCTCTGTGAGACTAGTCTGAGATGGCTTGAGAGCCAGTATGAGGTGGGAGACCTCTGATGCTGAGAGCATCCGTTGATGACCCAGACAGTTGGGATTGTGTGAAAGCTAGGCTAAGGTCCTAGGCTTTATGTTGTGAGCTGGGATGATGTCCTTAGCTTTGTTATCTGTAAGTGTTTGTGCTTGGTGGTGAACCAGGGTAAGGGAAGATCTCCCAGAACCCTGAGCTTACTGAGACGTTTGTCTCACCCTGTGTGGGGTTTGTGGTTTTTCAGGTACTTCTAGAGGAGAGAAGTTACCACAGGGCAGGAGGCCCTAGCTGAGGGTGCTGGAGTGGTCATGGGCTGCAGATGAAGACTAGAAGAGTCTCTTTCTTTTGATCTCTGTCTTGTATTTCTGTATAAGTATAGGGTGTAAGTGTACACCCGTTGTCTGTACATATTTATGTTGTATAACCACAGATGTGGTAGAACTTATGAGTTGTATATATATGTACAGGTGATGTTATGTGTATGAGTTTATGTTTCCTCCTGATATCTCTGTTTAGTTTTCTGAGTTTTTGTATCTGCCTATATTTCTTTGTTGAGTTAACTAGATCTCAGTGGGTCCAATGGAATTCATAGGTATAGTAAGAAGCCTTGTCAAATAGGGATTTTTTCTTGATGCATTTTATTTTCCATGCATAATGTAATCAAGAAAAACGATTCTATCGCTTCCGCACTGCATTCAAATAACGCTGATAGCACGCTCATGATATTATTAATGATAACACGTCCGGGGTGTTACACCTAACGCACGTAACCAAGAACATGGTGCAAGCTTTCGCGCTTCATTGTGACTTTTGGCAACACAGAGGAGAATGCAAGGCATAAGCAAATATATGTTTGAATCATGCATGGGTGAACTTGGCATGTGAATGATGATGACAAAATGTATGTAATTGTTGGGACAAGCAACATGCTATATGAATATGAATGAAATTACAATGACTTTTTGATTATTTGTCTTTCCTTAAGAACATAACTTATGCTTGTTTTATTTTTGTTTATTTAAAAAAGAAAATCAAATTTTTATTTTAGAAAATAGAGGATTTTATATTTTTTTATAATTTTTTTAGGTTGACAAGGGGTTTGCGCTCACTCCTACGTATCCCCAAGGAGGAAATCAGACTTACATAGTTCTTTGTTAGAAAAGAGCTTGTATGTTGGGTTGACTTTATCTTATTTGAAAGATTTATTTTAATTGCGTGAAAAAGAGTCATTAAGGCTTTGGACCTTGAAATGATGTTGAATTTTAAGAAAAAGCGGAGAGAATCGGTTAAGGCATTGGACCTTGAAGCGATCTCGAGTAATGTGTAATTTTTTTTTTTTGAGAAAAAAGGAGAATTGAGTCATCCTTTTTTTGAGTATTTTTAGCTTTTATAGAAAAGATTTTGGATTTGCGGTAAACTTTATGAAATCAAGCAAGGTGGGGACCTAGCATGATATTCGTAAAATTTATGCACGTTATTGAGACACCATCAAGCGAGTCAGAGACCCAGCATGGAGTGCACGAAACATAAGCGCGTACTTAAGATACTAATGCAAAAATAAATGAATAATTGACATAACATTACATAATTAAATAAATCAAATGAAAATAGAAAGAGATAGAATAGAAGCGAAAAATACTCGTAGTAATTAGGGGTGCAAACAGGAAGAATGGAGTGCAATCAGCAGCTTATTTAATTTAAACAAATGGGTCTGGCCCAAAAGGGGAGGAGTGTGTAAATAACATTGCATGATTTGTTTCGAAGAGGGCCAGTCCAACAGCTAAGGCATGTGCAGTTATGAACAACATCGATGTAAACAGTAAATATATTTTGTTTCAAAATGAGCCTGGCCCAAAAGGGAAGGGGTTGTTTTTATTAAAAAGGTGGTGCAATTAACATACTATAGTTTGTTGCAGAATGGACCAGACCTAATAAGTTAAGAGTGTAATTGAATCTAGATATACTATATATGGATGAAACGTTTCATGTTCATTTGGCATGATTGCATTGGCCGTTACTTCACATTTTTCTTGCTCTCAATAGAAATTCAGGTTCATTTGGCATGATTACGCTGGCTGTTACTTCACATTTTTCTTGCGTTATCGGGAAATCCACAGAAGATCGGCTAGAAATTCTTACTTCACATTTCAGGCAAAATAAAGTAGGTAATTCATCGCCTTTAAGAACGAGCCAGTTAATAGGGCAAAAAATTACAAATAATATAAATTAAAATAATTAATTTGACATTTGGGGTGGGGGGGGGGGGGG
>PYAF01001153.1:16370-45839 GCA_007407185.1 Glycine tomentella | reverse complement strand
GAAGCCGCTAGCAAGTTTCCAAAGGAGACTTGGTCAAAATTTTTTCCCAAAAGAGGCCTCTAAATGCCTCAAAATTGCGATTTAATCTTCGAACACCCAAAAATTTCTTGTTTTCTAATTGTTTTTATTCAATTATTGAATTGCATACTATTGATAAATTTGTCTAATTACTTCTCTTAATTTCGAGCATTTGACATAAAATCTGCCTTTATCGGATATTTCTATCAAAATGGTGTAATGTTTTTTTGGTATTTTTATTTACCAAAATTATATTGTAGATTTTTAAACAATTTCGGTTTAAAAAATTAAAAAATGACAATATTGTGGTCGCAATTTTACTTTATAATTTTGTTCAACTTTTGAAATTAGTATTGCGTCCACAATATTGTCATTTTTTAATTTTTTAAAAATTCGTCTCTAATTCGGTCTCTAATTCAGTCGCTAACACTTTTTTTATAGAATACTATGTTTTTTTTTAAATGTGTTGCGACCAGAATATTGTGATTTTTTAATTTTTTTTGAACTGAAAACGTTTAAAAATTTACAGTATAATTTTGGTAAATAAATATACCAAAAAAAAATTACTTAATTTGGGCTAATTTTTTATTAACTTTGTTGTTCAAATTAATTACTATATATAATTAAATATGCATATAATTTTTAATTTTTATTCACCCATGATTGTTTAAGTTGATGTTTTTATTTTTACATCTTAATGTCTGCAAAAAATTAGCCCAAATTAGGTGTACAATATGTCTTTCAAATGGTTATAGTCCAAATTATGTGTACGATATGTCCTTCAAACAGTCATAACTTTTGCCGCCAGTTGTTGGAACGACGCGAGCCGGGCCTCCATTCAGAAAGATGAAGGGTCCTCGGTCTGACTACTAATCAGGCCAGCGGAGAGCTAGATACGGGCTTACGACTGTTTAGGGAATTCAATCAATGTAAATTAGGATTAGGCCCACCCAAGATTTAATAATTGATCTATTCTTACGACAAAAGTCTCGTTCAGTATCAATTGATGAATTGGCCTGTCAAGTAGGAAAGAAAGTAAGACAATCCTTTTTCTTTTATAGAAGGGCTTTGGCTTTCTCTTCGAAGAAGTTGTTGCAAGTAGTTTGACTGGTTGCGGAGGGACCGTTTCGTTTTTGTGGGTTGGTCCGGTCTATTACTCTTCCCTTGCTGTGGAGCATGCATGAAGGAGTCAAGTCAGTTTTCTATTATTTTCCTTGACGATTTCATAAAGTATTTTCCCAGGTTTAACGACAGCTACCCAATATTCAGAATCGAATGTAGCCTTTCTTTCCAAAGAAAAAGTTTGGTTAAGATATGCCAGATTCCACCAAGTATACAAATGGAACCCGACACGTAACGGATCTTGAAGTACTATTTCCGCATCCCCTTGACCAAATCCACCCCCCTCGATCCACCTACTTAGTACCAGTTCCATCACAACTCAAAGTACCGCTGGAATGGTTAAGATCCATACATAAAGCGATGTTTTTGGTCAAAATGGAGCCAACAACCATGTGAACATTTCGAATTGTTTGTTGACACGGACAAAGTCAAGGAAAACCTCTGAAATTCTTTCCATATTGGACCTTGGACATATTGTAGTTCCGAATCAAATTTCTTTAGAAAGAAAATCTTTTGTCTCATGGTAGCCTGCTCCAGTTCCCTTACGAAACTTTCGTTATTGGGCTTTTTAATCTCAGGCGAAATACGATCGGGGGGGGGGGGAAGCTCATTTTTCAACACTCCAGGAAAGTGAAAAACATCAAAACGCTCGAAATTCAGAGAATTAATTAAAAAAATAAAAAATAACATTAAATTAACTGATTAAATAATTAAAAAAGTAGACAAAAAGAAAATTTTTGGATGATTGAATCTTAAATCCTAATTTTGAAGTACTTAGAAGCGTTTTTTTGGAAAAAATAGTTGACCATTAGGGAATTGCCAGCGGCTTCTCCTCTCAATTTCGAGCGCGTGGCCACCAGTTTCGCCTCAATCGGACATTCCAGTCAAAAGTTATGACTGTTCAAAGTTCGCTCAACATTGCGCATCTCTGACACGTGTCACAGGTGAAACATGCCTAATCTAGGCGTGTTTAAACACGCCCAAACCAGGTGTTTGAGTACCCCAAATGTCAAATTAGTTTCCCTCCATTCCAAATGTCAAATTAGTTTCCCTCCATTCCAAATGTCAAATTAATTATTTAATTTATATTATTTGTAATTTTTTGCCCAGCTAATAGCTATACTAGCTTCCTTATTGACTTGCTCATGTCAAGAATTTAAGAAGCATCTTCCACATGATTAAAAAGAAAAGGTAAAATGACCATTTAATTTTGTTTAATGTGCTAATACCTGTAGGTTCTTTTGGGATAAATAACACCCATAATTTTTTGAAAATGTCAGAGATAAATTTCTAAATTGTGTCTAAGGTAACTTGTAGTTTTTGGTTAATTTTTCAATAAATATTTATATGGAGAAAAATACAATAAATCAATCTAAAGTTAAAAGTAACTTATGTATTTTGTTAAAAAGTTTCTCCGTTTTAAATTCTTTTCCATGAGGTATATAAATTAATTTTAATCTGGAAGAGAACAACTGAAATGGAAAAACAGCTGGAAAGACAAAGATTGTTAGAAATAAAGTGTGCTAAAACAAAGGAACCCCGTCACAATCTTGATATGGAGAAGGAACCGCGTCACAATCTTGATATGGAGAAGGAGATGCAAACACATGTACACTCAAAAACAGGAATTCTTATTGTGAAATGTGTTATAAACTTATAATAAGGATACTGATTTCTAACATCTATTTAAACTACTAATTTAGTTCAAGTATTATTATAGCAAGGTCATTAACTAAATTCTTCCTATATATGTTGAATTCAAAATACATGGATGGCTCTTTCACCTTTCTTCTATCACTCTAACATCTTTGATTCGTTTGATTTCTCTTTCAGAAACTTTGTTGCACCTACTTTGATAGGAGGAAAAGGTTTAAAGGGAAAATCATGGCCTGATTTGATTATAAATCTTTTTTGATGACTCATTACATGTATCTTGCTCTCTTTTTTGATGACACCTTTTTTTTTTCTTTTGTGTGTGTGTGAAACTTGACATTAGTTGCCGGAAATAAAATGAGTTGAAATGACCTGCATTCATTCCTAAAAATGCCAGAAAAGCTGAAGCTTGGGCTGCTGTTGAAAGAACTCTTAATTCTCGACTTCAGGTCTCTTAAATACTTTCTGAATTCAATTTTAGAAACTTTACCACCGAATATTATTGTATTTCTTCAACTTTTCCTATGATTCCTACAGGAAGCAGAGGCTAAAGCTGCAACTGCAGAGGAGAGAGAGCGATCTGTGAATGAACGCTTATCTCAGACCTTATCTAGAATTAATGTCCTTGAGGCTCAGGTTCTGTAATTTCTCAAATGAAATCATGTCTTTAATGGAATTTTGTGTATAAATGACTTACTTTGTACTTTAACAATGAATTACAGATTTCATGTCTTAGAGCAGAACAGACTCAGTTAAGTAGGACCCTTGAAAAGGAGAGACAAAGGGCAGCTGAAAGCAGGCAGGAATATCTTGCCGCAAAGGAGGAAGCTGAAACTGAAGAAGGTCGTGTGAGACAGCTTGAGGAAGAGATTAGAGACATTAGACAGAAGTACAAGCAAGAGTTACAGGAGGCATTGATGCAAAGGGAACATCTTCAGCAGGTAGAGCTTTTGATTATGGATTTCAAACATAGCATTGTTAAACATGTTACATGAAGCTCTTGGTTTCACCTCCCATTAATTTTTCTTTCATTTCTCATTTCATGTGTGTAATGGAATGAACCAGCCAAAGGGAGAAACCCAGGAGAATTAAACATGAGTCCTTACTATGTGAAAAGCATGACACCCAGTTCTTTTGAAGCTGCACTTCGTCAGAAGGAGGGTGAACTTGCTTCATACATGTCACGCTTGGTATGATTCATTGTCTTCATTCCCTGTAAATATTTGGTACCATAACTTCCAGTTCATAGCTCAACTATTTATTGTCATTGAGAACAACATATCATAATGTTTATAATTTATATTAAGCTGTAGGATCATAGGACAGTGATCTAGATGAATCTATTATTTGGGGAACAATGATGACTTTTTTAATAATAAAAATTCCAGGCATCATTTGTACTCAATCATTTAATATGAAAATTAATCTGAAAAGCTAAAAGGATTACTTTTCTGACAATCAAAATTAGAAGTTGCAACTTGCAATATAAGTTTAGGCTTAAAATTATTTAATTAAAAATATTGCCTGTCTCGTGACTTTACACATACTTTTATTGGTTTATCTAGTTTTCTTTGGTTTGAACTTTTATCTAGTTTTAAATATTTTTAAGTTCAAATTGCTCTTTGAATCTGGCTTCTTAAAAGGATGGATTAGTTGTTAAATTATTATGAGTCTCATCATGATTGTTAGAGTATTGTTTTGTTCTTTCCTTTCTTTGGTCAAAATAATCCTTCCTTCAGAGTTTAGATTTTGGTATGCCAAGTAGGTGCTGCTGTGACAATCCCCTTCAGAAAATATGAGGAGCCATCATCACCCAAAGGTGATGTTGAATTGTTGATGCAAGGACATGGGGCAAATGCATTATTTCGTGTTGTTTTCTGCAATGAGTAAAATGAAAATTCACCATGAAATGTCTAACAAATGAGAAATCCATTCCTTTTTATAACCTTTTAAAATTGTCTCCATGTGGAAATGTGTGCTAGATGGATTGTGATATCCACGACATTTTGGCCTTAATTACAGCATCCTAATTTTATGGAACTAGAAAGGAAATTAAAGATGGACAAATTTCCATTTGTCTATCTTCAGCAAATAACCACATAAAAAAATAGGGACTAATAGTTAGTGTCCCATGATTCACTTGAGGATTAAAAGTCACCTACTGGTCTAGGACATTAGGGGTCAAAGAATAATAAAAGTTACTGAGAGAGTCCAATGAATTTAATGCAGAGGCCAAAAAAAGAAATAACATACCAGCAAATATAGAATGATAATATTTGAGGCTATGTCGTTGCACCATGGAGATTCAAAAAGTGAAAGAGCAAAAGTTAGGAGATTCAAAGGAGTTCATTGTTTAAATTATTAGGTTGCTCCAAAACCCAATACTTTTATGCCATTTGGCAATGGAACACGTTCTTGTCCTGGCAATGAATTAGCCAAGTTGGAGATTTTGGTGTTTCTACATCACCTAACCACAAAATACAGGTTGGTGAAATGGATTATTACCAAAGACAGTCTAATTGCAACCTTTTTCAGTCTCATGGGAGGCATATTTCAAAATTAGAATGTTTTGAATGATTCTAATTGTAGCTGCTATTATTTTATGCAGGTGGTCTTTGATAGGTGCAACAAATGAGATTCAATATGAAGAACTGTTTTAACATATTGTGCCAAACTTGCATTCCTCCCCACATCTCAAATTCAGTATCCAAACCATTGTTTGTGTTTTCGTCTGTCACGGTAACAGGCACTTAATGATAGAGTAAAAACTTTTTTTTTTTGTTATAATAAGAGTTTTACTTTAGAGTTTAAATCTTTTATGACAAATAAATGGATCTAAGTTATAAAATCCGGCATGTGGCTTGGTTTGGTACCTTAAAAGTTGTTCCTTGTGACTGTGCAGGAAGAGCAAGAGTCCTTATTAAGAGGAAAGGAAGAAAGTGGAGAAGAAATGGGTCTGAATTGGTCAGACACAAAAAATAACAATGTGACATCCAGGGTGATACAAGAGACTCTAAGAATAGCGTCAATTTTGTCTTTTACTTTCAGAGAAGCTTCAGAGGATGTTGAATTTCAAGGTCAATAACCAAATCTGAATAGATACCCCTTTTCATTATTAATAATATGCCAAAGAATTCCTTTTTTTTTTGGTATTTTAATTTGTGTTGTGTTCGAGACTGCTTTTTTTCTTTTTCAAGGTATCTCATACCAAAAGGGTGGAAAGTATTTCCACTTTTTAGAAATATCCACCACAGTCCAGACAACTTCAAAGAGCTAGAGAAGTTTGATCCTTCAAGATTTGAGGTAAGCATATGCAATCCTTACTTTCCTTTTTTTAAAATTTTTTATTTACTTTGCTATTCATATCATTCATACCAATCCAGTTATTATCTAAGTCACAACACACACAATCATCAGTTAATTTTAATTCTTGGAAATTAGCCCTTAATTTTACTAATATATACCTTAATTTTATTATGTCATACCAATTATATGCCAAAGATTTGATAGAGAAACCCATTTGGGAAACCGCAGAGCTAATAAAAAAGAGTAAAAGAAATGTCACTGATGAGATATGTTAAGTCCTACATCGATTATCAGAAGCTGCATTTTGCTGATGGAATCACTGCAGTGCAGTGAGGTAGAGTAGCAATGTGTTACTTGATGGAATCACTGCAGTGCAGTGTCCAGATTTTCGTAGTATATTTTACTTGATGCTTTTAGATGACAATGCTTGATGTTATTTAGTTCAATAAATGAAACAATGAACTTAAAATCATTGAAAATAAAAATTTGTATATTTGAGGCCTACTTTTCAGTAAACTCAACATTATAAAGTTGGTAACTACAATGTTGCTGTATCTTTATAGTTTTCATTCATGTTTGAACCAAAAATGGAGAAATAACAGCTCTTTTTCCTTTTGTTTAACATACCTACTTAATACATTACTATTGGATCTATTTTTGACTTTGGTTAGATTCACATCAGAACTTTTGCATTCTGGCAATTGGTACAACTGAAGAAAAAAAAAATGGAGATACCAGGCACAACAGCTGACTTCTCTTAGTTTTTTCATTCTTTTGGAGTTTAGTGAATGCAATTCAAGGGGGTTAATCCAGTAGTTAATCCAGTAGTTTTTTCATTTTTTAGTGAATGCAATTCAATGGGGATTGTATAACTTTACTACATTTTCATTTGACAGTATACTCAATAGGCTGTTGACATCTTTGTTTGTGAACCCACATAACACTCAACCTGAAGTTAAAACATTTAGTAAAGTTAACTTGAATTGATGTCCCATGTGTCTTGCTAATGCATTCCCTGCTTCTCAGTCTTATGTATACTCAAGAAGTGCCCCGGCCAGACGTGAAAATCCCTGCCTCCATTTCCAAGAAACAAATCAGAATAAGACTTGGACACTCAGGCATCTACTATCTTATATAATAAGCTTAAGGTAAATTGCATACAGAATATTCAATCATGTTATTGTTAAGTTCAAGAACCCGTAAACTTGAATTTTTCTTCAACATTTCAGCAATTGGTTTTGCACCCTGCATAACACAATAAGCATTTCTTAGTGCCATTTGGGAGGCATTCTATTCAAAATATGAATCAGCAAGCTAACCTCATCACCCAAGGTCAGCACTGTTTAGCTGGAGCTTCTCAATGCTAGAGTTAATCACCAATATGTCACATACGCACTGTGAAGGGTGATCAAGGATATTGATAGTCAATAGTTGAATACAATAGTTAAACCTAAGTGTATGACAAAGATCAGCGGTAACTGTTAACAAATTTATTTTCGTTTATCTGTTTGAGAGGATGGAGTAGGGTCATAAACATATGTCAAACACAATTCTAATAATCATCATGGTTTAGTTAAGTAAGCCATAATTTCTTCATCATCAGTCCAAGGTTATTTATGGCATAAAGAGAAATGAATATATTCTAGCAAATACAGAATTATGAGGAACATTGTGTCAGCTATTCCTGTTATCCTCTATATGCTTGATATAGGATTGCAGATAATTACCCAAGCCCAAAAAGTCAACAAACAAGCCTATGTATGTCAAAAAACAAATTTAAATTGAAAGCAATGTTTATTGTGTTATGCAGGGTGCAAAAGCATATTTATTAGGAACATTGTTTATTTTACTATGCTTTATATATTATTTCATTGTTTGAAAAGTTGGAAACCTTATTTGTGCAGAAGGGATGTAGTTTTATTGTTTGAAAAGTTGGTAATAATGGTACTCTGCAGGTTACTTTTATTGAAGCTTTAGACCAGCTCATGCCAGGATTTGATCCTGAAATTAGGAAGTTGGCTCAGAGGGTTCTCATAAATCCCTGGAATATTGACTATCATACTGGAGTTTTTTCAAGGTAACTACATCTGGTAATTAACAATATCATTTTTGTTGGGTAGCTACTTTGAATTGTTCATTTTGACATTGACACCTTTGTTTTAGGATGATATTACACACTGGATACTCCAACCTGTCCTGCGTGCTATTATTTGTTTTGTGCTATTTTTTGGATTAGCTAATTTCACTGCTGCATATATTGGCTCTGAAGTAGAGAACCAACTGAATCCATCAACCTTAACAAAGAAACCGAGGGATCCAGCAGTAATAGAAGTGAGAACAGCTCAGAGTAATTGATAAATTCATGAAATTGAGTGGAAAAGAACAGCTAAGAGTAATTGATAAATTCATGAAATTGAGTGGAAAATTATATGTTTACTTTTTGAGATTCGAATATTTTTAAAAATATTCTGAAACAATATTTTTTTTTATTTAATTCAATTCTTACGATAACCAACACAATAACATTTAGTTAAAGGAATGACTAATGAGAGGGACCATTTATGTGAACACTATGGTTTAGCTTTAAGGAACAAACACTCTTGAACTATGCCTAATTTTAAAGATGATGTCATGGTGCTATCTTGTCATTTTGTTTTCTGCATCAAACAAGCACGTTGGAGTGTTGCTGAATGATGCATTCAGTCAACATCGGTGTGTGTACATCTGAGATAAACCAGAGTTGCCATCCATCAGACAATGACTGATAAGCTGGTTAAATTCCATTTACTCAAGCAACATCTGATTTCATATAAAGCCTTATTTAATAATATCATGGTTCATGAATAACACTCGCAGTAACTTTTTTTATGTGCAATTGCATGCCCTGTTTTAACCCCTCTCGGATTTGCTGCTGACAAACCAGCAGTTGCAGCTGCAGTTGCCTTCCATCCATCAAATGTTGCTCCTAACCAAAGTGGAGCTGTTGTTGCTTTTGCCCCAAATCAAATTGATGTATAAAGGGTTGTGGTTTTGGAAATTGTTGTATTTCCCCACGTAGTTGTCTGATTAAGGTTTTAACTTTTAAGTATGTGTTTGGAGTGGGAGTGCATAAAAAGAAAATCAATTATATTCTTTCCCTACTGCTCTTAAAGGTACAACTACAAGTGAATATAATGAAGCACATTGATAATTAGCATGGTTTGCGATTTTTTTTTGTGCTTAAATTTTCTGAATCAATTAAATGATGGTGGTGGTCAATTGTAGCATTGCAAGCAAGGTCAAGCTATAACAGTTGGGAATGCTTATCTCCAGATGGTTTTACTTTATATTCAAAGTGGAATGAAGCAGAAAGGTATATATGCAACCCTCTCTCAGGGGAGGTACCATTGGAGTGTTTATCTGCAAAAACTCTTAGTGGAAGATCTTTTAGAAACTCAATAAACAGAATTGCCATGTCTCTAGTTTATTCCTCAAAGCACATTCCAACAAAGTCAGCAACTTGCACACAAGAAGAAGTGGCTCTTCAATTTCCCAATCCAAGTTCACACACTTAATTAGCAAGCCATGTTCTTTATTTGCTTTTTGCTTGCAAGGACACAGTTCAAGTTACTTCCCAATTCTACACTGTATCTCTCTATGCAGAAAAGAAGAAAGAGGGAATGACAAGAGATGTTGGTACTCAAAGCACATCTCCTTATATTAGTTCAACCAGTCCCAGCCCTGCTTCAACTCCATCCATCACAGAGAGTTCAAAACCTCGAGTTTCTGACTCGCCTAACTCAAATGCAAAAACAAAATCCGAAGAAGAGGTATGTGCCACAAATTTTTCACTGTATATTCCTTTAATGAGTTTATCAGAAAGTTAGAATCTTAATATATACGTTGTAATTAAGACCTCAAACACTTTAGATTCAATTCATATTTCCCTTTTCTTTGGTCCTCAATTACGAATGTCATTAAGTGAAGAGAAAAAAACACTAGGACACAAAAAATTGCCAGTTTTTTTAAAATATTGTAATTGTTTGTGCCTCTTTTATTATACTTAATTTGTTGTTTTTCCCTTGTTTGACAAAATAGAAATTGTAAAAATTGAGTAAACTGTGCATGCACTATAATATAATCCAAAATCAAATATAATAACGTGTAATAAATTTATTGATTTTTATAATAATTAATTTAAAATTTATACAAATCATGTATAAATATCCAATATCTAAAGAAGTATCCAAAAAAATGAGATACAGAAGTCAGGTTAATAGGTGTAAAACTCACAAGTTGAAACTTGGTTTGATTATAAATCAGTTTTACTATTTGTTTGGCTTTAATTAAAAGTGGCAGTGTAACATTATCTTCGATTTAATCAGTTACTATTACTAAAACCTTACAATTCAGAAGAAAAAAAACTTACATATCTTAAATAAAAACCTTACTTATAGGTAGCTGTTTATATGTCATGGGATCATAATCTTTCTATGTACGGTCATGCATAAATAGATAGATATGGGAATGACGTAGATGATTGTAGTGCAAAATTCATAATTATTTGATTAAAGTATTCATAATTTAGTTTGAGCACCCACTAAGTTTTTCATTTTGGATAGCTAATTCAGAAGTAAACCATCTTCAATAATCATCACTATCTTTTCTTTATTATTTTCTATTTAATAATCATCACTATCTTTTCTTTATTATTTTCTATTTGTGTTGGAATAAATTTGGTTATGTTATTTACCTATTATGATTATCTTTAAAATGAATTAATTTTTGTTGATATTTATTTTCTAATATTTCCTTTGTTATTGTAATTCAGGTCATTTTAAAATTTAAAAAATTATCTATAATTAAGAACATAGTTGAAATAATTGTAATTTAATTGTTATTTTAGAAAGATATTCTAAGATGGGTCTCCAAAAAATAGTCTTAGAATTCTCATTTTTTATTTTTTTTAAAAAAGATATAAAAATTGTAATTTAATTGTTATTTTAAAAAGATATTCTAAAGCGGGTCTCCTGAAAATAGTTTTAGAATTCTCAATTTTTTTTTAAAATGATATTCTAAAACGGTTAGTTAAAAAACTGTCTTAGAAATCTAGATTCTAAGTTGATTTTTTGAAGAAAATCATTTTAGAATCCTTAATTTTTTTTTATAAAGATGTTCTAAGATGATTATCTGAAAAACTGTCTTATAAAGTCTACATTTTAAGATAGTTTTTGCAAAGAATCGTCTTAGAATATTATTTAGATTTAAAATATAATGAATTATATTTATTTAAATCAAGATAAGGAATTGATCTTCTTTTTTATGAAAAAATCTTATATATTAGATTTAGGAGAATAGGAGTGTGATTTTATATAAAATCAAAGATTAAGATAATATTTAAATTTTGTTATCTTTATCAGAATCCACTCTATAAGTTCGTAAGAGAAAATAAAAACAATATTTCCATAATAGATAATAATACCATATATTTTGAGAAGATTTAAACTTATTTTTAAAACTAGAAACATTACAATTTATAGCAATGTTGTGAAAATCGGTTTGGTCACTGACCCGGTCGAGGTAGTGGGTCAGTAGTCCAACCGGTGGGTTAGTAATTGGCCCGGTTTGATCTGGTCTATATTAAAAAAATTAAAATTATATTATATAAATATATAACTAAAATTATTTGATTAAGAAAAATATACTCAAAAATTAAAATAACAATTGAAGTAAAAAAAGTTAATAATACAAGTTAAGTGTATTAAGAATAAAAGAAATAAATAACAATTACTTAAATTAAAACACAAGCCCAAAAAATTGAGCAAAAGGAGTAAAGAAAGTAATAAACGGGGGTGCAGGAAGCAAATATGGATATGAGGCTCACTTCTAAAACCTAATCCCTACTACTATATATACTCTCACATTTTCTCTGCGCCTCCCTTCTCCTTCATTTCTCCTACGCCTCCTTCTCCTTCATTTCTCCTGCCGCTCTCCTCGCCGTGCCTTGCCACGCCGCCCCTCGCCCATCCCGGTGCCCCTTCCCCTGGGCCTCGCCCCTCCCAGAGCCTCGCTCCTCTCTTCTCTCCCCTCGTCGCGTCTTCCTCTTCTCTCTTCCTCCTGGTCTGTTACATCCTTCCAAGTTGTCGACGTCCTCATTCACGTTGTCGACGATGAGGTTGCTCGCGACAATGGTCGAGTGGGGACTGGTGACGACGACCTGCACAACCCAGTCCGGGTTTTTAAAAACCGTCCGGGTGGCCGGTTTTCATCAAAACCGGCTGGGTTTGACCGGGCATCCCGGGTCATTTGCTTGAGCGGTTCGATGGGGTACTCGGTCCGGTAATGCTACCGTATCCCGGTTGGACCGGTCCGACCAGCTGATCCGAATCGGGTTTAATAACACTGATTTATAGAGCTTAAAAAATAACTACCCACTAACAACTAAATATGCCATGAACTAAACAGAGATAACTAAGCACTTAAAACTTCCTAACTCATACTTTAAAACTTACTAAGTGGCACCTTAAAATCTTAAAACTAGGAAAGCAACAACAATTAAATATAATGGACACTTTTTCAACCTGAAGCATTTTCCTAACACAATACATCTCCTGATAAAAAAAATCACAAAATTGTATATAACAATAAAGAAGTTAAAGACTTACCTAAGATAAATTGGTGGGACTATTCACACATTGGTAGTAAATTCTCAATTTTTTTTTATATTTTCCTTAAACTTCTTGATCTTCATTGAAAGAGGGACAAATAGAGGCAATAGAAAGGACACTAGAATACCAATGGAGATACCTAGTGAGAATGCTTTGCTTGTGACAAATTGCAAGCTGCTCAACACAACATATATACCATTTGAAATTGTAATAACAAACATCACAGCAAAACCAACACGTACGCATGTGGCTATTATGACTTGTTACTTCATCAATTTCTCTAACTAGAGGAGCTGCTATTAAACCAACTATGACATGTAAGAGAGAATTGAGGAAGAAAAACGTTTTAGTTTTCTTGTGAGGAGAAACAACATCTACAATGTTGGCATAAATCTTTGCACTTAGTCCTTGGTAGCTAGTTGTTATTCCCACAACAACTTGGCATCAGAAAAGAAGTTCCTTATGGTGACAACATAGCACACTTTGTTGATCCAACAAATTCTATTGCTAGATAGAAAAGTTAGCAAGAACACATGCCAATAGGACAAAAAACAAATTTGGTTGGTTATGAAGAGATATTGCACACCATAACCTACTAACCCAAGAGTTGAACCAATCAAAAGAACCAACCAAAGGGGGAGATATATAGAAGCAAGACCAGAAAACCAGGCAAAAAGCTTGCCTGCATCAGATGAAGAAGCAAGGTTATTGAGTTGGACTTGGGAAATAGATAGAAGTTGCTTCAGTTGAAAAGAGTAAGCACAAAAATTGGTGTTTGTGTCAATTATGGCTTGGAGACAATGATGTCAACAACTGTTAGAAAAGAGTCAACTTGCTCTCAAAATATAAGCCTAAGGTTCCCACATCAGAGCTCGGGCCTCTTGCCCTGGGATCCATCATCCGCTCGCTGAGCATCACCTGTAAAACATAATCCCCACACACGGGGTGAGATACAAATCTCAGTAAACTCAGGGTTCTTGGAGGTCTTTCCTCCCCCTGGTTCACTTCCATGGCACATAGTATTAAAATTGGCATCACACACACAACCAGCCATCACAGCTCTCATAAGCATATCACAACACAGGTGTAACAATATATATGTACACATATAACATTGCTTGAGAAAGATCATCAACTGAAGGGCACATTCTCTCAGGACTTTCCGCATCATTGCCTGAGAAAGATCATTCACTTAAGGACACATTCTCTCAGGACTCTGCGCACATTGCTTGAGGAAGATCATCCATTGAAGGGCACATTCCCTTAGGACTTCATGCCAATGCCTGAGAAAGATCATCCACTTAAGGGCACATTCTCTCAGGACTTACTTGGACATCTATGGCACTTCCAAGGGAAGATCATCCACTTAAGGACACATTTCCTAGGGAAGTCCATAAATAATCTATTCTATTGGACAGAGAAATCTCATCAATCATACAACATATCATCACAGTGTACATTATATACATGTTCTCAATAACAACAGTAACACACAATTTCAATACACATGTATCATGACATACAATAACCATCACTCCCTCGGAGTGTGGTGGAACACAGTCAATGGGAAACACTCCCAAGAACAAAGAGCTTACCTGCTCTCAGCGCTACACCGGCTCTCTCGGCTTCGTGGTCACAACTACCAGTAGTCTTCGTATCACGGCCTACATGAAGGCATACAAACAATCAATAACGGTTCTCAACTGTTAGAATGAAAAGAAACGTTATTCCTTTCCATTTAAACCTCTTAGTCCTCTATCTTAAGGTTATCAGAACTAACCACTTAATAGTCAACTCACAGACCCTCAGCAGGATCTATCTCGGCCTAACCAAGGCACTAGAGTCTCCCAAAGACTCTGCATCAACCAATTCAGAGAATTCAACAGTATACAGGCCAAAACTCAAGGATTAACAATATGGCTAAAACAGTTACTTCAACATAATTTCACCATTTATATAGTCTCTTGAGCACATATTGTACAAGCATCAAGGCTCATGCACATCATAAAATCATCAATCTGACCAACATTCATCCTACTCATACATTTCTCAGAGCCAAATTCCAAAGTCCATAAAATCAATATTTCAAAGCTAAACCTTCATCACAACAACCTCCTAAGCATACTTTTCTAAAGGACCCAAGCCTAATTTCAGCTTTAACTCAAATGGGTCACTATTCACCTCAAGAACAAATTCTCAAATAATCGGTAGAATTTGTGTTTCTTACCTCTAAATCGACAAGGAAGGATAGTGGACAAACTTTTCGAGCTTAGGTGTCCGCAAATCGCCTCCTTTCCCATCAAAATCAAAGTTTTGTGAGGTTCCCTAGAGAAAACGATCTCTCCGTTTGATAATTTTTATGAAAAAGTGATGAAGGATTCTAGCTCATAGGATGATTCCCTACAAGTTTCATGTTGGGTGTGAAGTGTTTTGGTCAAGGAGTGAAGGTTTATGAAGCTTTTCCCCTTCAATAATGGTGGAAAAATGAAGGAAGAAGAAGTTGAGTTTTTGGCCCCTAAAACGCGTAAATGGCCTTTTATAGTGACCCTGTCAGAGTTCCTGTGCTGATAGCCCCAATTTCACGCTATTGGTGCCAAATTCCAATGGAAAATGGCTTCCTGGAGCATTTCTGGCGCTAATGGCGCCACTCTCACGCTGATCGTGCCAGATTCCAGAGAAAAATGGCCTTCTGCTGCAATCTCACGCTAACGACGCCAATCCCACGCTAACAGCGGCATATTTTTTTCTTTTTTTTAGAAAACCTTGGTTATTATAGTATGTATGGATACAAAAACGGTTTTGGCTCAAAACTGTCTTTTTTTGTAGTGTTTTATAATATTTTTTAATAAATACAAACGAAGACGGTTTTGGACCATAACCGTCTTTGTATGTATGGATACAAAGACGATTTTGGCTCAAAATCGTCTTTGTTTATAGTGTTTTTTTTTAATAAATATAAACGAAGACGGTTTTAGACCAAAACCGTCTTTGTATGTATGGATACAAAGACGATTTTGAACCATAACCATCTATGTATGTATGGATACAAAGATGGTTTTGGCTCAAAACCATCTTTGGTTGTAGTGTTTTTCTTTTCTTTTAATTTTTTTAATTAAAGACAAACGAAGATGGTTTTGGACCAAAACCGTCTTTGTTTGTAGTGTTTTTTTTTTAATAAATACAAACAAAGATAATTTACACACCACATTGAAGTTTTTTTATTCGATAAAATAAATAAAAAACCAAATTGTTTGTACATTAGAATTTGGAATCAGAGGTTAAATTGTCAAATGTCGTTCAACACATAATTATGTCAAATACCATGGCACTAAAATTAATAACAAACCATGTTTTTATATGTTATCATTCAGATCAATTGACACGTATGCTGAATGAAACATTTTACATAATGAATCAAAACACAAAGAAGAGCAACAAAATTGCTAACTTAGACAACATAAGTTCATAAATCCAACCCATTCATTAGTGATACTATGTTAGAAAGCATAATATTCATCCTTTGTGATCTCCTTAGGCTTCTTCTTCCAAATGGGCTTTTGCTTGTTCACCAACGACCATTGATGTGACACTTCCTTAATTTGAAGAAGAAGAAAAACAAATCATCTTTCAATTAAGTCAACTCCAACACAATCCTTCTTGCAACATAAATCCCATGTAACACTAATAACAAACACAACTCCAACACTAACAACTACTTACTAAAGATTCAAAATCAGTCAAAGCTGAGTCCTGATTCATGAATAATATGGTACATCATTCCTCTTCCAATTAATATTGTATATAATATAAATATATACATGTATAAACTAAATAACCAATCAATTTTCCTCACTCTCTCCAAATGTTATATCAAGCAATTACAGTGCAGTAGATTGGATGACAACTATAATATATATTGTTGACTATCAACATTTATATTTTCCATAGAAAGTATATTCAAAGATATAGAAAAGAGAATTACACTATTCTTGGCCCCCAACAGCAGCATTACTGACAGTAAAGCTATAATTATTTCCATGATAATAGTGAGATGACAGAAATGATACCTTTTCTTGTATAGATATAGATCGACCATTAAACTGCAGTACAAAGCATAATTCACATCAGATTGAGTAGTTTGTTTAATGAAGAAAAAAATGACATTTGAAATATAATACAGTGTTAATTATGGGACCTAAACCAATATCAATTCTATCTGTCTCACTCCACACACATATCTAAGATATATGAGCAACTGAACATGTTAATAACAATAGGAGGTAGCAAAAGATTCCTAACTCAAGCAATTGATCAAAGTTGATGGTTGGCAGGTCTAAAAAACTCCACAACAATAGAACTTCGACTCATCAGCACAATAAAATATGACTTATTATGTTTGCCTCCTACCTTTCCACTTTTGCTCCCCTCCCCCCCTACCACTCAGGTATTCACAGATCTATAAGTTTACAAAATGTTAGTATCTGAACACTTTTATTTATTTATTTTATATCTAGTAAAAAATAAAAAAAAACATATTAAAATATAATTTTATAAATTCTTTGTCTCTCTCTCTCACTCCATAATTATAAGCTCAATAGAGTAGTAGCTGGATCATTGATAGCAAAGCTAAGAATTGATTCTACACAATTATGAGAAAACATCATTTCAAACTGGACAACCAATATCATATTAAAATAGAACCAACTTCCAGGGGAAAAGTAAATAAATTAATACATACATTCATCAAGAGACTTGTGATCATGAACCCATGACTTCATGACACCTTCATATCATCTAAGCCACAACTAGCCTGTTCCAAAATAGGAAGCCTTTAAGGTCCTACAACCTTATAAAATTATAATAAACTAGTATATTTGTCATGGAACTGCTAGGTGTTAGTAATTGAATTCTTAGATAAAGAGATTAGTTTTTTTTTAATATAACACCCCCCCAGAATATGTATGGCTTAATGCAGAACATGAGGCATGCAGTTCAATGTCCTATTCCAGGCCATTTAGACACATGCTAGTAATGACCATCGATAAGCTAACAAATAAATGTAAGACATCTTACCCAAAACTTGTGATTCTCTTCAAAGATAGTAGAAAAGTCAGTACAAAGTTTATGTATATTAGCACTGATTTCACCAGTGCCTTGTATCACCTCCATGAATTTTTTTTTCCTTCATGAACAAGCTTCACCGCTACCAGTATGTAGAGCATTTAGTCATTTACTATGTCACAAAATCATGTTGAATACCATATTACCCCTCCTAAATTAGAAGTCATTTGCAAAGGAAAACATCAAAAGAATATTACAGTGAAGGTTGAGCTTGCAAGCCAGCCTTCCCACTTCTTTAGAGTCTTGTTATAAGAATTTGTACAGCCTTGTGACATTGACGGTTCTGCATAAAAGAATGTAATTTCCTGAACATCTATAGTCTTGTTATAGGAAACACAATGTTTATGCAGAGAAAAGTTATTCAAGCATAAAGAATACACTTGACACAACAATTATCATAAACTAGCATTGTCTTCTCTCATACTAGATATCGTAAAGCATTTTGGTCATCGAGTTAAATATGTAACCATCAAACTGAAACAATATCATTCACTAAAAATGTAGATAGAAATCAAAACTTGACAGGCTGTGGAGTTCAGTTCTATTGAAGATCTTGTAGAGGTTTCCTCTTACGAAATGCACTCCTTGATATGATCATGCCACCTTGTTCTTTCTTCGCAATTTGAATGTTTTCTTTCATGTCACTAGCCCCAAGTACAGCCCTTACACTGTCCTCTGAACTAGGAATCGGTGTACACTTTGCTGGTGTTTCCAATTTCTCTTGAAAAGTACCTTCATCTCCAAAAATAGTGTCTAGAAATCAAGATTAAAAAACAATATCAATTGAGTCATATATATAAACAATCACTTTGTATTGATAAACTCTTAAAAAGATGTTGCACTACTTTAACCAGAAATTTGTTGAAGGTTAAAAGTGCATGACTTCATTTCAACAGAATGACTTGCAGGGTGGGAGCATTCTCATCTGGTTTCTCATCTGAATTTTGTCCATCAGCATCATCAATAGACTAGAAATCATTCAGCAAATATTTCTCAAATGTTATCCATGTTGCTCTTTATATAGTGTTGATGACTTTTGTCTTCTACTTCAGTTCCATCAGCATTATCATGGTCATCAAAGTTGTCAAACAACCTTGTAATTTCTCCTTCCATTGGATCACTCTCTTCCATAGATCTCTGCAATTCATTTGCCATATTCAAAACTTCCCAACTGTATTCTTTCTCCATCTGGTCACTCTCTATGCTTTCTTCTATGTTGTAGGTTCCCACAACATCTCCAAGTGTACTTGAATCAAAATATGTTTCATCTTGAAAGCCTTTAGTTGCTGAAGGCTCAAGGTTGTTGGGTATATATCCAATGCATTCCTCTGAATTAGCAAGCAGACCTGACTTCTCAACTTCTTCCTTCAACAAATTATCTCCAACTTCCACTGAAACAACCTGTACAAGATCCTCATTGTTCAAGTCCATTACACTCTCTATGCTTTCTAGGAAAAGATGTTTTGCCTAAATAATGTTATGTTTGAATTCATTAAAAAATCTTTGTCCAAGATTATAGACAGTAATCAAGCTGTAATTTCCTGAACTTGTGAATTTGGCATGACAAACAAACATAACAACCTGTTACTTATGTTATAATCAATTGGTTAAAACAGTAGGTTCAATTTGCTTTTACTAAACTTATAAATGTTCAGGTTAGCTTAGCATGGTTTCACAAACCGGCAACCAACACTAATCTGTCTAGCTAGAAACTATAAAAGATGCTTAGTGCAATAACATTGTTGTTGTTTTAATGAGTATCAATTTTCCTAATCAAATTAATTACCAAAAGCATCAAACATGTAATAAAACTCATACAATTTAAGTGGTTCAGTTCAAAATGAAACTTGTAACATAACTGCAAATTTTATTCTGGCTAAATAAATTTCATGGGAGGTCAGCCTACTAGACCTGCTTGATCATTAGTTGGTTGACCGGAGTTTCTCCTCCTGCTATTACATGAAAAAGAAGATATGATTAAGCATCAAACCTAGTGAGTAATATGCTGGTGCAGTTATATCACACACCTAAGCTTGTCAAATTGGAGTTCTTCATGTGTGTGGTGTTGGAGAAAATGCAGCTCTGCTTTTATAGTAGGGACTATAACTCTGTCCTCAACAATACTTCACATGCATGTAGGCAAAAAGAGCATGCTTCAATTTTTTGCAGAACTTGACAAATTAGTTACTTCAGTTCAGTAATCTAAAGTAACATAAAAATGTAGTAAGTTCCAAAAATCATCACCTGATATAATATAGAGGCACATTCATCCTATAAGATAGTGGGCAATCCATCTTAGCACTATCTGATTCTGGATCGATTTTTTGAATATATTTAGCAATAACCTGAGGTTACAGAAAAGACATTATCAAAATTTATATAAGATTTTCTGCAGAGGAGGTCAGGAGCTGCGACTACAATTGAAGATGTTACACTTTATGTTGGTTCCTTTATTAATTTAATGAAGATGCTCAGGAGCTGCGACTACAATTTCTGCACAACGAAGAATGCCAATGTCATATAAGCAACATATGCTATTGTAATTTGCAAGTAACCAACAAACATGCACCAGAAAGTCTTTCAAATGTTGCAAACTGTATATTTATGAGTTCACCTACTTAAGTGTGCTATTACCATTGAAGCATGATGCATGAACCGTTACATGAATGGCGAAGATAAACTCCATGGTGGAGGAAAATATCGAATAGATGGATAAATAAAACCACAATTTTCAACCATCACATAGGGTTATTAATATGCACTTCTCAACCTGTACCATGTGACATTGTTTCATTCTTCCTAATATATGTATTAGTAAAATCAATTTAATAAACCACAAGGACAAAGTAGTCAAAAGGCGAGACACCAATTACAATGGTGGTTGAGATAATGTAAAGCAACGTAAGACAATGTTTAAAATGTTTTCAATAACCAACTAATACAACATAATGTTTGTCAATGGTGACATGCTCTACAATTCAGAATCTTGACTTCTTTTAATTTCCATAAAATATGTTGCCAATTGCTTGCGAATTTTTTATATTTGTTCCATGTCCAACGGTGTTCCATCACGAAACCACTGTAACATAAATATGGATCAACATAAATTGCCTTTAATGTAATTGACAAATAGATATTCAAACTAATTGAAGCACAAATATGGGGTTATTGTAATTATACCGTGCTCCAGTCATTCTTCAAACCCCCGATTACTATGTTCCACATCCAATACATTACATAATACCCGCACTCATATCCTCCAGGTTGAACATGGCTCTAGATTCAACAACAAACATATCCAGTTGTTTACATCTAAAAATTGTTAAATATCAACAATCGATATGTACGGTTGTTTAGAATACTAACCTTTAACTCAATCTAGCTGGGTGCAGATGGATTATGTTTACCATCTCTACTGGTCTTCCATGTCTTCATTGCAATGATTTATTTAATAACACATGATCGTTGTGGTTAATGTGTACATGCATATGTACCTAACTTTGTAATTGAGCTAATGAATGATGACCTGAACAACTTGTTAATTACAACTTTTATGTGAACATCAACCTTCTTACGCAATGAACACAACCATACAATGGTATCGTTGTTAGGACAAAGAATAAAAAGTTACCAATGGGCCCTGCATATATCAAATTAATACCCATAATGAGGAGGGTCAACATCAATGCATGATGATATGTGAACATTTTACTTATTGATTAATATATACTCCCAAGTACAACTGTCTTTGTGAATCCTTCATCCATGTTTGAAAGTATTCCTGGCATTGTGCAGTCTGTCCTTTGCATTGTGTATCGACTGAGGCTTAAAATATGCATACACCGAGTTTCACCCAACGACGATGTCCAGTCATCCATAAACCTATTTAACAATTTTATTGAAGCATATATGAAACATATTTATTTGTAAGGACTACGAAATAGAAGTTATTGTAACGAGGTATTCACTACACACCCACTTACATAATCCACAAGGTATTCACTACACATCCACTTACATAATCCACAACTGCATGACATATATGTCTAGACACCTGTCACCTGCTATAATTTCATTCACATCAGAGAAGGTAATGAACAACGAGGATTCAACATTTGGAATCCCAAATTTAGACCCTTCCCACGGCACTGCTACAGTTTTATAATATACTTCATGTAGTATCTTAATCAAATCATCCAACGCATCCATATCATGTCCACCTTGTGTTTCACATGTAAAAACTTCAGCCACCTCTTTCGGACATTTATCTGAATCCTACATGTGGCAAACATATAATTGTTAATCCCGACATTAATTTACCAATGAGCATCATAATAACAAACCAAATTTGTGTGAATTCCATAATTATTAAAGCTACCTTCTGTGACACTGGCTTCACAAGACATGTTGGCCATGCAACAAATGTGTTAAGGGTGTCTCTGACGTACTTAATCTCTGCCGTGGGGAATAACACAAGCGCGTCCCCATCGTAAATTTTTTCAGTACTTACCCTTACGAATTCATCACCATAATGTATGTTGTGAATGTTGGATTCCCCAGCATAAACTTTTCCCAACGCCACAAGCCGTGTAGAATCCTTACATTCAACATACAACCCCATACACGGCACAACATCATTAGCATCCTCTTCAGCAGATGTGTTGGCTTGGTTTCCTGCACAGCTCCCCTTTGTGCTCACTCTGGCAACTAATTTTTCTATATGTGTCTCAACTAGGTATGATAATGGTGAGGCCATTTGAGATAACTCTACTTTTATTTCTTCCTTCAACTCTCGCTTCCATTCTTCCTTAAGATTTTGGATTAATGAAGCCAATTGTTCTGGTGTCATGGATATAGACGTACTACTGGAGGCATGTGAGTTGCGTCCAAAGTATTGGCTGATTGTAACACCTGACCCTTCTCCGCGAACACGACCAGGGTGATCTGGTTTTCTAATTGCAACATTAAGTATGTCACGTTGACCTTGGGGAACAAATCCGCCTTGTGTTGCTTGTTCTTCTAAAGAGTCCTGCAACCATTACATCATTAGATAACTTAATTGGAAATGTTATGCCACTAAATTTAACAAATTTTCAATTTCAAAACACTCACAATTTTATCCGCTATTTCTTGTGCGGCCTTAGATGTCATGTTGCCAAATTTTTTTGTTCAGGCCATCTTCCACTTTAGATGTCTTAAAATTGGAGAAGGAGGAAGAACATCAGCTGACGAATCTTCAGTATTCATTGCATCTTGATGGTGTTTCTTAATCTTTTCCTCCATAAGCTTCTTTACAAGCAAATCATAGCCCCCACGAGACAAAATGTGTGGGCAATCATTCATTTTTTGGGTTTCTTGTGCCTTTTTCCTGATTCCCTGTAGAAAAATATTTAGTTCTAATGTCAGCTTTGAATCCCTAACCATTGACAACTTTATTTTATTGATAATGTAAAAAAACTATTGTTGTGTAACCTGCCAATTTAGGGATTTTCTGCTTGCAACAAACGCATCCCATGTTTCTGTGTCCAGACTATACACAACTGATGGATGGTCTTTTCGCTGACCATTTGGGTCTGCATAAATGTATTTAGTTGTTAGCCAAGACTTAAATTGTCTCCATCTAGTGCCCACCAATGCCATAACCTTCCTCTTTGCTTTTACAGCTTCGGGGATATCAAATTTTTGCCTGCAACATGAATTGGAACATAAAATTAATTATTTCACAAGTTTAAATCATTTTTGTTTAACCACATCAATGAAATCCTTACTAAGCACACATACCAAAATGTCATCCCACAGTAGATCCTTTAGGGAGTCCGGTACATCTTTCCAATTACAATGTGTAATAGGAATCTTCTCTCTTGCAAACACCCTAAGATAACTATGGAACTTCTCTTTGTTCTTGCCGGATCCTCTGCCAGTATTAGGGTTCATGTTTATTGTTGGCCTAGCCTCATCCAAGCTTCTTAGAAACAACCTTCTTAGCTTGGTGGATTGTCTACTCCTCGTGGATTTGGACTTAGAACAGGTGTTTGTATTGGGAGGGGCCAAAGGAGGTGTTGCCATCAATCTGCAAAACATTAGTCAAACCAATAAAATACAAGAGTGATTACAAGACAAGAATGTACTCAGTTATGTATGTAATGTTGAAAAATCTAATATATGTTTGTTGTTTTTTGCGTATTTTTAAAACCATTACTTGAATATGACGCAGTTACGTAATAATGTTCTCCCATAAACCTTCGTCATGATCATCACGATTTGCATGTTCATCGTCAACTTCTTGGTCTTCAGCAACAGAAGGCATTCGTGTTGAGAAAGCAGGAATGTCAGCAATATCAAATGTAGTTTCATCATGTTGGTGAATGATGCCCCACGTTCTTCCATGTAAAACCACTGAAAATCTTGCATCACAAAAATCTTGGATATAAAATACCTGTCTGGCTTGTTCTGCCATGATAAAAGGCTCATCCTTGTAACCGATCTTTTCAAGTTCAACTAACGTAAATCCAAATCGATCTTCATGCACACCAGTCTGACCGTTGACCCATTGACACTTGAACACAGGCACTCTGAATGCAATATAATCAAGCTCCCATATTTCTTGAATTACTTAAAAGTAAGGCATCATAGCTTGAATAGGATTGTTGTCAGATGCATCGCAAAAGTGCTCAGATGCCACGTCAACACTGACCCCACTGTTCTGGACGCTACTATGATCATCTTGTGATTTTATGTAGAAGGAATAATTGTTGATATCATATCCCTTCCAAGTGGGGACATTGAGATTTGGACCAACAACTAATAGTCTTAATGTCTTGGAGACACTTTCATCATGAAGAATTTGTTCCTTAAACCATGTAACAAAAGTTCTATTATGTTCTTGCAACACCTTCATGAAGTTCATTCTTGGGTGACAGTCTTTCAAATGTTGTTTGTGCCTTTCTATGTAAGGCAAAGCCTCTTTTGTGTTATTCAAAACATACAAATGTGCTTGGGAAACCTGTTGTCGACTTAAGGTGACCACATTGTATCCCCTTGTACCGTTACCTCCCCCTGACAGTTCATGACAGGTTTGTGGAATACCAATAGCTTTAAGTGAATCGATGTACTTAGAACAAAACTCGACACTTTCTTCGGCAACATATCTTTCAACAATGGAAGCCTCTGGACGGTATTGATTCTTCGTATAACTTTTTAACACTTTCATGTAGCGCTCAACCGGATACATCCACCATAGAAAAACTGGACCACACAACCGGATCTCCTTGACTAAGTGAACAATCAAGTGGACCATTATGTTAAAAAAGGATGAAGGAAAAAACATCTCTAATTGAGAAAGGACAACAACAGGCTCGTGCTCCAAATCATCCAACTGTTTCGGGTCGATGACTTTGCTACAAAAAGCATTAAACAAGAAACAAACGAGTTATTGCAATTCTAACTTTTTCAAGTAATATACCACGAATTGTAATAGGCAGTATTAGTTGCATCAAGACGTGATAGTCATGAGACTTCAACCCTACCAATTTCAGCTCCGTGACAGATACAAGGCTCTTTATATAGAAGAGTATCCTTGTGGGACTTTTATTTTTCGCAAACACTGACAAAATTGCTTTTTTTTTTTCTGTTGTTGACAAAGTGTGACTTGCAGGGGGAAAATAAGTTTGTCGACCTTTCTCAATTGGATGCAATTGGTGTTGTATACCTATGTCAACCAAATCTTGGCAAGATTTCAAATTATCCTTTGTATTTCCTTGAATGTTAAGCAGGGTGCCAATTAAACTATCACAAACATTCTTCTCAACATGCATTAGGTCTATACAATGTCTTACATCCAAATCAGACCAGTAAGGAAGATAAAAAAATATGGATCTTTTCTTCCAAATATGCTTCTTATATGCATCCTTTTTTTGGGTTTTTCGAAAAACATTCATGATGTCCTTCATACGATCATAAACTTCTTTTCCTGTTAATGGTGTAGGAGCCATTTCCTTCTCCTGACAACCATAAAAAGCCTTCTTCAATTGTCGATATGGGTGATAGGTTGGAGGAATCTCTGATGCCTTGTATATATAGTCTTCTTTCCATGTTTTAGTTGGACAAAGCTTGTATGTTTTTCACATATAGGACATGCGTGATGTCCTTTGACACTATATCCACTCAAATTCCCGTATGCTGGAAAGTCGTTAATGGTATAGAAAACCATGGCATGCAACCTAAAAGTTTCCTGTCAGTAACCATCAAAGACATCAACCCCGTCAACCCACAACTGTTTCAGGTCTTCAATCAAAGGGCCCAAATAGACATCAATATCATTTCCTAGTTGTCTTGGACCTGCTATCATCATAGACAACATAATGTATTTTCGCTTCATGCACAACAATGGATTAAGGTTGGAAATCATATGCAATACAAGCCATGAACTGTGGTTAGTGGATAGGCCACCAAAAGGATTCATACCATCATAAGCTAGTGCAAGCCTTAGGTTTCTTGGGTCGTTGGCAAAATGTGGATACATACGGTCAATTGCCTTCCATTGAGGAGAATCGGCGGGATGACGGAGATTTCCATCATTATTCCTCCCATATGCATGCTAAGTAAGGTTTTTTCATCATTTGCATTAGCAAACAACCTCTTAAACCTTGGAATTATCGGAAGATACAAACATACTTTTGCGGGACGACTAGTGCATGAGTTTGTGTCATGACTTCCCTCATCGTCATTGAATTTGTATCTAGGGCACCCACAAGTGGGGAAGCTTCGCAATTCAGCATATTTGTTTCGATACAGTATGCAATCATTAGGGCATGCATTTATTCTTTGGTACTGCATCCCAAGAGGACAAAAAATCTTTTTGGCTTCGTAATGAGTCTTGGGCAATGTGTTGTCTTCAGGAAGCATTTTCTTTAATAGCACAAACAATTCTGTGAAGCTTTTGTCACTCTATCCAAACCTAGCCTTCAAGTTAACCAAAGACAACACCACTGACAACCATGTGAAGGATGTGCATTCAACATAAAAGGGGTATTTGAAGCAGTTTCCAATTTAGTATATGTTGGTGCATGTGCATTAAGAAAACTTTCTTCTCCCAGGTCGCGTAGCATGTCTTCTATATGATCATCTTTGTTAAATTCCACAGATGTTGGTTCCGCCGCTACTTGCATGGTTGGCAATTCACTGTGCCAGATCCACTTTGTGTAATTGAGAATGATGCCGTCACATATTAGATGAGTTCTGATGTCATCTATTGATTGACATCTCCCATTCACACATTTGACACAAGGACAAAAATATTTTCCCCCTAAGGATGGTGCATTTTTGGTGGTAAATTCAAGAAAATCCTCAACCCCACTTTCACACTCAACTGTTATGCGTGGTGCTTTCATCCAAATACGAGCCATGTTTTCCATATGTTGTTAAACCTTATATATTAAAAACTTATATGGATGCAAATGTATTTCATGTTTACAATAAGGTGTGGCCCTATCCCATTCAAGAAGTAATATTTTATCCATTATTTGCAAATTTACATTACATAACGTTTGTTTATTTTAATGAAGTTTCGACAACATTTCACATTGGTCTCCAAGTACACGACATGAAAGCGGAGGTTTTATGCACCCACAATCTGTGTGGACCCGGAGAACAACAAAAATTACAGGTTACAAAATTTCATTAAATATAAAAAAACCTTATGTAATGTAAATGTGCAAATAATGGATAAAATACATTACTTCTCAAATTGTCCAAACAGACAATTCAAGATTCAATTCAACGATTAATCCAAACTATCCGTATTAATCATTGAGTTGAACCTTAAACGGGAAACTAAGGTTGTAAAATTGAATGCATGTTATGATAAACAAAACTTCAAAGATGACACAATCCATTAAAGTAGGACATTAAATTAAAATTCACACCACATACCTGAATGTAATTGCGGTTTTATAAACGAGTTTATGTTGTGATAACACGTTGTCGACACGCACCAAAACAATTTTACTAAGCTAATTCTGTAGCACAGAGTCGACTCAGAGACACAATCAATATGGTTCTAGCTTCAATTTATGAATAACAGTAAGGGGGAATTTTATCAAACAGTTTGTGCGCGTAAGTAAAACTTGCAAAAACGTAAACTAAAATTAAAGAGCAACACAGAAACTAACAGAATTCAAAAGAAGTAATGTAAAACAGAATTTAAAACATCAATCCAATTCACCAAACCAAAGCAATTCGAATCATCATCATTCTCAGAAATTAATCCTATCATGAAAGTTCATTAAATCTCATTAGAAGCAACTCAATCGACTTAACCCCTAAATTGATTGAAACCACAACCCTAATTGAAATATCATCCAATTATTCTGTGATTAATATTCAAAATTAGGCATGAATCCATAACCTAATCGGCTTTCAATCCTAAACGCATTCATAATCATGAAAAATAGAATAGCAATTGAAGAAGAAGATGAACATTCAAGTAGAATTCGAAATACTAAACCAGAACTCCAATTCTCCTTGCGCTTGGGTTGGTTCCTTGGATTGATTGGTGATTTAGCCTTCCATGATCATCATCAGTGAAAGCCCCATGAAATGGTTGCACGAAAATGGAAGAACAGAAAAAAGAAAATGAAGAACAATGAAGAACAAGGAAGAACAGTAGAGAGAAAATGAGAGCAAGGGTTTTGATCTAAAAAACTAAAGGAAAGAAAAATAAAACTTGTTTATTGAAATGTAAAGAATGGTGCCCAAGTTTCACTAAAGTCACTAATATGTAGTGACTGAGTTCTGAAAACGAAATGGGCCATAAACAAACCCAACAATCTAATTATTTGCTATTTACAATCATGAATGTCGAATTCGCAGCCCAAAATTACAAGTGCAGAGGCGCAAACTTAAAAGCTTAAAATGACCCTCTAAATGACAGAATTGGCCTCAGGCTATTTCTAGTAAACTTGTAGATCTTTTTGTTATCTTTCTAGGGACTCCTAGAACGCTCCATTCGGAGATCAGTAGCACCCTATAGGCCCTTCACAAGTCAGATACATCAAGTGAGCAAAAATCCGAAAATACACAACAAATAGTAATTAAGCCCACTTACTTGCCTAGGTGATCGAGGTCGTAGTCGGCCAAATTAATACAGTTTAAATGTAGTACTAGGAAGTGACTCCTAGGTCGTCTCTTAAGGATCAATTGTCTGCGTTAGGGATCAAAAACGTGTAAAGGGGGGTTTTTGACAGAATGCAAGGAATTCTAAATTAAAACAGAAATACTAATTAATTGCAGGGATTTAAAACAAGTCAGACCTTAGAATAGATTGCGCCTCTAATATCCTTGGTTCACAAAAGATAATCTATCCTACTTAATCCTTATCAGTCCAGGTTAATCTACTAAGCGAAAATTAACCTAAAACTTCATTACACGAATTAAGCAAACGTGAACCTCGTCAGGGCAAGCTCTCAGGATTAAGCAACCTGAGATTACTGAATCAATCAATATCAGAATCATTAAGCATGACTCTAATTCGAAAAATACAGAACAGAAACCCAACAAGGAAGAACCAAGCAGAAAATGAATTGCAAATACAGAGAACCTCCAT
>PYAF01001153.1:1352-16270 GCA_007407185.1 Glycine tomentella | reverse complement strand
TAACCTAAAACTTCATTACACGAATTAAGCAAACGTGAACCTCGTCAGGGCAAGCTCTCAGGATTAAGCAACCTGAGATTACTGAATCAATCAATATCAGAATCATTAAGCATGACTCTAATTCGAAAAATACAGAACAGAAACCCAACAAGGAAGAACCAAGCAGAAAATGAATTGCAAATACAGAGAACCTCCATTAGAGGGTTTGCAATCTGTCCTAGGGTCCAACCCTAGGATTTAGCCTTCCATTAAATTGAATTTAGCAACAGAAACATGAATTGAAACGAAACTGAACATAACGAAAACCTAATTACTGGAAACGAAAATAACAACAGAAACGCAACTGAAACGAAATAAGCAGAAAACAAAAATGAAATTAGAGACTTGAAACAGAAACGAAAATAGGCACTGAATTTGAAACGCAACTGTATTCAAATAAAACGAAACCCTAAAGCAGAGAAACAGCAGAAAATGAAAATATTCTAAAACCCTAAAAACTGAGCGTGAATAGTCTGTCTGTGTTGTAGACGAAAATTAGTGTGTCTCTGCATGGGCACATTAATTGAAATATATAGAGACTGACCTAAACGAAAATTGGGCTTTTCCTAACAATTTTGGCCCAAAAATGAAAATAAAATAAAATGAAAATAAAATGCTGATGCCACATCCCAATCTCCAAGTCCATGCATTAATTCCAAGCCCATTTAATTATTAATCTGCCCTGAATATAAGAATTGAAATAATTAAACTTAAAATAATCCAAATTAATTAAAATCTGAATTATCGGTCCAATTAAATCTTAAATGAGAAACAGTGCAGAATATGAACGTTTAAACACAAATTAGGGATTAAAATGAGTACAGAAAGATGAGAAAATAAAGGTAAATAGTGACTCATCACTAGGCCCAAAAACTGAATTAGAATAGGAAAATAAAGGTCCAAGAGAGGTCAAATAAGCTAAGAAGGATAGAAAAATACTCAACTAAAAGCACTCTATCATGTTGCTACCAAGATAAGCCTTTATGAGCTAACCGAGTGAATACATTGGCACTAAAACAGAGAAGTACATTTGTTTAAGACCATGTTTAACATCCCATATATAGATACAATGTTCAACTACTATACCTCATATTAACAAACAAAAACAATTTTGACAATGGACTTAGCAATATAAGAGATTTATGTTACACCCATATAACACAACATAAACATTCATTTGGCTGAAAAAAATTAAATACATTATCTATTTCTTTAATTGATATACTATAGTCTAAAAACTGGCATGTACTTTCTAGTTTCTAAGTACATCATTCATCCATTTGCTTTATTGTTTCACAGGATGTCTCTGCCAAAGCAATCATCAATGCAGCTGAATTGCGTTATAATTATAGGACATCTAGTGGCTATGATATGACATTTTAAAGTTCTGATGACATCTCTGGACTTGATACTCACCACGAAATTGGATCTAGAAAAAAGAACATCCACGTCAACACAAAAAGGAAACTTCTAGACATAGTTTTGCATTATGCTTCAGAACCTCAAAACCTTGCTCTCAATGCCTCAACATCAATGCATGATGTACATCAGAGATGACATTGGGACTGGTCAGCTGGTTCGGAGCATAGGCTAAGAACAGATGATTCGACATTTAGTTCTCATGATAATTCTCTTCTGAAGGAAAGCAACCAACCACCTTCCTCTTTAGACATTCAAAGTCTCAAGGATGAACTTGCTGCTTTGGCCAGGCCGATGAATGTGTCAAACTTGGAATTACAGACCCTCAGGAAGCAAATAGAGAATGCAAAAGAGGACAGGATCTCGTGAAAGAAGTCATTGTCTTGAAGGAGGGAAGGGAAGCACTCAAGACAGAATGTGGTAATATGAGGTCTTTTCATAAACACAAAGATGAGGACAAAGTGAGAAACAAGTCCCAATTGGAAGGTGGAAATCTTCATGCTCTTGTTGAAGAAATAAGACAATAATTAGATTATGAGAAGGACCTAAACGCAAATCTCATATTACAGTTAAAGAAGACGCAAGAATCTAATGCTGAACTGGTTCTTGCAGTGCAGGATATGGATGAAATGTTGGAGCAGAAAAATAGGGACGTATCTAACCATTCCTATATAAACGAGCAGGAAAACAATTGACAAGATAAAAGGATAAATCTCTCTAAATGTGAAATGGATGATGATGAAGAACAAAAAGCATAGGTGGAGCTTGTTAAGGAACACATGGAAGCCAATGAGACACACTGTATATAAAGTCAAAAATACCTAAGGATTTGTTAAATGGATGAAATCACACAAAATTTGTTAAATGGAAATTTGACTTATAGAAAGATAGGTTACTGTATATAAAGTTTATGATTTTTTATCTGACATAAACATATACCTAAGGATGTTTAAATTTGAATTGCCACAATGTGCCATCATTGTTAGCACATTGCACATTCAACCAGACTAACTGTAATCTAGAGTATCTTGTTTTGCCTCAATACGCAAATATTAGGAGATGCTTTCTCATTATATGACAAGCCCTAGTTTCCTAGTACATTTACACGAGAAGTGAACTCCTCCTGGTTGTTGTACCAAGGATGCAAAACTCACTTTCACCAAACACTATGCCTGAACATACCAACTGTTTTGTCTTGTGCTCAAATAGATGGATATAGTATATTCATTTACTGTATCATTTTCTATATGTGTTTCACAAACAACATCCTGATAGCCATGATGGTACTATATAATATACCTGATTATAGTGACATCTGAGATGGAAAGACCAAAGAATGGAAGGATTTTAGAATACCATAGACATGTGAGAATTCTCAAGATGTGAGAGTTGAGGTGGACACTATACATGGACCAAAAAAACAACCCGGAGCTACAAAATGAACAAAACCAAAAGGAATATGGCTAAAGCCTGCCAAAGGTCTCAGAAAGAGTATTCTTTGACCAAAAGGAACAAAACCAACAGAACATCAATTGATAACCCAATCAAATATAATGTTGAACGCAAAAATGACAAAATATAGCAACACACTTGTTGTTCCAAAGACAAAAGTCTCACAAAGAGTATTCTTTGACCACAAACTGCATATAACAATACCCTCTCCCTAATTACACATCTTACTATCAAATGTATCCTTATACATAATTGGCACCAGTTATTTTCTATGAATAACTTATGAAGCTTGTTTCTAATTGTAATAAAGAACAGTTAATGCAAGATGAGTTATTTTCTATATTCTAATTCTAATACATTATTGCTCCTAACTTCTACCCATAGCTACCAACATGAGTGTTTATCACACATGTACCCAAATAATACATGACTGCTCATGACAGTTATCATCAGTTCCCATTAACAGCAGTTGCTGAAAAATCAGCCTTGTTCCCAAGGTTGATAGTAGGGAAAATCTTCTTTCTTATTATCTCTATCCATTTCAACAACAATTATTTCAGCCTAATCATGTAGTGCTTCATAATCAGACAAAATCACCAATCTTAATTATGTTTCTCTGCACGCAAAGGATGGACTTTTCTCAATACCTATAAAGCATGATCCTTTGTTTGTCCATTCTATATTACTTTCATATACGTTAGAAATAGCCTAAATACTACTCCTCCGAAAACCTTTAAACTTGTGAAGATAGAAATTCTAAGACTTGAATACATTACTGTAATGTTTCCAATTGATTCAACTCTGATAATTCCTGATAAGGATTGCATATTGTCTACCAAGTGAGATCATCTTTAGTGAACCAATGGATGGTTGATCCCTATACTTTTAGCAGATTTGATCTTCACTTTCTGCTAAATAATTTTCACTTTAAAATTTGTATCGACTTTTGTAATCATCCTAGCAACCTACAGGTTTTACAGTTTTCTCCACTAAAATGAAGCTGTAAAAATATAGGAACACTTCACACTTAACCAAGAGGGGGGTGAATTGGTCAGGCTTGGTAAATTAAAAATTTCTTAGACAAAATCATAGTTTCCCTTAGGATCTTTATCACTTTTGAAACCAAGAAACTTTATTCAATCAAATGCTCAGCCCAAGGTATCCAATAGCTCAAAATTTAATTGATAAACAAAGCAATACAATCAAGATAGACAGAATATAATCAAGATAGAGATAAGAATCAATACACAAAAGATTTATACTGGTTCACTTCAAACACTATGAAGCTACATCCAGTTTTCTTCCACTCAACACTAGAATAGAGTTCCACTATTGCAATTTTTTATTCTTACAAGTAATTACAAAGTCTTCCTTTATCAACTCTAGGTAAAGTACAGAAATCTAAAACACTATTAGATTCTTAGAGACAAACCCACTGAGAACACTACTCAACACAACCCCTAGAGAAACCCTATCTTTAGTTTACATGCAAGAAACCTAATTACAATAGACACAAACTTACATCTAAAATCACAACGAAAATTACAGAAAGATCAAAGAGAGAAACAACCTGATGATCCAATGATTAACAATGCAAGTGATGGATTAACACAGGTTGAATTAACAAATTATATCAGCTTCCTTTAATCTTGAATGAAATCTTGCTCAAGATTGACTCACAATCTCATGATCAATGTAGGAATAGAGCAAGCATATAAAAACACTTTAAAACACTGAGAAAGACTTTTAGAACTGTTTTGGCTCAATGGGTATCAGTATGCAATGTTTCAAAATCAAGCAAAGTGATTTCCTATTTATAACCGAAAAGCATAACAGATTTAATCGATTAATACGCGCCAAATAATCGATTATTTTGCTTTTGTAATCGATTAATCCAAGAATGTAATCGATTAAAATGTTCATAATCTTTTCTGGAATTTCTACAACGGAACAAATAATCGATTATTCCGTCTTGTAATCGATTAAGACAGAAGGTTCATCATTTTCAAAATATACTATGTAATCGATTACTAACCTTGGTAATCGATTAAACCAGGAAATCATATTAGTCATAGAAACAAAGTAATCGATTACTAGAAATGGTAATCGATTAAAGCAGGAGCCATAGCCTTTCTTAATTACATTGTGTAATCGATTACAAATCGAGGTAATCGATTATCTAGTACAAAACTTAGATTTTACAAGGAACATGTAATCGGTTACCATCTATGGTAATCGATTAAAGCAGGGAGAGGCTGTTTTCAGATAAGCCTATGTAATCGATTACAGAATACTAGTAATCGATTATCCCAACAAATCTTTAAATTCATATACAAGCATGTAATCGATTACTACCCATAGGTAATGAATTAAAATGGTCAACAAGACAGTTTTCTAAAAACCAAAGGTATAATAATTGATTAATCCGATATGTAATCGATTATAATGTCCATGAAAGCTTTTCCAAGGTATTTGAAGAACAAAACAATCGATTAGTACGATGTTGTAATCGATTAAAACAGAAAGAAACCATTTTTCCAAAAACCTTTGAAACAAGTTTGAAACTTAACCATGTTATGAAAGCCTTGTGATTTTTATTAAACCATTTTAAGTTAATTATAAGTTAGAATGAATGCAATGCTTTAGGATCATCAGAATTGTTTTTCTCTTATATTTTATCCTAATTAATCTCCAAGTTTTCCTTTGCATGTTTGAAAGCTCAAAACTTTTGAATCAATCTTGCTTATGCATTAAGCAGCTCCCCCTAGATTCAACAGAAGCCAGTTCCACGTTCTTAATTGCCATACAGTATTGATCCATATACTGTATTGATGATCTAAACCAGACTCATTTCTTGTTAAATCTTTGCTCTCCATGGTTGGAAATTCGAAATTCTTCCTTCATGTGTTCTATCAATATCTTCCTCATTTCCACTTTTGTCATCTTTTCTTCCTTTATATTTCTATCCCCAATTCCAACCTCAATTGTGGCCTTTAATCCTTCAAGCTTTTCCTCTAACAAATCCATACCTTCAGTCCCCCAAGTAATGGGTGGTAATGTAGAACACAACCCACATATGGCTCGGCTAAAAACTGGGAGGGTACAAAAATAAAGTTGAACAAAACCTTTGGTTCACTCTAAAGATTGGAACTTGTCCATTATTTTAAACTCATTGCTGTAGAATATTGAAATTCTTCTAAGTAGAAAAGGAAAATGACAATGATAATGCTAATAATGACTCAAAACATTTGGCTTACAAAACCTTTTAAGAAGAACACAACCAACTTCATACTACAAATCACACATCATATTTGATGACAATGGTAATAATGAGCTGTAGCAGGATTGTTCTTTTGAATTTTATGACTTATATTGAGGAACATATACATGGAGATCGAAGCAGAGTCAAGGGGATCTGGAACCAGTTGACTAGTCCACAAACTTCTTCCACTGTTTGTCACTCCTATTCCCCAAATCCAGGTTAATAACAAATTAAAGTGCATGTGTTTAACAACAAAGAAGGACGCAGGTCAGACCAAAAGTAAATCGCAAAACCAATAATCGAATAACCACCTCGCGACCCTCAAAATCGTATAACCACGAACATATTTTTGTGAAAATGGAACACATACCTGTTGAAGGTCGCAACTTACACCAACGACATGAGACTCAAGGATGCCTGGGTATAGACACGAATTGACGGAATGAGAGTGAGGCTAGGGCACAAGGCTAAGGCAGAGGAGTGTTGGGGTTTTGTTCCATAAATATAACAATGTCATTCATTGGACATTTTAACTTCGAAAATCAAACACATTTGAAGTGAAAACTGTCTTTGTTAGTGACAAAACAAAGATGGTTTTCCCATAATTGACTTACTATCAGGTTCAACTTAATTACGAAAATGCCATCAATTCTTTAAATTATTCATTTCGTAGACGGTTTTGGCAATATCCGATGTTGAACATAACCACATATTTACGAGTATGCTAGCACATCAGAAACAAAGACGATTTCAACAGAACCATCTTTGTATGTGCGTCGTCAAAAACATTATTTGCAGTAGTGATTAGAGAAAACAATTGGCCCTAAATCTAGTTCATCTTTTGTTAAAGTAGAAACCTATTGAATATCAACCCCGTCAAATGAATCTTACTCATTTTCAAATGATTCACTGAGACTTCAACTCATTTAATTTGTAATCACAGAGACTAACAGCTGATATTTACAACTCATTTAATTTGTAATCATAGAGACTAACAGCTGATATTTAGGAGGTGAAGATCAGAGACTAGAGTCTCTTGTCATCATTAGACATGACCAGAGACATGCAAGAGCAACGCGAATGAGAGTTGATAATATGAAAGGAAAAACCTTATGTTATGTGTACCTAAATTAAATATCCTTTGTACATTTTGGAAGATGTTCTTTGTGCATACCCAGTATGTATCCACAAATACTAACCATTTTTTTAAGGCAAAAGTGAATTTTATTCATAGATGGCATGAAATGTAGGTGTGCAAAATATTGTGCTTCTTCTACAAAATAAACACAAAAATGTATATAGAAAATGAAGTTTCAGTTCCACTACACCAAATAAACTTACAAATGTATATAGAAAATGGCATACAAAAACTTCAGTGCAAACAACATCCTTAATAATGATTTTCCATCTTTCTAGTGTAAATCAAAACCAAGAAGGGTACCTGTATGACATACGCTGTCGACACAAAACGGAGGTCTTACAGACGGGAGCCACGACGACAGGCTGGGTTAGGGATTGAGGGAGGGCACGACGTACACCGAGTTTGGGAGTGGGTCAAAGAGTGAGGCTAAAGCGCGCAGGAACAATTGAAGTGTTTAGGTTTAACAAGCGCAAAACGACGATGGTCCTAGGTCCACCAAAACAACGACGTCTACGATTGCATGAAAATGACGACGGTTTTCAACAAAAATGTTGTCGTATTGCGCTTACAGTGGAAGAAATCTTCATGGTATTTACAAAAATACCACCGCCCTACATACGAAGACTGGTTTTGGACAACCGTCGTGGACTGGCCGTCGTTATACGCCGCGTTTGTAGTAGTGCATTAACATCAGAGTAACGTTGGTGGACAACCCCTTACTTCCTTTTCTTTTTATACATAATATTTTTCTTATATATACACCTCATTACTTTAAATAGTTTACTAATATTCATCATTTCTTTCTATTTTTTTAATTTTTTTATATCACATTTCATACATACAATTCTTTATACTTCTATGTTTTGCTTTCATTCTAGGTGTGTCAATAGGTGATCGTGTGTCTCCCAATCATTTTTGCTAATTAACGTAAACCAAAGCAAATACATGTACTTGATTCTAGGGCCAAAGAATAATGTTTTTGTGAATACATGTGCTAGTTTACCATTAGAGTGAAAGACATTAAAGAGAGAAGAGTGATAATGTGATAGAAATATAATATGACAAGAAGTGAAATGGAAAAAACTGAAAAATATTAAATACATACTTATATATTATTAAGATATCCATGTATCATCGTTTTGTGGACAAATTATGTTGGAAAAAAGATATCAATTTTCTCTTTCAGGACTTGTTATGAATGATCTTGCACAAACAAAACAATTTATGCACAAACTATTTATATTTGTTGAACCCCTAATGCATAAAAAGATTTATAAAGTTTTGATGATAACAGACAATGAATGTTATATCATTAGATTTATTTCACTGATGATAATTATTTGATTATATGATATTTTGAAGTTACTGATATTTTGCATTTATGAATATCAACATATTTGAAAAGATTATTTGAAGAATTCTGAATATTGATATCATTCAAGATGACATGGAATTAAGAAGATTTATTTTTATTTATTTTTATTAAATTTTATGTAAGGAGATTAGAAAATTGATCTTGCCAATATATTTTCTTTAAGATTGTATTGCATAATAAGATAAAATACTTTTTAAGATTGCATTCAAACATAGGATAGAATATTTTTAAGATTGCATTGCATAATATAATAGAATATCTTTAAGATTGCATTGCAAAATAAGATAAAACATTTTTTAAGATTGTATTCAAAAATAGGATAGAATATTTTTAAGATTGCATTGCATAATATAATAGAATATCTTTAAGATTGCATTGTATAATATGATAGCATATCTTTTGGATTGCATTAAAAAATTGGTTAAAATCATATGCTTAAATTAGTATAAATATAAACATATTTTTGTGTTTAGAGTATGCATTCCATTCTAAATAATATTAGAGTTATAGAGAATCTATGTTTGCATCATTGAGAGAATTGTTGTGAGATCATATAGAAGCAAGCGTTTGACAGGTCTGATTCTTCAACTCTCCATCAGGATTTAAAGGTACCTATTTGCTTAAGGAATAGAAGTGTAAAGGTAACCATTTTATTGTATTCTTCTTCTTGACTTTGGAAGAGGTCGCCGCTGGGAAATTAGGATACCAGTTCTATCTCTATCTCTATTCTTGATGAATTGAGATGTTCAACTTATGGCTGGAAAACTAGGATACCAGTCTGGCTGGGAAACAAGAATACCAGTCTATCTCTATTTTTGGTGAATTGAGACGAGAGCTTTTTGCTGGGAAACAAGGATATCAATTGGGATAATTGTTGTGTAAGGGTAGACTAGGAAACTAGGATACTAGGAACTCTTGGTACACAAAATTATCATAGTGGAATTGTCTATTGGATTTATTATCCAATTTGGACGTCGTGATTTTTTACCCAATTGGGTTTTCCATGTTAAGATTGATTGTGTTTTCTTTATCTCTTATCTTCATATTATTGCTTTGAGTTTGATTTTAAATTGTGAATTATTTTATAAAACTCAATTCACCCCCCTCTTGAGTTCATCTGGGACCAACAATTGGTACCAGAGTTGTGTTCTCTTTATTTTGCATGTAACTCTTGAAGAGTATATCTTAAGATGAACCCAATGGAGACAATAAGAGAAGGCTACTCTACCCAAAGGCCTCCACTATTCAAGGGAAAGTACTACAATTACTGGAAGAATTAAACATTTGCACTCCTGGGCAAAACTAAAAGAAAGACTAAGAGAAAAATTCAAACTAAAGTAAACCAAAAATTTAAAGAAAGGGTATGAACAAGGCACACATATTTTTCAATGGATCATTACAATGCACAAAAGTGAGAGAGATGAAAGATGGAGGAATAATATTGAGGTAACAAACAATCCATGAAAACATGATCACAAAGTGCAAAGTGAAAAAGTAGTCAAGTTTAGAATTAAGAATGCACCAATGTGATAGAATTCTCTCAAAGGGAGACACTCAACCTCATACAATGTGTATGGCTTGTGTTTACACTCAAACACCACATGTAACTAGCACATCCAAGCATTGACAAGCCTCTAATTAATTCAACTTGAAATACACATGCATCAAAAGATCAAAAGGACTTTATTAGCTTGTAATGAATAGCTTAGGTATAGGTGGATAAGAAAAGGATATTTTGACTAAAACTTAAGAGAAAAGAGGGGCAATGGGGAGCAAGCCAACAAGATAAAAGAAAGGTAGAAACAATAAGATGAAATTTAAAAGAATTTACAAGGATGAAAATGAACCATAACAAATTTTATTGCATATTTCTTTTCCTTTGCTTGAACTTCTTTTTCTTTGCTTAAACACAATTTTTTTTTTAACTTTTGCTATTTGAACTCTTTCTTTTCTCTTTTTTTCCTCGTTTTTTTTCTTTCTTCCAAATCAAAACAAAATAAAATACCCCACACTTGCTTGAAACCCACTCCCAAAACAATTTCAAAGCCTCTTTTCTCCCTAAAGCTAGGATAACATGGTTTTTCATCATTTTTTAGCTTTTAATGAGCTAAACAAGAAAGAAAAGGCTAAAGGCTCAAAGAGGGTGACAGTTGATATCAACACAAGGATAGGTTTATTTGGCTAGTGGCTAAAAGAAAGAAGGCCTAAATCATCTCAATCAAAGCATGTGCAACAAGGAATATCAAAATAGGCAAGACAAAACATAGAGTAATCTAGCACAAGGTTGAAATCACACATGAAAGAACATATCCACAAAGGCTCAAAAACTCACAAGGCATAATTTTACCATACATGGTTCATCTTAAATTCTATTTTTCAAGCTTACTTATCACTTCAACAATTGCAATAATGATTCACATCAAGTATGAACCTCTCAAACCAACCACCTTTTTAACATTTCTCACAATTTATACAAGTTAAAAATCCTATGAAAAACATGAAAAAGTGCCTAAATTCAATAAAAACAGCAATAAAACAGAAACACCAAATAGAAACAGACAACAAAAACATACAGACAAAATTTAAAACAGACAAACAGAATACAGACAGATAGATTAACAAAAAACAAAAACCAACAAACAATGAAAAACAGACAGCAACAAAATGTAAACAGACAGAAAACATAAAACAAAAAACAAAACGTAAACAGACAGAAAACAGAAAATAATCAGAGCAACAGATTTTTAGGATCCTTCCCCCCCACTTGAAATGCACATTGTCCTCAATGTAAGCATGCAAAGAAATGAAAACAAAGAGACAACAAATAAAAGAAAAGAAAAGGAAACTCCCAAAATGTCATTTACACAAAATTGGCAGGACCAAAGAGATGTCCTCCACTAGCTCATCCTCCACTTGAGGGCTCCCATGAAATGCTTTGAGTTGGTGACCATTGACCTTGAAGACTTTTCCGGTAGCTTCATTTTTAATCTCAACTGCACCATGGGAAAAAACATTAGTAATAACAAAAGGTTCATCTGATGTGTTGCAAACACATTTTAGTTTTAGGCTAGTTTTAGGTTATAATTTAGTTAAATAATTAGGAAAATATATTAGAATTAGTTAAGTTTATTATGTTATTGTTTTAAATCTCATTTCAATACATTGAGCATTTTCAGGTTAAAAAGAGGAAGTTCCAGCAAAGAAAAGAAGAAAAGCCAGATCAAGATCTCGCGCGACACGCGCCAAGAGCCGTGCGGATCGCGCCAGATGGTGAACTGAAGGCCCCAGTTTCGAAGACTCCACGCGATTAGCGTGGAGGTTCACGCCACCAGCGTGACAAGGCCGCAAACACCGCGCCACCAGCGCCAAAGCCGTGCCATCAGCGCCAGGGACAGAAGAAAGGCCATTTAATTCGAACAACCCACGCGGATCGCGCCACAACCACGCGGTTAGTGCCACAAAGCTCAGCATCAGACATTCAGCTTGAAGACTCCACGCGATTAGCGTGGAGGATCACGCGGTTAGCGCCAACCATTCGAACATCCCGCGCTGATAGCGCGGGACTCCACGCGGATCGCGTGGAGAAGATCCTGTTTCCTTATTTAACTTATCTGTTTCGGGATTGAGCACTGTTTTAGGCTTTATTACTGTAATTAAATCATTCTATAAATACAAAGCCTCTGAGGACTGAAGGGAATCATCCATTATTCATCTAAAAACTATATTCCATCATTCTAAACCTCTGGAAGTCAAGAATCAAGGTTAGGGTTTCAGCACAGTCATGTATTATTTAACAGCTTTGATTTTCTTGAGGCCTATGGCAGGCTAAATCTTGTATTGTGGGAAGGCCATGAACTGATGTGAACTCCTCTGTAATTTGACTGGTATTGAATAATAATGTTTTGATTGTTTTATTCTATTCTATTCTTAATTTCTATTCTTATTTGGAATCGATCACTTCACTTAAGTATTGAGGGTTAGGATTCGCAATGGGGACGTTGGGGTTCTAATTTCTGACCTGTTTAGAGTAACAGTTGTCATCACCTAGGGATAGGGATGCGTAGCTACAGAAATTATGATATGGTCTTTTAAATGCTTAAACTGATAGATTTCACTAAGGAATTAGGTTTTCGATTCAAGTTAAAGGGTTAATTCACTAAGGGATTAGGGATTAACTAATTTAGAAAAGACTTATTTTCTGAACAATCATAACAAGAAACCCTTATGATATATTCTCTAAATGCTTAATTTGACAGGATTGCTAAGGGGTTAGAATTCTCGATCGAATTAAAGAGATAAGTCGCTAATAATTTAGGATTTACGATATTAGGAGAGATTTATCATTTGTGTAAATTAAACTAATAAACCAGTCAAGTGAAGGAGGAAGGAATCAGAGGGGATTGTGCCTGACCACAATTGCTTCTCCATTGGTAACTTCTTGATTTAATTTACTATTTATTTAATTTCTGTTTTTACTCAACAACCAATCAATCAACAACAACTTCTTTCAACATTTTCTGTTTTACTTTCAATCACATTGATTCCTTATTACTGTGAATTTCACCCCAATCCCTGTGGAGAACGATACTCACTTACCTATTTTATTACTTGAAATGATCGGTGCACTTGCCGTAGTTTGCGGAATAATCGCAATAAGTTTTTGGCGCCGTTGCCGGGGATTGGTTAACGGATTTTTACAGTAATTTTAATCTTGTGATTGGAATTTTTGTTACTAATCGCTTCTCTAAGTTTTATGCGAGGTTCAATTAGTTATGAGGATTTACAGTTTGATCCAGAGATAGAAAGAACAATCCGAAGGAGACTAGCTAGACAAAGAAGGAGAGAAGCTGAAAATTTTGACTTTGATTCACTTCCTGAATTAGAGTCTGAAGCAGAGATGGCTGAAGAACAACCTAATTAGCCAAAACGGAGACCGAAAGATGAACTAATGGAGGATATTCTGGCTCCCATGTTCACAAGACCCAACTCCAGTATTGTGAGGCCACCAATACAAGCTAATCATTTCGATATCAACCCTTCATTGATAGCATTGGTGGAACGCAGTCAGTTTGGAGGAGAGGACTTTGAAGACCCACATGACTTCATTGACAGATTTCTCAGAATCTGTGACACTATCAGACACCAAGGGGTCTCAGATGATGCAGTGAGATTAAGCCTATTTCCCTTTGCTGTTAAGGAAAGTGCATTGAGATGGCTGAACCGTCAAACATCAAATAGCATTTCAACTTGGGAGGACTTAGTCTCAAGATTCTTTTCAGAATACTTTTCCATGGATAAATATAACCGGTTGGTGAATGAAATCACCAATTTTACTCAGAATGGAAGAGAATCCCTTTGTGCTGCTTGGAATAGATTTCAAGAGTTGATTAGGAGATGTCCACAATATGATATGCCAGTAGGTAAGCAGGTACATATATTCTTTAATGGTATGACTCCTGAAACTCGGATGATCGTGAATGTTGCAGCAGGGGGTACTATAAGGTCCAAAACAGCAGCTCAGACCTATGAGCTTATCAATTCTTTGGCCTGGAATGAAAATGAAAGCATAACACATCAGCCAAAGAGAGAACCAATTCAGCTGTCCACTAAAGATGCGATGCTTGCAGAGTAGAAAATTTTGGCACATCAGCTAGCCAAGTTGACTGAAAAGATTGATAAATTGCAAGTTTCTACAGCACAAGTGGTAGCCAGCCAACCACATGTTATCTGTGAGTACTGCTAAGGTGAGCATGAGTCTAATGTTTGCCCTATTCTTGTTGGAGCTGACCCTGTGCAGGTTAATGGGGTTTGGAATGAGCAGAGGCAGCAGCAGCCTTATCAAAGAAACTACAATAATTTTGCTCCAGGAAACAACTATCAAAGGAAATTTCAAGGAGGTGGCCTAGACTACAAGTCTAAAAACTACTTGCAGCCCCCTCCTATTCCCAACAAGGAGCCCTCTGAACTTGAAAAGGTAGTGTTGCAGCTGTCAAAAACAACAGCAGAATTTATAGCTGAAACAAGAGCTCATAGAACAAACCAAGACGCTTCCATCAGAAATCTGGAAAACCAGATTGGCCAGCTTGCAAAACAATTGGCCGAGAGACCACAAGGCCAGTTCCCAAGTGATACAGTGATAAACCCAAGGGAACATGCCAAGGCCATCACAACCAGAAGTGGTAAGGTATTAACTACACCAGAAGGGCCTGAGGCAAGTAAAAAGGAAGCTG
>PYAF01001152.1:320308-342099 GCA_007407185.1 Glycine tomentella | reverse complement strand
TAATAATTAAATATATGATGTAGTAAAAATTTTAATTAAAGTTTTGATTTTATAAATATAAAAATTAAAGATTTAATAATTAAAGATTTGATGTAATAAATATTGTAAGTAAACATTTGATTAAATAAAATTAATTCAAAGATATAATAAAAATAATAATCAAAAATTTAATAATTAAATATATGATGTAGTAAAAATTTTAATTAAAGTTTTGATTTTATAAATATAAAAATTAAAGATTTAATAATTAAAGATTTGACGTAATAAATATTGTAATTAAAGATTTGATTAAATAAAATGAATTCAAAGATATAACAAAAATAATAATTAAATATTTAATAATTATATATATGATGTAATAAAATATTAATTAAAGATTTCCTTTAAGCACCTTATTAAAGCACTCTCAAAGATTGGTTGTCATGTGACCAAACCTTCTTCCCTATTCATCATAGGATATACTCCACTTCTCCTTTAGGATATTATCTACCCATGCTGCTATTTGAGGGCTTGATTCTTTAAATGTTTCTAATCCGGCATCAAAATCTAGGCGCAAGGTTGTATAGGCTGCAAATACAAACACAAGGTCACAATCAACACATAACATCAATGAAGTAATTGCATATAATAACATTGGCTTCTAATTGACAAACATACCTAATTTCTTCAATTGTTTCTTCAAGACGACATTGCTAAATTTGTGATTAAAATTACTGGCCAGGTGACGAATGCAATAAACATGATACGCCCTTGGTGGATGCTATCCCAGTTCGATATTGTTTACAACGACAATTATGCCCGCATGCCGATCTAAAATAAGACAAATTCCATCTTTCTGCGTAACGTGTATCCGAATCAGTGCCAAAAACCACGGCCAATTGTCGATATTCTCTCTGGAAACAATCGCAAATGCAAGTGGAAGGACATAATTGTTTCTGTCAAATGTTGTTGCAATCAGCAATGTTCCCCGATATTTCTCATATAAATGGGTTCTGTCGATACTTATCACTGGTTTGCAATAATTGAAAGCATCGCAACACTGTTTGAAAGTCCAGAACACCCTGTTGAACACCTTAGCACTTCTGTCAAGTAGGCCATCAATAAAATGGTCGTTCAAATCCAGCTTATATGCAGACCCAGGAGAAAAATTTAACATGTATCCCAACCACCTTGGCAAAAATGCATATGACTCATCCCAATCTCCGAAAACCTTCACAATGGCCTTTTGCTTTGCCTTCCATGCCTTCGTGTATGATATATGAAATCCGACCATTGTTGCTATCCTTTCTTGAATTAACCCAATTTTAACACTGGGATCCTCCCTAATCATTTCTGCATTTCGTCATACAATAATACATTAAAAAATTGTAACCAATAACCAAACTTCAATTTAATTTATTTTACGTACCTAAGATCATCAAACATATCAAATTTGAATCAAGCTGCTTGTGATCTTGAGAAAGATTCTGACCAACACATGTGTGTTCGTTGTTCTATATGCCTACAACCCATTCAATGCTACCCTTTTTTTGATATGTCCTCATCCTCCACGGACAACCGTCAAAATGATTTTCACAAACCATTATAAGTCTTTTCGTATCACTTTTTTCTACTATGGTAGTGTGATAATTAGCCATACAATATTGTTTTATAGCCAATTGCACATCCCGCTTGGTCTCAAACACCTAATTCTTATATAGTTGTTGACCCATCTGCCAGTTAGGTATTTGCCCTCCTTCCATATGACCAGACTCCTGGTCTGGGTATGCCCAATTAATATGTGTGTAATGTCTTACGTCAGACCAAAATGGAACAGTGTCGTCTCCTATATCATTAGACATATGACACATTGTTCATGAAAAACTTTTTCCATGATTAATTAAAAAAAATTAATCATTATATTTCTAAGACTTATATTTATTTGGAAGACATGTGCTTATAAAACTTTCATTTATGTTTCCTAATGAGTAAATCATAAATAAAATTAAGCAATCTTTGCCAAAACTACATTAAATAGTCGTAGGTACCGGATTTGGGTTGGTTACTTGGCTTGTAGGGATCACAATTCACAAAGGTAATGCCCTACTTAATTCTTTATAACCGTTTCATTTGCAATATCAAATGGTCAACCTTTTTTATGATAAAGAATATATTAAGAATATAAGAATATTTTACATAAAAAAATATAATAATTTTTTAAGAGTTTAATATTTATGTAGTAACAGTGTAAAATATAATTATATTATTATTTGATCACAAAATATCATTTAAATTATTTTAAATTAATTATTTAAAAGTCAATAAATACTATATATAATGAATTATGATTGAATAATTGTATAAAAGCTTTTACAATTTTTATTCATGACCTTTTTTCTAATTTCTATTAAACCTACAATAATTTAATAACTACTGAATGACAAAAAATTGTGCATCCATACCTTGACCCTGCAGTGGGTCTTGCATTTCGACAATGCCCGGAGAAGGAATTGGAAAACCACGATCGAAGTCACCGTCTATTTCCATATCTAACGAGTCACCATCTGGAACAACACCTTCGTCCACCTCATCCTCAGAACTGTCCATAGGCCAAACTGGGTCGTGGGCCGGCACCATTTCATTCTCCATTGCTTGACTTGCTGGTGCTGGTGGGGGCGATATATACAGAATCCTTTTGTTTCCGGATTCACCAACGGCTCTCTGTTTATGTCAATGGACCTGTTGGGTGGACACAATGTTGACTGCTTGATTGTCCCCCACAGTTTAATTCTGCATACAATTCGATAAATCTTGGATTTGCTCCATCCGATATGTAAGCGTCTGTAACTAACGCTACATCATCATCATCTACAATATCCATAGCAACCCACTGCACCGAGTTGCCCGATGCACATCTAGCAGTCAATCAAGAGACAGATTGTCCGCGTTGTAATCTCAACTTCTTGTAAATCATTTTCATCAGATCGCGGTGGCTGCATCCTGGGGGCATACGAAACATTTTACTTTCTCCTTCAAAAACTTGACCGTTAGGTCCAACGTATCTACTCCCATTATAATTGACAATGGTTATTAAACCATTTCTATTAGCACTCATTTTGTGTAATTTAAAAAATTTAACAGAAGAACGTGTTTTGGAATGAAAATTTAGAAAAAATGAAATACTTCAGTAGAAGATGTCTGGTGATTTGGAAATGGGGCTCTATAAATAGGACTAAATTCGCTGTGCAGTGGAGCAAATTACTTTCACCTAATTCGCTTTATCCTTTACCAAATTAACAGGAAGCTGCCACGTGTCAAAACCTTACCTAATTCACTGGCCATCATTGCAAATTACTCCTCCATTCAATGAGTGCCACGTGTCCTGCCCCAAAAGCAAATCCGATCAGCACACCTATTTTGCGGTCAACCCCAACGAATTAGGTCTCCAATCCCAGCTTGCCACGTGGTCAAAAAGCATGCCACATCATGCCACCTAATTCGCGTAGGTGTCCAGCGAATTAGGGCATGTGGCAATTTGACAATTTCTTTCACACGCGTGACATTTTGCCAAATTTTTTTTAAATTCGTGGCATTTTGGCAGAAGTTCCCATGGTATGACAACTCCTATAATTTGGATTCTTTAAAATGAGAAGTTCAATTCATGGTATTTTTAGGAGGTAAATGAGAAAAATATTAAAAATTAAACCAAAAAAAATTGTTTCCAAATGTTATGGACAAGTACAATAAGTTTATGGTTGTGTGATTTCTAATATTATTTATTGCCAAAATATGTTTTTAAAAATTGTAAAATGAGTGAGTTTTCATTTTGGTCTCTGCAAAAATATTATTTATTTTTTATTCCTCTAAAATTTGAAATCATCATTTTGGTCCCTGTAAATTAGCAAATTTTGATTTTTGTATTTATAAGATTTATTAGTCTTTTTAGTCCCAAAACTTCTTTAACTTTTTATCTGCTTTTAATCATTTAATATTTTATCCGTCCTAACTTTTAGTTTTTAACGCTTTTTTCATCATTACATTATGTCTCTTAAAATAATTAAAAATAATGACGAAAACAAAAATAAAGGACTAAAAGTAAAAGTTAAAAAAAAAAGCTAAAAGAATAAAAATAGAAATAAATAATCCAGGAATTAAAGATAGAAATTCTAAAAAGTTTTTAGACAAAATAGAGGTATCACATACTAACATGATACCATAGACACAAGCGAGGCCTCTTCGAATGGTCAGATAATAGTTTTTAGACTAAAACCAATAATTTCAAACGTACTTTTAGTTTTTTAAAAGACAGTTGCTGTAGTATTTTATTGCCACTGATAAAAAAAACTGGTTTCTTGTCCCACTAAATACTTTTTTGGATTTGTTCCTGCCTACAGCTGCACAATCAATACCATACTAGAACCAATATTTCTAGAGAGAAACCTGTAATCCATCGACCATTATCATTTCTAAGAGCTCCACCACATGCAAGGGTATAGCTAGGATTTTTAATATTATTTATTTTCTAAATATGTTTTTAATCCTTATAAAGTGAACGATTTTTAATTTTCGTCTCTGTAAAAAAATTATTTGTTTTAATTTGAAATCATCATTTTGTTCTCTATAAATGAATGAGTTTTTATTTTGGTATTGTAAAACAAAAATGCTTTATTTTAATCACTCTAAAATTTGAAATCATTATTTTTGGTACATAAAATTTAGTTTGAGGTAGATAAATAGTAGAATTTATAATCTCTTTATAAAGAGATTATAAATTTTGGTTTTTATTTCCTAAACTTTTTTTTATCTATTTTTAGTCATTTGAATTTTTGTTCGTCCTAAATTTTAATCTCTTAACTATTTTCATCCTTACTTTTAGTATCTTAAAATAATTAAAATTAACGACAAAGAAAAAAGTAAGGGTGAAAAAATAGTTAAGGAATTAAAAATAAAAATAAAAAATTCAGGAACTAAAAATAAAAAATAAAAAAAATTATGGACTAAAAAATAGTTTGCCCGGTCGAAATAGTATTTAATTTAAGAATCCAAAAAAAAAAAAAAAAGGTAGAGGTATCATGTGCTAACATGATACCAATAACACTAGTGGAACCTCTTCGAATGGTCACATGCATAATAGTTTTTGGACTAAAAACAATGATTTAAGCTATTGAAAGATTAGGGAAAAAAAAAACTATAACGACTTAAATTAAATCTCACTCATTATATTTATAAAAAAATAATAACATATTTAAGTCATTTTTGTTTAACTTTAACGTCACAATTTTTCTATTCTCTCTACAGTATATTTTTTTGATAGTTACTACAAAGTATTTTCTTAATGTTGTGACAATATATTCTTAGGATTCATTGGTTAGATATGATAGAATAAAATAGAATAACTATCATAACTTGTTTTAATCAATTGTTTGCTGCACTAAGAGTATATACAATGTTAATCTTAGCGTCTATCCTATCTTGTTGATTCAACGTATTTCTTATATTGAGTACGAAGCTAGGTTAGAAAGTAACATCATAGAATATTCACTATCTCTTCCTTTCAGTACTCCCATCCCCATCATATTTGTTTTGTGCTTTCAACACGGCTTGTTGCTGCTAAATCATCGAGGCCAAAGTAGCTATTGATGGACCCGTTTCGCTGGTCGTCTAATTTGCACCAACAACCCCAGATCCAGCAACTGTTGGAGACTTTATCTGGTTACTTATGCTTGCGTTCAAAGGTGGTGGTCGTTGTGCAGCTCCAGTAGGAGGTGCTCCTTCCTTTCTCCTTCGTTTCCAACTCTATGGTGAATGTTTTCCACATACGGTACCAATGTTCAATAGGAAAGGTCGAAATGAGTTTCTAACGCGGTGGTTTGAGATCTGGTTCGGTTATGACAAATAGAAACGATCCAGATTTGGTTAGGAATTAGGAATAGAAATGGAGTTGAAATTTAGTTGAGTCCTTCAATGTGGGGCTTTTATTATAGAGACACTTTGGCGAATCAAATATTGGAGACACGTGGCCTTATGTACCGTTCAATTGCTTAGCTGATGGTGGTCAAGGAAGGAGCATTAATGTTGTCCCAACTATCTAGGTGGAGTATCTCGGATGGACCGAGTCTGATATACATCCGTAACAGCAATAAATAATTACCTAGTTGAAGACATTTTGAAGGCTGACGTGGATTTTGATGATCTCCTATGTTCTTCTTGGGGGGATAACCTTTCCTCGAGACTACAACCTACTCCTGAAGTTGGTTTTATTCAGTTAGGTCCCAAAGCTGCTTGTGAAGGATTCATATCAAATCATCTCGGTTTGTTTGTTATGGGCTTCTCTAGATCCCTACAAGCTTCTTCCAACTTTCTGAGTGACCTTTGGGCTATTTATCTTTATCATGGCTTGAGGATAGCTCTTGCTAGAGGTTAATTTTTCAAAAGTAATTGTTGAATCGGATTCTTATGAGGCTATATCAGCTATTTCTCAAGGAGCTGTTTTGTCTTAGGATGATGGTTGTATATTGTCCTCAGAGAGCAAAATTCTGCTGCTGATGCGTTTGCTAGATTTGGTTTTTCTTTAGATTTAGATTTATTCTTTTTTATTCTCCTCCACCTTTTGTGGAAGGCATGTTGATTTGCTTAATGCCTTCTTGAGAGCATCAATCTTCATTTTATTTTTACCAGCAATCAACATATCATCAACATACAACAAGAGAATGATGGACTCATCATTCTTGTAGTTCTTCACAAAAACACAATGGTTTGTGGAGTTCTTTCTGAAATTATGTTGGACCCTAAAGAGATTAAACTTCTTGTACCATTGTCTTGAAACTTGATTTAAACCATAGAGACTTTTCTTTAGGCGGCACACTAAGTGTTCTTTCCCTTGTTCTACAAAACCTTATGGTTGCTCCATATAAAGCTCTTCCTCTAGGTCTCCATATAAGAATGTTGTTTTGACATCTAGCTACTCATCCTCAAAGTCTTGTTTTGCAGCTAGACCAAGAATTGCTCTAATGGATGACATCTTCACCATCGGTGAGAAAATTTCTTCAAAATCTATCCCTTTTGGTTACATCCTTTTACCACAATGCGAGCTTTGTACCTTGGGTTTGGGTTGTTCTCTTTATTCTTGAGTTTGAATACCCATTTGTTTCTTAATGTTTTCCTTCCTTCTGGTAACTCCACTATATCATATGTTTGATTTTCAATCAGGGACTGCATTTCTTCTTTCATCGCTTGCATCCATTTCTCCTTATCATCTATCTCAATGGCTTCTTGGAAACTTTGAGGTTCCTCATCATCAATGAGATTGACATATTCATCAGAGAAATACCTCCTTGATGGTTGTCTGTTTCTTGTTGATCGTCTCACATGGGATTCATCTTCTGTCTAGATAATCTTCATTGTTGATTCTTCCATTTTCTGAGTTGGATGCTCTGTTTGACTCTGCTCCATCTGGTCAGGTTGTTGGACTTTGGTTGATTGTTGATTCTCCCATTGATGAAGAAGAAAGGAAAAACAAGAACTTTGGTTTTTGAAAGAGCATTAGCACATAACATAAGAGTGGATTGTTATTTATCCTAGAAGACTATTATCTTGTAATCTTATTAGGATTAGAATCCTAACTCAATCACTCAAAATTAGTCCAACGATCTATAAATTCGAATTTCAACCTTTCATCATCATATCCCTTGGTTGTTGCTTAATCTATTTTATTTAAATTAGTAATTCAAATAAAAAATTTGTTGGAAGAAACATTATCCAATCTTTATTGGATATAGTTTTGGATAATTCAAATCTATCCTTACAACCTAACCTCTTGAATTCAAAATTCAAATTTAAATTTCAAACTTAAAATTTAAATTCAAATTCAAATTCTATCTTTGTCCTAGTTCACAATTTAAATTTGAACAAATTCAAAATTCAAAATTTCAAAATTCAAAATTCAAATTCAAATTTCGAATTTGTTCAAAACTCATTTTGGTTAAGTCAACTTCTTAACTTACTAAGACTCATGGCCCAAGACCCTTATTGGGTCTTTTAACACATTTGGGCCTATTAGTGTAGAAACTAATTTCTCACTAATAGTCCAACTCCAACCCAATTACACTTTTAGTCTTGAAAAAGCCCAATAACTATTATTGGCTCAAACTTGCTAGTTATAAGCAATCAAGAACAACCTTTTGTGTGTGATCCATTAGGCCCAATTAGTCATTGACATTGGACCGATTAAACTCCTTTAATGGGCCCAATGCATTTAATGACCACATAAGATACTAGCAATGCTCTGCGGCCCCAGAACTAATTGCGTTGATCAAGTGGGCTACCTTTCTGATTTGGATATTATGCTGACACCATCCCTCATATCGTCATTCACATTTAGTCGAGAGCAAGGATAGAGTATCATCTCTCTTAGTTGACTAAATATAGCTTTTCACATAACTAAGAATCTTCTTCTATTGACTGTAAGACGGATCATGACTCCTCATGATCTCTTACTATGTATAGATTCCCAAGTCAACTAGAAGTCATTCAAGTCCTACTGATCTTGTGAATGACTAATCCCTTGTAGGGACTAAGAGTCCTTTCGACATATCCATCTTCACTCATGTATTCAAGTAATACCAAAGAGTACAATGTTCTCCCCATTTTCAGGCTAATAGAGTTGTACAATCAAAGTATAATCCTAGGACATAGTGTTTGATGACATCCTCAAGTTTAAGATGATCCACACTACCAAACGATAAGAGACTTTACAAATCCAATGATACGTTAAAGAACCCTTGTGGAGTCTCTCGACGGATCAGTTCGACACCATATGTTCTCCAACAGATCCACCCATGACATCAGCTAAGGCATCACCTTACCTGCATTCCATGAGGTCCCTACCTTGTATCTCTATACAAGTAGAAGATGTCGTACTAGTCTTTTTTTTAGATCACCAATGCCCTTTCTTAGTGATTCAAGACTAGGAACTCATTTCAAGTAATAGACATTTTACTGTCTCGAGTCTTCACAATCATGATCCTTATCATTGATCCTCAAGAAAACACTTGTTCTATTCCTAAGGCCTTTATCTTTAAACGCATATTACTATAAAATATAAACGAGACATAAATATGATAAAGATAAAGTGTGCTTAAATTTATTAACCATGAAATACTAAATAGCAAGAGGTGTTCATCTGATGAAACATATTGTCTCTAGGACACCTACATACTAACAAGTTTATCACTATGGGCTTTGGCTTCTCAGATCGATAGATATCATGTATTGTTTGATCTTCAAAGAATACCACATCTCTACTTCAAACAATCTTCTTGCTTATAGGATCCCATAGTATGAATCCAAGTCCATCTCTTACTGAACCAAAGTATATGTACTTTTTCGCCTTAGCATCAAGCTTTGCTCTTTCATTTATCAGAATGTAGACAAAAGCCTTGCACTCGAAGACTCTCAAGTGACCGTAGAAGGCTTTATTTCTATACCAAACTTCTTCTGGTATCTCTTCATTTAAAGGTCTTGAAGGAGACAAATTGATCAAATCAACTGTAGTATTCACTGCCTCACCCCAGAATGTCTTGGGGAGTTTTGAATGTGAAAGCATACATCTGACTTTCTCTGCAATTGTTCTATTCATCTTTTCAACTAATCCATTCAACTTGAGAGTTTTGAGATGTACCTTCTCATGTCATATCCCATGAGTCTTGCAGTATGCCTCAAATCAGCCTCTGTATTCTCCACCATTGTTTGATCTCAAGCATTTCATCTTTCACTACTAAAATAATAGCATTCCATGACACTCGGTCGACCGACGTTCCAAACAAACTGTCATCAAAGATAATACAATGGCAAAATTGTAATTAAAATGAAATGGACGACGTCAATTTTAACAAAATCACCGTAGTTTACTATGTTCAACGATGTTTTTAGTAGTGAATCATCGTGGTCTTTTGGAGTTCAATGTGTAAAATCGTCATGGTCTCTCTGAGCCTCTCAATACTAAACCTTATTAGGTCTTTCTCTAAATATCTTGTGCCCGTCACAAATCTCTCAACAGCTGTCATTGAAGTCAAACAAATGTGTCGCAGGAACACCACCAGGCCACCATCACAACTTGGCCTCTGAACCACGCATAGTGAAGAAAAAGACCTTGCAAAACCCTAGCAAGCAATGAGTGAAAGAGTAAAGCTTCAAGGATAAGGAAGGAAGAGATAGAGAAGCTTAGAGGAGTTGTACAGGACTACATGAGCAAGTACCTCTACTCCTCCACCATCTTCTTCGCCGACAAGGTGGCCACCTTCACCTCCGACATCTACATGCAAGCTAGGCCGTCTTCCTCGGCCGCCACTACCGTCGTACCTTCCACCTCCTTAACGTCTCCAAAATCGTCCTCGCCGACCTCCGATTTCGCTACTTCGTCGCCAAGCGCCTCATATTCTTCCATTTCCTTTTGTCTTTTTTTTAATTTGATTATTTATTAAATAAACCAATTCGTTGACAATACACATCAATTCAAATAATCAGATATCAGTTGATTGAGGTTGGGTTTTATGACTTCTTCTATCCCTTTTCCCATTTCAAATAATTGTTTCTCAATTAATTGATTGACGCCATCACAGACCACCACCAACAACCACGACGCCAACAGCGGCAACGCATTGTTTCGTTGTCGCTACCCCCGTGGGTCTATGGTTGCGTCATAAGGGTCTAGAAGGGTCGCAGCATTGAGATCTTCAATAGCTTCGAATTGGTGGAAGCCGAGGTTCATTTTGTTTATAGTTTCTATTCGATTGCAGCTATGGATGGGGAAACAGCAGAGAACCTTTAAAAGATTATTTGTATATATTCAAGGGATGAGATACTTACTATAATGTGAGTATCTACAAGTTCCATCCTTTTAGGGTAGTTTCTAACCTTTTTTTCGTATTTGAAGGTGGAGGTCGATGATTGAAGCTACATTTGAAATATGTCTTTAAATTTTTTCATGTTATCACGAAACGACCTATGTGGGACAAACCATACTTTAGTTGATGCTATATTAGCATATTGAATTTTTTGTAATTGAGAAATCACTTGGTGGATGCCAACTACAAAAAGTTAGAGGAGTCATATTTTACTTTTCCGTATGCTCTTTTTTTTAACTTTTTGAACAACGGGGATTGAATTGCATATTGTTTAACTCATCTGTTGGTTGAATCTAGCCTAGAGATCACTCTATGTGGTTAGGTGGTTGTTATCTCAATCATGTAATATAAAGCCTATGCTTAATGAAACAATCCAGTTCATTTTCAAGGATTCTCTAAGGGCCTTTTATTATTTTTGGATAATATCTTTTCATTTTGCTTTTTAAGAAACAAAACTTGATACTTACGAACTAAGATTGCTACGATCTTATGGATATTGGATCATTGGGTTGTATACAGGTGCATGGGACATAATAGGGGCTGGGAAGAAGCAACATCAATGTTTACTGGGGCCTTTGTGGAATTAAAGACGTGCAATGCTGCAGTGCTCGAAACTGCTGGGAAATCTTGGGATGAGGTTTGATTCCATTTCCATGCCAAACTGCATATAGTGTATTTTCTTTCAAGTCAGGTTATTATCTCCCATCAAATATTTGGAGTATCTATCAATCATTACATTTTTTTATACTTTTATGAAATTTAGTTATTCTACTAAAGTATTATCTAGGGATCAATATCACGCACAAATATTTTATGGATTATCTTTTGCAAACTATCCCGTCCATCAATTAGCTTTTGATTGCTATAGTTTTGATTTCAAATCAATAGTTCATGAGGTTATAAATTTAGGATATGTAATTGAAGTAATTGTCTACATGCATGCCCAGTTAAAATGTTGCTATTGTTGGAGTTGGCCGTGAGCCTTTTTTGCTTAACTCAATCAAGGTTTTACAATTGAAATGTCTATTAGGATGATGGTAAGAATTAGTAAGTATTTGAACATACCCCAAATTCCAAGAATCACAATTTGCAATTTCCTAATAGATGATGAAACGATACTCTATTTGTGCTTCTCTGGACTAGATCTTGAATACGTTATAAATGTTGTAAAGCTATTCATGATCTTCACCTAATTACTTGAGCTTTTAATAGAGTTATTCCTTAACAGTTTTTAGTTGCTTTTACCTGGATGCAATGTTATTTATGTGAGCCTATAATTTTATTTGTGTATACGATCATGTGACATTAGTATCATGTGCTAATAGTACTTCCTTCTCTTATCAGTTCTTCGATCTAAATGTGATGAGACCAATTTGTATAATTGTTTACAAAAAAATTGTATATCAAGGTCCATTTTGTGACACAACCCTTTAAGTTTTGCATAATAAGCGTTGCTCTTATAATTTTGGTTTTCTTTTTTTTGTAAAATATGTTTCATGCAATATGAGCCATCGCTATTTTGTAATTAGAAAATTTCATAAATATATAAATCTAAACTAATTAGAATAATCAAGTTTGACTTTCCCATCGATAAGTAAATTAATTTAAGCAATAGTACAGCTACATTAGGAATTGAAAATGCTATTTGTTGTAATAAGAAACGCAACTTTGATATATACCGTATTCTCTGGTCTGAAGCCTTCAACCCTTGATGCTTTGCTTATACTCTAGCTCACTATATACTTTGTATTTCCCCTTTTTTGTAACAACAAAAAATGGCAAGGATAAATGAAGTAGAACATGGATTACTAAACGCGTTAGAGTAATGCCAATTAAAAAAATAGACAATAGCTCGGAATATGAATTCTAAATATAGATATATCAATCTCAAAATGTGTAATTTCTATATATGTATTTAATTTTGTTAAGTTTTGTTTCCTTAATTTACAGACCCAATTCATGCTGGATCAGCTCTATGATCTTCAACGTAAGATATGTATGAAAACAATTTTACTTTCCTTTGGCATCATTGATATGCGCCTAGCATATAAGTTCCCTAAGCTATCAAAAGGCAAGAAATAGAGCATTAAACATTGATTAATTGCCTGTTATGTTGTGATTTGAGCTAATATTGTAAAGTGCCAGGAATCAATCAAATACAGCTAATTGCAGCAAAAATCAGCAGAAATCAAGCCTGAAGAAGAACTGGCGCTATCAGCGCCATGACTGCGCCTTCAGCGCCACAACTCTGGAAAGTGGCGCCATCCGCGCCAAATCCGCGCCATAGGCGCTGTCATTCTGGAACCTGGCGCCATCAGCGCCAGGCTGGCGCCAAGAGCGCCATGATATCTGCAAGATGGCGCCAAGAGCGCCACCATCTCTGGACCTCAGCGCTATCAGCGCCAGGCTCGCGCCAAGGGCGCCACAGGTCGACAGAAGCTGCATAATTAAAGCTGTCAAGGGCAAAATGAAGATTTCACAAGCTACCTTATAAATACCGAAGCCTCAACATTGAGGAGGGACTTTTGGACGAAATCTTCACCAAAGGAAGAGAAAGAGAGCTTGCGAGCTGATTTTAGGGTTTGGCTGTCTTCCCTTCCTCTCCTTGCTTGCATCTCAGCAGAGCATGCTTCTTTTTGTTGTGCCAAGGCCATCTATGACTAGGTTTGGCTAGTTTCACTTTGTAGTTAGGGCCAAACACTCAATGTAACTTCCATTTGGATTGGATTGAATGTTATTATTCATTTATGCCAAGTTATTTTACTGCACTTTGCTTGAATATGTACATCTCTTTCTTAGACTTGATCAATCTAGTTGAGAGCTCAGAGCTAGGATTTACAATAGGAATATTGGGGCTTTAGTCTTGGAACTAAGTGTGGTGACTTGCTTTACATCACCAAGGAATAAGGATGTATGCTTACAATCCTTTCTAATGCATCACTTAATGCTTAACCTAATAAATGCTACTAAGGAATTAGGGTGTTGAAAAGGGTTAAAGGGTTGAGATCACTAAGGGATTAGGGCTTAACTATTGTTGAATGAAGATGCATGAATTGAGTAAATGATATAGATGAATGTAGTAAACAATCTATGTAAGAATGTCAGGAGCTTTGAGTGTGGGTTGCCCTAGCTACATTAAATTACGTATTGGTACAATATTAATTTCTCATTTATAATACTTATGTTCATAATTAGCTTTTAATTTAATTGTTACGCACACAACAACCATTTCTCGTAAATATTTGTCATCCAACCTATCGATATAAATTATAATTTAATTGGTCAATAATCCTCGTGGGAACGATATCTTCTTATCACTTTATTACTTGTACGATCGGTGCACTTGCTGAGTACGCAACAATCATTTACCATCTCATGCGATACCTTTGTTTGCTCACCAATTTATACATGCCAAATGGCTAATTCACTAGTAAGGTAGATAATTTCATCAATGACATATTTCGAATATATATGATGACCAGACTTTCTAAGACAGTTCTACAGAAAACCGTCTTAGAAAGTGTACATTCTAACACGGTTCTTCAGAAAAAACCGTCTTAGATATTGACTTTCTAAGACAGGTTTTAGAAAATCCTCTTAGAATGTATACTTTCTAAGACATTTTTCTGTAGAACTTTCTTAGAATGTCACTATCTAAGATGATTTTTTACAAAACTGTCTTCAAATTCTCAATATTTTTAATTTAAAAAAAAACATTCTAAGATGGTTTCAAAAGGAACCAACAAAGAAATTGAGATTCTAAGATAGTTTTCTGTAGAACCATCTTAGAAAGTAATTATCTAAGATGTTTTTAAAAAATCATCTTCAAATCCTCAATTTTTTTTCATAAAAAAAATACATTCTAAGACAGTTTCGTAGTGAACTGACGTAGAAATCAAGATTCTAAGATGGTTCAAAAATCGTCGTGAAAAGTGTTGACTATCCACGACGGTGGCTTAAAAGACGGTTCTTGAACTGTAGTGAAATGCGTTGCAGAACCGATGTAAAAGTCTTATTTTCTAGTAGTGTGTCTTCTAGTCTCTCGTTCCATTTAGACATGAAACTTCTTAAAAGTTTGAATAACTTGATATTTCGTCTTCAACGGATACACCCACACCTTTCTGGAGTGATCATCAATGAAGATAAAAGTATTGGGCACCACCAAGGGACTTTTCATACATTAAGCAAACACCTGAGTGGACAAGATCCAGGATTTTCTTTCTCCTTCTAGCCTCATCCGATCTTTGGAAAGACACTCTGCTTTTTTTACCTGCAAGATAATCTTCACGGGATTCAAGTGGTTGCCTCTTTATGTTTGGAAAGTGATCTTTTGCTAGAAACTCCAAACCTTTCTCTCTCATGTGACTCAATCTCTTGTACTACAATTCTTTGGTTGAATCTTCAGCAACATCTGTCTCCCCTTTGCATATCTTTCGTTGCATGATGTACAAGGAGCCATACTTCTTACCTCGAGCAATGACCATGCTTCATCTACTAAGCTTTCATCTACCGGCACCGAACTGATTTATCATCCTAGCTTTCTCTAGCTTTCCTGTTGAGGTAAGGTTTAAACACATCTCAGGCACATGTCTTACTTCCTTCAGCATAAGCTTCCTTTCATTTTCAGTCATCAGAGTCACCTCATCTATGCCAACAATCTTGCTTGTTTTCCCATCTTCACCATACCAAAGTCACCTTCATGAGGAGTAACTTGGAAGGATGCTCCAAAGTCAATTATCCATATACAATCATCAAATGCAATATTTAAATAATTTTCATTACCGATAAGAAAAACATTATCATTTTCTAATGCCACAACAGTAGTGGTTCCACCTTCATTCTTCTTCTGTGGGTCAATTTGGTTAGCCTGGACAGTTCCAGCCTTCTGATCTCTTCAAGAATCTTCACTCAGACTTCTTATGGCCTGACTTTCTGCAGTAGTAGCAACTTAAGCCTTTGGGGCGAGACTGAGATCTTCCTTGTAATTTACCATGGCCTCCTTTACCACAGTGCTTGCTTCTTCCTCTATTTTCAACAACATTTGCTTTGGAATGACTAATCAAGCCTCTCTCTTTTTGTCTAGACCCTTCATTTAGCAAACTATCTGTGACATATCCATGCTAAGCTTTCCATTTGGTGCAGAGTTGTTGAGAGAGAAAACCAATGTGTCCCAACTCTCAGGCAAAGAATTGCGTAGTATAAGAGTTTGTAATTCATCATATATATTCATATCTACCTTCTTCAATTGATTAATAATACCTTTGAAGGTGTTTAGATGTTCAATCATGTTTTGGCCATCCATATACTCCAACTTGACTAAGTGCTGACAAGATGAGCTTTATTCCTCGGCGTCTTCTTTTGAATCAAAGGTTCAAGTTTTGTCCGTAACTCATACGCATTGGTATACGTTGATACATGCACGAAAAAGTTTCGATCAGTATACTTACGAATCATAGTTACAGCCTTTCGAATAAGGAGCTCCCATTCATTATCCTTCTTCCCCTCCTGCTAATTCTCATGGGTGATTAGCTCATGCAAATCCTTGTAGTACAGATGATCTTCCATCATCTGCTTCTGATAGGAATAATTTTCAGTGGTTAACTTAAAGATATCTCCATCATGAGTGACAACTCTCTCCATCTTAAATCACATAGGACAATAGTTCCCCTAGAACCAGGCGAGCTTTGTTACCACTGTTGGGAAATACTAACACTATTTCCCTCTTTGTAGACTCAAAATAGGCATTTAGCATAAACGAAAAAAAAAATAAGAAACGAGAGTAGAAGAATGACACCAAGAATTTTTTATGTGGACAATCCTTTCAACATAAAGGTAAAGACCATGGAGCCAAGCCAGTAAATATCTCCACTATTAAATGTTGGATTCAATGATTCTCTCAATACAAGAGAATATCTCTCAACCTCACCCAACAATGATGATTTATAATTTCTCTCAACTCTCATTAAGTGTGGTGTAAACTAGAACTCTCTTTCTCACTATCATTCTTGTTTTGCTTCTCTTTGGATGGGATGAGATGGAATGCTCCAACTCTTCACAAACCTCCCTATTTATAGAAGAGGGATGTGGCTTCCTTCAAGAGTGAGTAAATGAACTACATTCACAAAGCTCCTTGTAACTCGAATCTTCACTTTCCTAAATTGAGTGTGTAAGTCTCAAGGTTAAACAAACCAATTCCTAGCCCTTAGAAATTTCTCCACAAATTCCTATGCATTTATTGGAATGTGCTCTTCAATTTCCTATGTATTTAAATTTGTATGTTTACTTAAATGTAACCAATCTTAATTATGGAAGAATTTCCAACATGATGTAAAAAATACAACAGTACGGTTAATTAGGACTCTGAAAAGATTTCAAGTCACCTTGTCTAAAAATAAAATCCCTTTGTAGCTAATTAATAAAAAACAAAAAGACTTACCTAGCAGCTCATTCACCAAAATAGTATAATGAAACGAAGTATCAAAGATCATAATCAAATAAAGTGATTGTTCATTGAATCATGATTTGTTAACAAAAGCGTCTACGAAAAACCCTATCTTCCCAATCACATGTCTTGCTCACAATGTATCCTACCCACTACGGCATAAAAAATTTATAACAAATCCGAGATATGGTAAAGGTTTAGGAACATTGATGCAATTACTTCAATCATGGTCAAGTGTCTGATCCTATTCATATAATAATTAAAATTCATTGTGCGACAATTTCCAATTCAAATACAGAAGAAGATGAACGTACTAAACAATATAATTTTGCTACTTACACTCAGCGACTAGCCACATGGCAAACACTCTCAAAGACCACACATACTAACTAACCTAGATTTTACATTTAAGGAACATCGTATATGGGAGTGGGTTTAGAATGATCAATGAAAGGAACTCAGGAAGTTACCTTAAGGCTTTGTTTGGGAGTTAGGAGGAGAAGGGAAAAAAAGAGATTCAAGAGGAAGGGAGAGGAAGGAAAGGAAGGAAAATGAGGGAAATTCATTCCTCCTTATTTGGGAGTTAAAAATATATTAAGAGATGGAAATTGAGATTAATAAGATGTTAAATATGAAAATTATATAATTTAAATGTAAAAATATATTAAAAATATATTTTAATATATTTTTGAATTTGTAGTTGGGGTAGGATAGTAATTTTAATTACTTTTCCTTCTAAAAACCCTCAAATTAGGGGAACAACAGTTTTACGGCTTTGGAGGATTTCAGAGGAGTTTAAAAATCCTCAAAATTAAAACTCTCAAATAAAGAAATATCACCACCTAAATCTTTCCCTTCTCTCCCTTCTTCTCTAAAATCCCTCTCTCAAACAAAGCCTAAGTTAATTACAGTTAGATAGATATAATGGTTACATTAAGATTAAGTTAACAACATTTTAATGATCAACTCATAACAAACCATTGAGCTATAACACACAATTTACATTTTTTCAACCGTAGTTTCGTAGAAGTTCGCATTGCTTTAATTCAATTTTTTTTACAGCTCCAACAAACTATTTAGTCTATATAAACAAATACTTTCATGTTCTACTAACGTATAGTTTACAAAGCATAAAGCTCATTGTTATATATTGATATCACAGTTGTTAGAGATGGCTAAGCTTTCTTTCACCCTGATTTCTGCCTTTACCTTTATTATTTTAGGTTTGCCAATTTCTTCACACTTTATAATTTCTTAACATCCATGAATGTATAGTACAAATTAAACTTTACATTGTTCAATACTTGTGATAATTATGTTTTAGTTCATCAAATTAGGGAGTCAGTATTTTTTAGTACCTCAGATTCAAAAAATATTATTTTTAATCCCTTCTCCTAAATAAATTTTTTACTTTTTAGCCTCTCAAATTCTAGCGGAGCGACTAAAAATTTATTTTTCAAATTTGAGAGACTGAAACAATATTTTTTATGAAAATTAAAAAATACACTCTCTAATTGCACTAACCTTTCATCTTTTTTATTTTTTTTTCAGTTATTTCTGGAACAAGCGAAAAAGTTCTAATTAAAAGATGTAATCAAGTGTTACACAAAACAAGCTGCAACCTCCCAAATTGTAGGAGGGAATGTTTCTTCAAATTTAGAAGCTACCAAGGCTTCGGACAGTGCCTTGGCAAAAGTCCTTACGCATGTGTTTGTTTCTTTGATTGTTTAGCTAACAACCCTGAAGATGTAGTAGCACCAAGTGCAATGTAAAAATCATGGTGTGATAATTATATCTACTTTGTAGAGGATGGTCTATTGACTAAATATAAATTTTTAAATTAGTTATCTTGTTGAGGTACGTATTTTAATTTGGCACTTGTCATTTGGGATTTTTCAACAAGTAAAAGAAGCATATATTATTTATAAGACTCAAACTTGGATCCCAAGAGCTGATAATCAGTAGAACAGATGATTTCTCAAAAGTCACCTTTTGACTTGATGCATTGTCCTTTAAATCAAGTAGGCCATTCATAGTCTTCCACAATGAATTTAGGTAAACATAATATTTTCATCAACAAAGAACAAATTATATGAGTTGTCATAGCTAACTAAAAAGATGATAGTATTCATGCTATGCTATAAGTATCTTGTACAAATCAAAGTTATTGATACTTCACTAAAAAATAGATCTAATTACTATATCCATTATTTATGAGAGTATAATTTTTTTTAAAAGAAAAAAAGTATAAATATATATCAAAATTTTAAAACAAAAGTTTTTAAATAGATCATAAAAAATGGGAAGACAACACTAAAGATTAGAAATGGAGGGAGTATGTTTTTTTTTTAATTTAATTTCTTGAAAATGAGTAGTTCAATTCATGGTATTTATAGGAGGTAAATGAGAAAAATATTAAAAATTAAACAAAAAATAATTGTTTCCAAATGTTATGGACATGTACAACAAGTATATGTCGTGTGATTTCTAATGTTATTTATTGCCTTAATATGTTATTAGTCCTTGTAAAATGAGTCCGTTTTAATTATCTGTAAAAAGATTATTTATTTTTTATTCCTCTGAAATTTGAAATGATTAAAAGTAAACTTTTTTATAGGATCTTTGTATTTAATTATAGGATTTCTTATTTTTTAGTCCGTAAACTTTTTTTATCTGCTTTTAATCATTTAACTTTTTGTTCGTCCTAATTTTTAGTTACTTAACTTTTCATCCTTACACTTAATTTGTCCTTTAAAATGATTAAAAATAACTATGAAAACAAAAAATAAAGGACTAAAGTAAGAGTGAAAAAAAGAAGCTAAGAGACTAAAAATAGAAATAAAAAATTCAGGAATTAAAAATAAAAATTCTAAAAAAATTAGGGATTAAAAAGTTAATTTTATTTAAATAATATTTAATTTAAGTATAATAAAAAAAAACAGAGGTATCGCATGATACCATAGACACAAGTGGTCAGATAATAGATTTTAGACTAAAAACAATAATTTCAGAGGTACTTCTTGTGTTTTAAAAGACAGTTGCTATAGTATTTTATTGCCACTGATAAAAAACAAAATTGTTTTCTTGTCCCACTAAATAATTTTTTTTTATTTGTTCCTGTCCACAGCTGCGCAATCAATACCATACTAGAACCAATATTTCTAGAGAGAAACCTGTAATCCATCGACCATAATCATCTCTAAGAGCCCCACCACACGCTAGGGCACAGTTAAGATGTTTAATATTATTTATTGTTTAAATATGTTTTTAATTTTGGTCTCTGTAAAAAAATTATTTGTTTTTTATCTCTCTAAAATTTGAAAGCATCATTTTGTTCCCTATAAATGAACGAATTTTGGTTTTGGTTTTGTAAAAAAGAAGTATTATATTTTTATCCCTCTAAAATTTGAAATCATTATTTTTGGTTCATAAAGTTTAGTTTGAGGTAGATAAATAGTAGAATTTGTTATGTTTATAGTCCTTAAACTATTTGTTTTTATTTCCTAAACTTTTTTTATTTGTTTTTAGTCATTTAAATTTTTGTTCGTCCTAACTTTTAGTCTCTTATCTTTTTTCATCCTTATTTTTAGTCTCTAAAAAAGATTAAAAGTAATGACAAAAAAAAATTAAAGGACTAAAAGTAAGTAAGTGTGAAAAAATAGTTAAAGAACTGAAAACAGAAATAAAAAAATTCAGGGACTAAATGTTAAAGGAGTAAGCAAAATATTTTTGTTTAACATTACTTTGAACTTGGACATTCAGTATGGCGATCAACCAGGAGTATTTTTTTTTTGTTAATTATCATTTGGGTTGATATTGAATTAATACCAAAAAGGAAGTAAGTGGTAACATTCTGAATTGAAAGAATTATGACTATTAATTTTTATATTTTTAATCAAATCTTAAAATATTTTACGACTTCAATTATTTTAAAAAAAATTATGATTTTAAAGTAATACTAATTATTTTATTTTTTATTATTTTACGACTTTAAAATTGTGAGATTTGTATTTTTTATAGAAGTCGTAAATTCATTTACGACTTCTAATTTATAAGTTGGTATATTTTTTAAAATTTTTTTCACAGGAGTATTTAAAAAAATCATATATGTTTTAAAAATAAATAAATAATTTTTTAATTTAATTATTTAATAAATAAATGTATTTGTAATTTTTTAGTTTTATTTAATATTTTGTATATATTTTATTTAATATTTTTAATACTTTTTAATATTATTTTATTTAATATATTTTAATATTATTTTATTTAATATTTTCTTAGTTTTTGGTATATTTATTTTTTAATATATTTATTATTTAATCTATTTTCTATAATTACTAATGTTAAGATTATTATTTATTTTGTAAATTAAAAAATAATGAAAATACTTAAATTTAAAAAAGGCTTAAATTTAAATAAAGATATTAAAATGTCTTGTTACTAATATTAACTTAAAATATATTAAA
>PYAF01001152.1:294281-320208 GCA_007407185.1 Glycine tomentella | reverse complement strand
TCGTAAATTTAAAAAAAAACTAAAATCGTAAAATATTTTACAATTTTAATTAAAAAAATCATACAACTTTAAAGTCAAATTAAAAAAAATAATTAAAACAGTAAAATAATTTACAACTTCAATTAAAAATAAAATAAAATAAAAATCATTCGAATATTATGACTTTCAATTCAAAAATCTTAACAAATTTTACTACTATATTAATTCAAAATCGACTCTTTAAAAATGATAATAAATATAAAAATTGTCCCCCATTGATCGAAAGCCTTCGGCTTCCCCTCTTTCTTATTTTTTTTGTTTTTTTACTTTTGAATTTGTAAATTATGTCAATCAATCTGTAACGTGTGAGGCCATTGTTACTATTGCATTGATATTCGAATTTTGAAATATTAAATATAGAGTGAGGCACTAAAGTGACTGAACAACTCTGAAGCACATATGATTCTGAATCCGACCATTTTAACCGACTGAATCAGACTATTTTAACCCGCAAATATCCACTATTCGAACCGAACCGTCCGTTAGGCTGTTTTACGTCTCGGATATTTCAGTTTCGGACGGTTTATTTTTTTCTGCTCAGCCCTATTGACTCCATCACTGTATTCTTTGGAATGCTTTGATGGAAGCTGTATAGCTTTGCTGGAAAAACAATTGAGAAAATTATGAGTAGAAATTGAGACAAATCGAATTTCTTAGTCTTTTATGTTGTATATATCTTGCTGAATTTATTGGCTAGCTAACAATTTTGTAGTGATTAGACAAATAGATGTTGGATTTGGTTGTTCATGAACCAAATTTGAATAGTTTGGTGAAGCATTAAGTAGTATATATTAACAATTTTTGAAGAGGACTTCTGGAGCATATTTCCTAATTCTACACCATTGTCAAATTCTATTATACTCCAAGCTCATATGATCTCTTAACTCATTTCTTGGCTTGTATCAGAACATACAAAAAGGCTACATTAATCAGCAATGAAATATTTGATTGGTGTTTGTTTACATATTTAGATTATATTATCCTTTAACTGTGCACTTAATTTTTATTCAACCTCTCACATCTATATAAATCGTTCCTTTCCTAATCTTTTCCCCATTACTTCACACTTCTATGTATATAGGTTATATTTAGAAATAATATATTATTAATCTCTATACAATAAAGGTTAATAATTTTTAGTCAAATTTTACTAAGTTTTAATATTACCTAAAAAATATTTGTCAATAAATTAAAATAATAAAAATTGCTCCCATTTATTTAAAATTTAATAAAAATGGAACCACGTACATATTAAATAAAATATATAAATTAATAAGCTAAAATTAATATATGATAATATATTTAATTTTTCGTTTTAAAAAATGTTTCACGTCTTGACCAGCCCGTGCTGTTATTTGATAACATAAGATGCCAAAGAAAAATATACATGATAATAATAAAACTAAATCGCCCACCGTGGGGCTCGAACCCACGACCACAAGGTTAAGAGCCTTGCGCTCTACCAACTGAGCTAGACGGGCTATTTGAATGTTATGAAACTCTATAATTTAAATTACAAACATATTTCTACGTCCTTGCAACGGCTTTAAGACACATACTTCTACATTAAATTATGAAATGTACAAACATATGGTAAATATATACATATTTATATATACTATTAATTTTAATTAGAATACTTGATGTTCTCATTAACTTAAAATTAATGATTTTTTATTTTATTTTCTCACTTTAAAAGAGTTAAATTATAGATTATATATTTGTATAAAATATTAGAAATTTTTTTTATTATAACTTTACATACTCATACTCTTTGATACATTCTGCTTATAAAAAGTTTGACGAGATAAATTTTCGAAATTGAGCTTATAAAATATTTGCTTCTCTTTCTTCCCTCATTTGCTTTATTATGCATATTTTTAAGATAGTAAACTCAATCAGCTTCCGGGGAAACGCTAAAATACACATGGAAGCATTTTGATCCAGATTGATAAGCCAACCTATCACTAAGATAACAAGTAACATTCTCTTTATGTTAATTACTAAACAATTACTCATTACAATTCCATAATGACATTATAAATTTAAAATGTCCATTAATCTGCAATGATCAAGTGGCCAATTGATTGCCAAGTTTAGCTATGAAAGAGAATCAAGTGACTCATTTGAGAGAAAACACATTTGAAACATGTTAGGAACTAATCAAATAAATTGTCCTAACTTCTGGTGGCTCCAAGATGTTGACATGAATTTGTTATACAGCATTAAGGTTGAACTACATACAGACATACAGAAAAAGACCAAAATTCAATGGACCATCAGCAAACCCTGCTATTGGAGTGAAATAGCATTAGTTCATGGAAATTGGGAAATATAAACCAACTTAAACATCTACCATGCAACTGCATCATACTTCTCCAGTCTGGTTTTGACATATCATTATCCTAAACTAGCACACAAGTTTTGTGCGTTAAACACATGCTTGAAGAATTCAAGCTTGCCAAATTTTGATTTCTCACAAATGAAATCAAGTATCAGAATCTCAGGTGAGTACAATTTACAATGTATTCCTGGATTTTTGTTCCAAAACAGTTGCTTGTACAAGATATCTTATCATTACTGAGGCAAAAGAATGAAGCTCTCAGATATTTCAGCACATAAAGTGAAGGAATCAATCAACTTTTGGTTCAGATTTAACCAAGAAACTTCTGGCTTTGTCATCAGTAATTTCACTGTATAAAGAAACCAATTAACAAATTATGATCCAGAAAAGCAGAAAAAATACTTATATGAATTGAATCATGAGAAAAGTGATAATACAAAAACCTGTCTACAGCTTCTGTTTTGGTGATCAAGGTGAGCTCCTTAGAAGCAAGATATTCACAGAAACTAGGAAGGTTTTTCTCTTGACAAAAATTACATAGATGTTTAAGGAAATCATTGAACTGTTTTGGTTCCTTCACAAACAAAAAAAATTGTTAATTCATCAAGTTAAAAAGCCAAGGCAGATAAAACAAAGAAACTCAAAGGGTGATAACAAATAAATTAACAGTTGAACAGGGAAAATCCTAACCATCTATGTTCAAGAATAAGGAAGATGCTTACCTGCTCAAGGATGCAACCCTTGCGAAGCGCAACTAAACATTCCAGTGCTTTAGGATAGTTATCGCCTTGATGGGAGTCCTCCACCAGGTCAAATATTTTATTTTTCATTTCATTAATAGCTTTTACAACCCAATCTGGACTATCTCTGCGTGAAATCAAGGCTTCAAAATATTGAACGGGATTCAGATCCTCAATTTTCCCAACTTTAACAGATGCATTTCCGATGAGATTGGCTGGTTGAGCAGTAATGTTTCCTTTAACCTCTTCTTCATTTGAAAAAGATCTCTTTCCTTCCAATAAACGCCTTGACTTTTTCTACAGCAAGATATATTGAATGTAAATCATAATTGATGTTTGAAACAAAAATGAGCAAAGGACTCATTCTTACCAAGGGATTTCCCTTTAGCTCAAAAGACCTACAAAATGAGTCTATTTCAGATTTGTTTTGCAAAAGCAGGTCCGCATCAGGCTCTGTAATTTTCTTGAGTGTGTCATCAAGAGGAGGTACTGCCACATCTGGATCCTTTGATTTCAGCTCAAGATAACGATAAAAGCGCTGAAAGATTGAAGAAATATATCTGTTAACTTTATCTTAAGATTACCCTTTTCGGGGGGAGACAGGATATTGTATTAGATATCAATGCTAATTTTTTTGGAGGGTAAATAAGCTGATTAACTTTTAAAAAACACAAGATAGTAAGAACCGCAGTATAGGTTCACAAATTTCTAACATGGGTATTGGCTGCGCCCCATGTCTTTCTTTGTAATTAGTTCATCTTATTAATAAACTATTAAGCATTCTTCTCCATATCTTAAAGCATCCAGTAATATCTCTAGCCAACAAGACATGCTAAATGCAGATTCACACCTCAAGTAATGATCATAACTTAAGTAAAAACAATCCCAAGTCAAAAATGAAATTTCAAATCTTTCTGAGGGACCAAAAAACAGAAGAAAAAAGAAACCTGGAAACAAGTGAATAAAGGCAGAAATGAGAACATAAACTAGAAACGTGAGTGAATAGAATAAGTACCTCTAACACTGGATTTGGTGTAAAGTCAGGTAGCAAAACTTCCTCTTGCCCATTTGGTGCAAGGTCAAGCGTTTTTATTAAGTTAGCTGCAGCCTCTAGCTGTTGTCCATTTGGTTGCCACGATGCTGGGAAATTAGTGAAGGAAGGGAATTGAAACTCTCGCACATCCTCAGCAAAAGGAAGTACATTTAAGTAAAATGAATCAGGCTGCATGGCAAAATCAGAAAACTAAGAAATAAATAAAAATGAAGAGGCAAAATTGAAGCCAGTACAGATAAACCAATATAAAATACAAGAAACAAAGACAGAAAAAACCTACAATATTTTCTTTATCAGATAAATTGGGTGTCAAAACCCCGATGAACACATTTGCTTGTCCCTGCCTCCAAACACAACGTACTATTCCCACCCTATTCATTTCCTTCATAGCCCTTGCTACTGCAGAAACTGCAAGCATGGCTCTTGTATTTCCAGGTTCGGGTAGGAAAACATATACATCTTTCATGTAATGGTGCCTGTAGCACACATTTCATTTTCAGACAGGAATAAAAGAGAAATAGAGTCAGGAAATCTCCCTTAATAAATTTGAATCAAATATATTCTTTTAGAGCATATACAATCTTACCTAAATATATTAGAAGAATCAGTAAATCCCAAAAGCTTAACACCCTTTTCAGGTTTGAATTTAACAGCTTCCCACTCAGCAGAGGATATGGGAACTATTTGAGGCCCATAAGGATAGCCTTTAATTCTTTGGTCAGGGGGGACAACTTTGTCAGGATCTTTAGAACTCTTGTGTTCATAATCTATTTTGACTTCATGTTTAGCAAATTTATCATTTGGAGGAGCCTTATCAGAATATTTCTTCATAGAAGGAAATTTCTCTTCAGCTGTTTTCTTGTATACCATTACCTGATTATCATTAACAATTTCATGAAAACAAAATACTGTTTTGTTTTACTTAGAATGTGTCTTTTTTAAAGACAAATTGAATGAACAACCCACATGTGTGGAGCACCTACTTGCTATGCTAGACTGAGAAGAAAGAAAAGTAAAGACACGGTAAACAAGTAATCTTCAACTCCAAAACAAATTTATATTCATTATTCTAGCAAAAGATTAAAAGAAATGTGATGTTAAACATTAAGATGCAGATGAAATAGAAAACATTGGCTATTCAACTTTAATCAGAAATAAATTGTCCACGGAGTCAGGGTACATGGACAACTCTAAATTGGAGCATTTGATAATCATTTACAGTAAGTAAAAAGTTTGTAAGATGGCATAATAACATTAAATATCAAATAAATGACAATGAAAAGGAAAAACAAGTGAAATGAAAAGATTTATCAACTATGCTGGGTACATCAGATAAATGAATATAAATGACATTGATAAAGTACATTCATCATGGGATGGAAATTAAAGTTATTTATATACATAGATCACCTTAATGCTCAGTTTTGGACTGATTTCAAGATGCCCTCTGAAAACTGTAACTGGAGTTATATTTCTTGTTCGAAGAGCACCAAACAAAGAAATTGGATTCTCCACATACAACAATCTTGTTGATGTTTCCTTTGAAAAAATATTTAACAAGCGATCATTCTCATCCATTATTCCCTTGTTTGCATCTTGACTAAGCTTTCCTCTCATAATTATACTTTCCATTTTTATACCATGGGCAGTCATTTGTTTGGCAATGGTGGAAACTTGCTCTTCCTTTGTTCCTTCATCAGATTCTTTTATTGGACATTGTGCATTTGTAATAAGACACACACGTTTCTTTCCCTTGTTTGTTACTCCGAATTTTTTTATTAACATATCCATGCCAACAATGACAGCATCAAGAACTAACATCAAAGTCAAGGAATACAGAAAAGGGTAAAAGTGAGCTGATGAGGTAAAATCAATGGCAGTAGGCAAGGATCAACTTCCTCTTGGAAATTTAATAATTAATCTTATAAAGTCTTGCAACTGATTACATTACATGATTTTGATAACACAAACATAATAGTTACTCTTTAAGAAAGCAAGCAAACAAATTGTACAACAAAAACAGAGGTTTTCTTTATGTGAAGATTTAGAGACATATAGCTAATTATTAGAAAAGGAAAATAAAAGAACTCAAATGAGAGATAAATGGCATTAAGTAATAGTGTAATCAGAAACACAAATGTCTGAGATCTCATACTCTAAAAGTAAAGAACTTGCAAAAGAAAATACTTTCTGTCAGAAACAAACATGTGAATATTTTAATGCAGGGAAAACTCAAAATCATGTAATATTTTGAGAAAAATGTTTCGGAAAAAAAAAAAAAGATAACAATTAGCAAGTAAAAACTAGCATAATATAAAATCAAGAAATTTATTGTATTAAAACCAAGAACTTTATGGATACAATCACCGTCAGTTGTTCCTCGAGGCAGTTGTTGTAAAGCCTCAACAATATCTCCATCCACAACTTTAGTATTTCTCAAAACCACAACATGTTGATACCCACCCACTTCCGTAGTAAGTTCATTATTAGTGTCTGAAAAATGTCAACATAAATACAGGTGAGGAAGGCCCTGGATCAAATTCTAGAACAGAAACAGGTAATGAAACCAATAAAGACCAAGTCAACAGGTCCATTGAATAGTATTAAAGTGAGTGAGTACCTTCAGTTCCAAATAAGACTATTCCCACTTCATCATATTTGCTATAGATCAGCTGCACATAAAACAAAAACAAAACCAAAACAAAAGGATCATGTTGTTGAAACTATCAACAAACTAAACCAAACACACAAGATCGAAATAACAAAAAACCAAAACAAAAAAGAAGGAAAAAAAAATGAAACTTTGAATAGATAAGAGTGTGGGAATGACTAGTACCTTCTTCTGCACAAGCATGGAGCAGACTTTCTCAATTTCAGGAAGAGCGGGATGCATTGACGGGCCCACATCAAGCAGCAAAAGCAACGCTTCCTGTTTTTTCACCATAAAATTTAATTGTGGTAACGAAAAGCAAACACAAATTTATGCTTTCAGAAGTAATGACAGTGGTAACATTCTAAATGGGGTTTCACCGGAAAATAATTAAATTCGAAGTAAAACCCTAAACCCAGATAAGTGAAGTTCGGGAATGCAAACGGGTATCGAGAAATGAAGGAAAAACCGTACCTTGTTTCGAGCCATGGGTGGAAAAGGCAGAGAGAGAGTGAGAGTGAGAGACAAAGCGACAGAGAAGAAGCTTGTAGAAGAAGGAGCGTTACTTATATGTAAGTTGCTGCTTCGTTCATCTTCGGTCTTCCCGCTTCAAAACTCAAAGGTCCCACCAATACAGAATTTTTTTTGTGTGGCAAGAAAAAATGTTCTAGGGGGCTGGGGATCACGGATCTATTCTCACTGTATGTCATAAAATAATACATTAATTAATTTCGGTTATATTTTTTATTTACATAAATAATAATTTCACTTTCAAACAATATTTACATAAACCATTATTTATTAAAAGACTTACCTTAAGCACAATCCATTTAGTAGTAAGTCTTTGATTTATTTCCTTGAGTGTCATGGATTCCCTTCAAAACATGCATGCATATTGTTAGAAATAATAACAGACATGTCTTACAAATTACAACCTACCTGTTAATAATTCCTTTTAGATAGTTATCAGGCTTGTTGTGCAAGGAACAGAACCACAAGACAACATTGGTCTTAGGACATATAATGATCAGTTGTCAATGTGCACTGAATTGGATAAAAAGAAATTATTATACTACATACATTATTAAATTCTTTTGTATATTTTTACTTACCCATTCAAGTACGCTTCAAGGTATACATCTTTTTGTGAACTCTGTATCCATTTCTTGATATATTCCTCGGATTCAAATTGAGATTGCCCAGATCTCTGTATGGACTGTGGCTCGATGAATCCATACACACCGGGATGATCCGGTTGCAGGCATAAGTTATTCATATGCCTATTTTTATAAATAAAGTCAATTATGCATGAATATAAAACAATGAGTTATGTAACGATAGTCAATTGAAAGTGACTTAAAGAATCCACAGTTGTATAACGGAGATGTTCAAACATTGACCACCGTGGAGTATCTCAGAAATGTCCTCATGCTTTATGTACAATGGGAAGTTGTCATTGTACACCCCAAACAAGGTAGGGTCCCACAACACCTGCATAGGTCTGAGGAAAAGATCTGGGATGGTCAATGCGACCTGGTACAGGGGATCACCAATAAGTTCCGGCTTATGTATAGGTTTCGCTGGTCCTTCAGGTCCCTATGTATCCTACATAGTTAAGAAACATAAGTGAACGACTGTCTTGACTTTATATGAGACAAATAATTCTTAATTGAGAAAAAATAAGGCAAAAATGAAATACTTTATGAAAAATAGGCTGTAAAAGATGTGTCAGCCAAGCAAGGAAGATGTGAAGGGTCTGCCCCACTAACTGAACCTCGTCAGTGGATACAGGGGCGTGAGCATCAGCATCTCGAACTTCCTCAACACCCACCTTGATCTGATCATTGGCGAGAGGGACGTTGTGCACGGTTATCGGCCCCTCGTAAACTCTTCCAAGGGAAACCAGGCGGGGAGGATTGTCATCGACATACAACCCACGCCTGTCAAATGCACCTGTGTCTGGGTCATTCCACGAGGGATCGACACAGCTTCACTTGGTGCTGACAAGGGCACCAAAAGGACCTGACTGAACCTCTGGAAGCGGCATGGCACCCTGAGACTGCATCTGGGACTGGAGGTGGCTGAAGGACATCATTATTTGTTGTGTAACTCTTTCAGTGATCGACTGCGTAAGTCTATTAGTGATCGACTGCTCCAGCTCGTCCCTGATGTTGTCTTTTAGTCGATCCAAATCTTCAGGCGCCATAGACTTCTTATTGCGAGAGGTTGATGTAGCTGGTCTAAAGTAGTGTGTGATGGTGACACCGGCTACAGAAGCACGGACACGGCCGGGGTGCTTGGTCATCCAATGGCAGCAGTCAGGACATCCTGACATCCACTGGCGACAAAGCTACCCTGTGTGGATTGCTCATCCAGGGAATCCTGCAATCAAAATAAGTAGAACATTAGTGTTGTAATTTGTTAGGCAAAAATACATTAACGCATAGTTGAATCATCCTTTGACTTACAATCCTCTCTGTAGTCTCATGTGCTGTCTCAGACGTCATTTGTCCGATTTTTTTAATGCGAGTCAGCTTCCACTTCACGAGTCACCCAACGGGGGACGGAGGATGCAGGATGGTCTTCGTGCTTCGGCTGCTTCCTCCAATTTTTTCTTTTGTTTTTCGTCTATCAATCTCTTTTCTAATAAGTCGTAACCCCCGCGAGACAACACGTGAGGGGCAGTGTTTAGCTTCTGGATTGTTTGGGCCTTCTTTCTAACATATTGTACGAATTAGACAGATAAGGTTACAAAAAAATGAGCTTGTTTGACTTCATAATTATGAAATTGTAAAACAATGCAACTCAACTAACCTCCCACGAAGCAGCTCTACGTGTCTCACAGAATTGGTGCCACTTCTCCTTATTGATGTTGTATTTTTCACAGACAATGTCGGCATCGAAGTCCTTCCCTTGTGCTAGAGCCCATTTAAAGGTCATGTTTGACTTAAACTGCCTCCATCGCTCTCCTACTGTCGACAAAATTTTCTACTTTGTCCGTTGGTTGGACGCTTCAGGAATATCAAATTTCACCTGCGATACAAAAAACAAGTTTAGCAGTTAAAATAACATTTAAATTGTATTACTTCAAACAATGACGTGTGATATAAAATCCTTTACCTGAATGTCCTCCCAAATCAACTCGTTCTGCGCTACCGGAACTTCCTTCTAGTTACCAATGGTGACATCCACCTTATCTCTAGCCACGATCCCTAGATATGTCCTCAATTTCTTTGCCTGAGGACCATCAACCTTCCCAGTGATAGGATCCACATGAACCACCGGTCTGTCAGCACCAGTAGGTCTGGTAGCCAGTGACCTCAGACGTGTTGCTTTCGTATTCTTCTTCGTCGTAGACGGCAAAGGTGCTAACCCAAGACATGGAGGTGCTGACTCAGGACGAGGAGGAGAGCTCGGTGGTGTAGTCATGATCCTGTTAAAAACAAAAACAAAGATAAGTAAATTTAAGTGACAAGTTAGGTTACTTATGAAATTGTAAAAATGCAATAAAGTTAATAAGGCAAAAAAATTACATTAAGTGATGTTAATTAGTTCTCCTTCATCATGATCATTACGATTTGCATGAACGTCGTCAACAAAATCTTCTCTGTTAACGTCAGACATTTGTGTCGAGAATTGAGTGACACCGGTATCAAGGGTTGAATCATCATCGTCAAGATTAATACCAATGGTTTTTCCATGTAGTACCACTGACCACCTTCCATCACATGGATCTTGAACATAAAACACCTGTTTAGCTTGTTCTACCATGATGAAAGGTTCATCTTGATAAGCTAGCTTGTTAAGATCAACCAAAGTAAATTCCAAGTCCTCGGTCTGCACACTGTTATTGATATCAATCACTTACACTTGAAAACACACATAATGAATGTAACATAATTAAGCTCTCAGATTTCATGAATGACTCCAAAGTAAGGCATGCATGCCAAACGTGGATTGTGGTCATGCACAGTAGCGAAGTGCTGCAACTCAGCCCTAAGGCTAACCCCACTATTTTGCATTGTGCTTTTTCATCTTGTTGTTTGGTGTAGAATGAGTACTTGTTGATATCGTATCTCTGCCAACTTCTAACATTTCTTTTAGGCCCATCTGCTAACTTTCTCATTGTTTCATATGAAGATTCATCACTAAATATTGTATCTTTAAACCAATTTAGGAACGTCTTGTTATGCTCTTTCAACAATTTATTCTTCATCATTCTTGAATTACTTTTCTTAACTAAGGCTTCATGACGAACTATGTATGGCAGGACTTCGTTACTGTTATTCAGGACATACAAATGAGCTTGTTGCAATTCCTGTAAACCAAGAGTTATAACATGCAACTCTCGTGAACCCTTACCTGCGACTCTTTCATCATGCCTAGCCTCGGGAAGCCCAACAGGTTTTGCCTTTTCAAAGTACTCTGAACAAAATTCTAGAGCTTTTTCTGCAATGTACCTTTCAACTATGGATGCTTCAGGACGATGAAGATTCTTTGTATAACCTTTCAAGATATTCATGTATCGCTCGACCGGGTACATCAACCGTAAATAAACAAGACCACACAATTTAATTTCCCTGACCAGATGAACAAGTAAGTGAAACATTATGTCGAAAAATGAAGGAGGAAAATACATTTCCAACTGACACAAGATAATTGTAACCTCTTCTTCCAAGTCTTCTAACTTGACAGGGTCCACGACTTTGGCACAAATGGCATTAAAGAAAAAGCACAGCCGAGTTACAGCATGCATCACTTTTTTAGGCAAAATGTCTTGAATCGCCACGGCTAACAGTTATTGCATCAACATGTGGCAATCATGAGACTTAAGCAACTAGTTTCAGATCTTTGATATGCACAAGGCTCTTAATATTTGAAGAGTATCCCTACAGCACTTTCACTCGGCCTAGACACTGACATAAACTTATCTTCTCCTTTCTTGACAAAGTGTGACATGCTGGAGGCAAGTATATTTTCTTACCATTAGACCTAGGATGTAGCTGCTCACGTATACCCACTCAGCAAGATCTTGACGAGTGTTCAAACCATCCTTTGTCTTGCCTTGAATGTTAAGCAGCGTGCCGATGACACTGTCACACATTTTTCTCCACATGCATAACATCGATACAATGTCTAACATCTAGATCAGACCAGTATGGAAGATCAAACAATATCGACCTCTTCTTCCATATGCAAGTATTACCTTTCTGCTTCTTCTGAGTCTTTCCAAATACAGTATGGATGCCATCAACCCACTCAAGAACCTGCTCACCGGTTAACCAAATCGGTGCAATTTCATGGTCTTGACTTCCATTAAATGCTTTTTTCAATCGCCGATAAGGGTGATAAGGTTTCAAAAAACGCCAATGGCGAGTGTAAACTGTTTTTCTTCCAAGTTTAAGTTGCGCATAACTCGTGTCTTGCTCACAGATAGGGCATGCATGATGACCCTTTACACTGTATCCACTAAAATTTCCTTATGCTGAAAAATCATTAATGATACAAAATAGCATTGCACGTAACTTGAATGTCTCCTTTCGATACCCATCAAACACGACAACCCCCTCGTCCCACAAGTTTGTCAAGTCTTCAATCAAGGGACTAAGATAAATATCAATGTCAATTCCTGGCTGTCTTGGGCCCGATAACATCATAGACAACATCATGTATTTTCGCTTCATGCACAACCAAGGAGGTAGGTTGTAGATGACCAGCAAAACAGGCCACGAACTGTGTTGAGTACTTAAACTTCCGTAGGGATTCATTCCATCACTGGCAAGTGCAAACCTGAGATGTAAGGTCTTTTGCGTCAGAGCATTCTATCACAGTTTCTCCCATCTGCATGCCATGTAAGGTCTTTTGCATCATCTTCATTAGCAAACAGACGCTTAAACCTTGGAATGATTGGAAGATACCACAACACCTTCGCGGGGGGGCCTTTCTTTGTGCTCTCATAACTGCTACAGTCGTCATCGTCCTTCACTTTGTACCATGATACCCCACACGTAGGGCATTTATGCATTTCTTCAAATTCATTTTTGTACAATATGCAGTCATTAGGACAGGCATGAATTTTCTTATACTTCATACCCATCGGACAAAGTATCTTCTTCGCCTGATAATAACTTGTTGGCAATGTGTTTTCATCTGGAAGCATCTCCTGAACTACCCGAAGCAGTGAACTGAAGCTTTTATCACTCCACCCATATTTGGCCTTCACATTAACCAGATTTAACACCACTGACAACAGTGTCAATGACTCTTTGCACCTTGGATACAATGGCTTCTTCGAATCACTTTCGAACTTATCATACATAGGGGCATGTGCTTATCGAAAAGACTCATGTCCCAGATCATGAATCATATCCTCTAATCAATCTCCGATGTCAACATCAAGCGATTCAGTTTGTGAGACCCTCTGCGTTTCTGTCAATTCACCATGTCACATCCATGTGGTATAAGTCTTCTTAATCCCATTGCACAGAAGATGATCCTGTATGTCGTCTAGTGCTTGGCGTCTTCCATTCAAACAATTGATACAGGGACAAAAATACTTTCCATCCCCAACCGGTCGACTTCTTTCGAAGGCAAATTGCAAGAAATGTTCAACGTCTTCCTCATACTCAACCGTGATGCGACTTGCATTCATCCAACTTCGATTCATCTAATTAATAACTTTGTGATACTCAAAAAGTTATTCCATGCATGAAAATCTCACTTTTTTATTCAAGGTGTGATCCTATCCCATTCAGGAAGACATATTTTTATAGTATATTCATATGTATAGGTTTAGTCTCTTATCTTAAATTTGACGAAATTTCGACAGCATTTCGCTTTGATCTCTGAGTACACGACATGAAAGCGGTGACATGAGTTCCACCACAGTCATGTATGCATCCGGAGAACAAAGTGAAATGCATTGTACTTAAAGTTCATCAAATTTAAGAAAAGAATCACAACCTACACATATGAATATAATAAAAAAAATATGAGTCTTCCCAAATTGTCCAAACGGAAAATTCAAGAATCAATACAATGATTAATCCAAATTGTCTGGAAGAATCACTGTAATGAATTTCAAACGGGAATTAAGGTTCACTCATCATGAAAATTAATTGTATAGAAAAGGCAAGATTCATACTTGACATACAAAATATTTTAAGTTTAACACAAGGCTTACCTTTGGTGAAGGAGCAGAGGCTGGTTGTGGCTTGGGTTCTACTGATGGTGGCGGTGTAACTGGGGTTGTAGGCTCACTTGGTTGTTCTTCCTGCAAAGAAATCATGGTGATGGAATACAAGTGATTTAGATAAAGTAAGGGTTAAAAGGAATGTTATAAAACAAGTTGCAAAAGCACTCATTACATATAAAAAAAATAATGGTTGGAATCACCATCAAGGTATTTGAATTCTTGGTTTGGCCTCCATAAGCTAATATGATATTCTCAATTAAGATATTTTCTTAGAGAAAGGAAAACAAAATTATTCGAGTTTAAAAGAATAATAACAGAATAAAAATTCAGTCTACATATCACACGCTCATTCATTTAGTCCAAATTCACATTTTAGGTTAAATGCATGTTGAGTTTTCAGCAAAAATCTAAAACAAACATACTCATCTAGTACATAAAGTCCCAAGCTAAAGATCATTGATTGGGTGTTCACCTGGGATTGCAAATTATTTTCTTCCTACAGCTCTACTAAATGTAGCAAATTAACAAATCACAATGAAGCTCGACCATATATATGTCTTTGGCCCCGTCCAAGCTTATCAGGAAAGCCATATATGTCATTTTCCCTAAGTCAGGTAACATTATAATTGTAGACAACATTCACCAACAATTCGCCATAGTTCATCATAGAAGCTAATGTGTTAATACTTAATAGAATAATATAAAGAGAATCAAGGAGCCGAAATGAAGGTTGTACAGGCTATATTGTGCGTTAAGTCTAAAGTCTGAACTGAACAAAGGTAACCATTATGTTCATTTGGACTAGTTGAGAAACTATTCAAAAGTAATTGTTCAAAAGACGTACTATTTTAATATTAAGTCCAAAAAAACACTAATCTGATTTTCCTTTTCGCAAATTTACTTGACAATACATATGGCATTTAGTTGCTAAACCATCTTTCTGGGTCCATTTGAACATTAGAGAAATCAAATAGTTTAAAGGCCAATATGCAGAAAATTAAGAGCATAGTATATTAACTTTTAACTACCTAAATTAAAAGCATACTACCTGAGGGGGCTGTTTCTAGTAGATCACCAACTTGTTCATAAAAGAAATGGATGATCACAACTTCTTCAAATTCTATTAGGTTACCGAAAAGGACAACTCTATTTTTTTGTTCCCGTTTAAGTAAGTTCAGAATTAATTAAAAATAGCCAATAATGTCTCTCATCCTTTTAAATGGACATTTTACATTCCATACCAAGTTGATATGGCCTTTCTGATTCACTTACATAATAAGTGCCACTGATGCATGTTTAGTGGAGATTATAACAAGTGAATCTTTCATGATCAAGTAACAAAGGAAGATCAACACTTGATAATAAAAATGAGCCAAAGAAAGATCAAGTGCGACTAGATATGCACCAAGCAACTACCATTCAACCTAGATATGCCCCAATCCAAATAAATCAATTGAGGGCACAAATCAGATTATGACACCAAGATTTAATGTTCTAATGTTGTAAGAATAAAAATAGCTATGTCCAGAACCACATTCAAACAACATATACGTATTAGCCATTTTATCAAGCACTTAGTGGGCAACAAAAATGACATCCAAGCAATATCAGATTCAACCTCTTCGTCACACAGAAAAATGCTAATGTTGAACCATAACTAACTTGCAACAACAATAGCATTGGAAGTTCACGATGTTAGTTGATACTAACCTAAGATGGAGATGCGTGGTTTGCTTCAACTACGACCAAGAGCATGTGAGAGCGAGGTAGCTACTGGAAGATGGTGAGACTGAGGTAGGGAGCGTTAGACAACAACCACGAGTGACGTAAAAGATGCAAAATGGCCAGTGAGAATTAGAGTTGAGGTTGAGAATGACAGAAAAGATAAGCACGCGACAGTGGTGGTATTTGATTTGGGGGCCAGATATGTTTTATAATAACAAGAACAACATCGGTTTTCATTTAAAAACCGATGTTAACTAGTCCAACTTAACATCGATTTTCTTAAAAAACATAAAAATTGATGTTAACAGAGACTAGTTAACATCGGTTTTCTTAAAAAACATAAAAACCGATGTTAACAGAGACTAATTAACATCGATTTTCTTAAAAAACTTAAAAATCGATGTTAACAAGGACTAGTTAACATCGATTTTCTTTAAAAACTTAAAAACCGATGTTCTTGTTAACATCAGTTTTTAAGTGTTTTTAAGAAAATCGATGTTAAATTGCTCCTCTTAATTACAATTTTGTTACCGCCTTTTCGTTAACATTGTTTTTTTGAAAAAAATCGATGTTAACGTAACAATGTTAAAACTCCTTTTTTTAGTAGTGTTTCTTATAATTTCATGGTAACATACCTCTACCTACTCATTTTTCGAATGATTTGTATGATGAGATTCCCAAAGTAGTAAAACTTATGGATCCTTCCTTGAATGGGTTTGAAGTCTCTATGGAAAAGCATTATAAAAAAAGTTTTTTTAAACGAGTGACATGAAAAAGATATGTGAATTTTATGGGACAAACAATGGAGGTTAGTTAACTCTGATATATTTTTAAAGGAACATGCTTGTCATACGTGTTAAAAATCGTTTAGGAGATGAGATATATATCCTACTGGAAAAACTGTTTTCTTTGCCCTTGAAACAAGTTGTCATGCCAACTACCAATGGAAGCACCAGTGACAATCACTTTTATCATGCTTCAATTGAGCCTTAACTATTGTTGATATCAATGACTATCATTTCAAAATGTTTCTATTGTTTTGAAATGAATAAATTATTCATCTTTGTTAGATATTGATTTTGATTGTTTATAATCTTATAGGAAATGTCTTCCGGATTTTGTTTGCATGCTTTAATTTCTCTGAAAAACCAAGTTCAGTTTTGTTGGATGGTGGATGAAATAACAATAGTCACACTAGAAGGGGTTTGAATAGTATGTTAATCAAAGATATAATAAACTTATATCTGTTGGTTTTTATTTTGAAATTACAAAATATCTGTAACCAACCTGATAATGGTCAACAATAATTTAGGAAACTAACCACTACCCACATCCCCTAATTTTTGGCAATGTTAACGTTCCTTCTTTTAGCACATCGTAACTGACCCTTTGATGGCAAGAGATCTATAAATAAGTGTGTCTGCAACCTTCTTGGGTCGTTGAACTCATTCTATATACATCAGCATATATACCATCTAGTGCTTTAGAATCAAAGTTTAGAAGACTCAAGAGAGATCTTCAGTTCAATCCAAAGACTCAAAATCGTGAGCAATGACGGGAGGTATTTATGATCTTAATTTTTTCACACTTAATCTAATTGCTTATGTTGTTTATGTATAAGCATGATTAGATTATTTAGTTTTTCTTACATTTGGTATCAGAGCCCGTTTATTGCCTCTGCCTTGCTTTTGTTTGACACTCATATATGTGAAATATTATTTTATTAAAATATGAGTATTTTATTTGAACGTTTTAGTTATTAAGAAGCTTTGAAATCATATGAAAATTGAGTTTCTAAGCTTTATGTAATTTAAAACATGGATTTCAGTGTTGAAAAAGACTGAAAAATCATTGAGTTTTTAATTCGGGTCCGTGGGTCGCAACTGGGTCAAAGTGACCCAACTCAAGGTTGAAGATGATGAACAATAATAAATAAATAAATAAAAAGGAAGCTTTTAGTGCTAACTAGGGTTCATGAGCTTCCCTTAAATGATACTCACGTCAACCACTAGGCCACATAAAACTATTTGATATTTTGTTGTTTTATTTGTATGTTATATGTTTATGTGTTCCTGTTTAATTTTGGAATTTATAGAATTTTGATTTGTTTTATGCATGAATATATTATGGAAGAGTTTATTCGATGCATATATATTAAATCAAATACATAATATTATGTTTCAATTATGTAATTATATATGAGAATTTTATTATATCTTGATCTTGAAGTGCATAATATGATTTATTCTCATATAATTAAGTTTTATGTCTAAGTGATCTTTATAATTTTAATTAATTATAAATTAGTCACAATAACTATAATTTAATTAAAAATTATATATTAAGTTGTTTAAAGATCATATAAGGAATTAGGCATGATATTGTAATTTATTGTTACTATTCCCATTTTTATTTTATTTATTATTTTGATTTTGATTGTGTAACGGTTGTGATACGGGTACGAGTAGCATTAGCATTATGCTAATGTTGTTATTTATACTATCATAACTTGGCAATTCAAGAATTCAAAATAAAATGAAATGAAATAAAATAAAATACATTAGATGGGAATTGAACCCTAACCAAATAAATGGCTATAAAACATTTTGCCAATTAAACTAATGACAATTTTGTAATATATGTTCACATGACCTATTGTTATTCTGTCATTACATGTATTAATTTATGTTTCCCTATACATGTAATATTAAGTTGATTAATCTAAATGATTGATTATTTAATTTTATTGTTTATGGTTAATTACAATAAAATTAATTTTGGAAATTAGATAATATTTAGTGATCTTTATAATTTAATTAATTAAAGTTTAGCCACAACAACTTTAATTATTTAAATTATATATTAAGACTCTCTAGATCACATAAGGTAGATGATATTAATTGTAATTAGTCATATATAATATAATAGATATCATCCCACATGAATTTCTATCATAATTTTGTATGATTAATTAGGATAAAATATTAAAATTATATTTTTTGATTTGCCCACAGGGATCAAGAAATATAACTTGATAGTTTTATCATAATGTTTATGTGAATTTAATTGAATTAAAATTTTAGCCCATAAACAAATTTTATGTCACTAAATTCATAATTTTATAAGCATGACTTACATTGGTAAAGCATGAAACATTATTTTTGTCTCAAATTTTAATGATAAGCATATATGTTGAATTATTTCTCAACTATACAACCTATTAATACAATTGATGTCCCGGAATTAAGAGGGGATTATTTTTCTATCTGGAAGGAAAAGATTTTACTGACGTTAGGGTATATGAACATTGATTATGCTATCTTGAAACCAAGCCACCGTCAATTACAGAGAACAATATATACTATGATATATAGGCTGGTATTAAGGGCTCAGTTGAACAATATGACAATGTGAGAGTGTTCCTAAAGTACATTGATGAACAATTTGAAACTTCAGGGAAGACATTGGCAATACCTTAATAATGAAATTTTCTTCCATGAAGCTCAATACTCTGAGGGTTGTGCGTAAGCACATCATGCATATGAGGGACATTGCAGCTCAACTAAAAACTCTAGAGGTGGACATGTCTGACTCCTTTCTGGTGTATTTTATTCTGAATACTCTCCCAGCACCATATGGTCCTTAAAATATCCGACAACACACATAAAGACAAATGGTCTATTAATGAACTCATGACCATGTGTGTTTAGGAAGATGGGAGGTTGCAATTAGAACAAGGAGAGAGTTTTCTCATATGATTGAAAGGAAGGACACATGAAGAAAGACTGTCCTAAGTGAAAATGATATAAATACTTCAATAAAACCAAGAGGGGGGATGAATTGGTTGAACCTTAGTATTTAAAAATTTTGTAATCAGAGTTTCCACAGGATCTTTATCACTTTTAAAATTGTTTTGAAACCAACAATATTATATTCAATCAAATTCCTCTGTCAAGAAAATCAATAGACAATTGAAATCTCTATGTGCAAATAATTTGATTCACAAAGCAAAGCAATAAGGAGATGAAGAGAATAGAATAAAGATCAGCCACAATTGTATATTGGTTCACTTCAAACATTATGAAGCTACATCCAATTCTTCCACTCAACACTAGAATGGAAGATGTATAAAACGAGTTTAAACTATGTAATCGATTACAACTTCTGGTAATCGATTAAGCCAGAAAACTTCTAAGCCAAGAGATGCATTGGGTAATCGATTACGGATTTTGGTAATCGATTATGACAGAAAAGCATGTAAGCATATCATATGATGTAATCGATTACTATCTTGGGTAATCGATTAAGACAGAAAGATGATTTGTAGTTTTAGCTGATGTAATCGATTACAGTTCATTGGTAATCGATTACAATGTTCATCAAGGCAGTTTAAAAAGTGAATCAAGTTAAAATAATCGATTAACCCGATACATAATCGATTACATTGCTCTTGAAAAGATTTCCAGAAAATACAAAGAACAAAATAATCGATTCTTTTCTCAAAATAATCGATTAAACCAGTAAGAACTTATTTTTCCAAAAACCTTTTGATTTATTTTAAAAACTTAAGCAATTTTATCAAAGCCTTATGAGCTCTTTTTCCTAACCACATAGATTCAATGAATGATATGAATGCAATGCACTTGGATCACCAGAAATGCTTTCTTCCTTTGACATTCAATCACAAATTAATCTTCAAGGCTTCATGGCATGTTGAAAGTTCAAAACCTTCCTTCTTGAATCAATTTATCCTTTGTGCTTCAAGCAGCTCCCCCTCAATTCAACACTAAGTTCAAGCTATGGTTTGGAAAAGAAAGGTATGTCTACCACTTTAATTTGTTATGAATCTAATATGATTAATCATAACACATGGTGGATTGATTTGCAATATGGTCTTTTCTATATTAATTTACAAAATGATATCACTTATGACATTGTGCATGTTAATGTTGGCACAAAATGATGTGTTATGAATGAAGATTTCTCTATGTTGTGGCACTTAACATTAGGACACATCTCTATCGAGAGAATTAAGATATTGGTAAATGAAGGGGTACTTAGTGCTTCAGATTTTGCTGATTTTGATACTTGTATAGATTGCATTAAGGGTAAGCAAACTAACAAGTCTAGAAAGGGTGCAAAGAGGAGCTCAAATCTATTAGAAATCATACATACAAATATTTGTTGTCCAGATATGGACACAAGTAGTCCGAAATACTTTATCACCTTCATAGACGATTATTCACGATATATGTATCTCTACTTACTTCGTTCTAAAGATGAAGCTTTAGATGTCTTTAAAGTTTTTAAGGTCGAAATGGAGAAACAGTAAGGAAAGAAAATTAAGATCGTGAAATCCAATAGAGGTGATGAATACTATGGTAGATACACGTAGAATGGACAAGCACTTGGTCTATTTGCGAAGTTTCTTCAAGAACATGGATTGTCGCCTAATACACTATACCTGGTTCTCTTGATCAGAATGGTTTGGCAAAAGGGAAGAAACTGAACCTTAATGGACATGGTGAAAGTATGCTTAGTTGTTCCAAGCTTCCTAAGTCATTGTGCATTGAAGCACTGAAGATGACAATATACATATTGAACCGAGTTCCAACTAAGGTTGTCCCAAAGACACCATTTGAGTTATTTAAGAGTTGAAAATCGAGTTTGCGACATGTACGCGTTTGGGGATGCCCGTTTGAAGTGAAAATATATAACGCACAAGAAAAGAAGCTTGGCCCAAGGACCATTAGTGGATACTTCATTGGATATGTTGAAAGGTCTAAGGGATACAGTTTTTACTGTCCATTTCATAGTACAAGGATTGTGGAATCAAGAAATGTTGAATTTTTTTAGAATGACTTGATTAGTGGGAGCGATCAATCCAGAGATTTTGTTTCTGAGAAAGATCATTCAGTTACTCAACCATCCACTTCAAATCTTAGATTGGTTGTTATTAACAATACCCTTCCAACTCAACCGGGTGTTGTGTAACCTACCATTCAAGATCCACAACCTGTTGATAGTCTAGTAGATCAAGTTGTTCATGAAGAGCAAAAAGAAATTGTTGATCAACCAATTGAACAACAAGTTCCTCAAGAAGATAATGAAACAACATTAAGGAGATCTACTAGAACAAAGAAATCAACGATATCGAGTGATTTTGTTGTATATCTATAGGAATCTAACTATACTATTGGAGCTGAAAATGATCCTGAAATGTTTTCACAAGCCATGAGTTCTAAAGAATCAAACTTTTGGAATGATGCTATGAAAGATGAGATGAATTCTATGACATCGAATGAAGTCTGGGATCTTGTTCAGTTGCTTGATGGTGGAAAAGCCATTGGATGTAAATGAGTCTTTCTAAGAAATACTCATTTAGGCAACATTGAGAGATATAAAGCAAGACTTGTAGCCAAGGGATTTAATCAAAAGGAAGGAATCGACTACAACGAGACATTTTCTCCTGTATCTAAGAAAGATTCTCTTCGCATCAATCTAGCACTAGTTGCACATTTTGACTTAGAGTTGTAACAAATGGATGTGAAAATGACTTTTCTCAATGGAGACATAGAGGAAGAGGTTTATATGAAACAACCTGAAGGATTTTCCTCTCTAAGGGTGAGCAATTGGTATGCAAGCTTAAGAAATCTATATATGAAACAAGCGTCCCGTCAGTGGTACTTAAAATTTCATGATGTTATTTCTTCATTTGGTTTCGTAGAAAATGTTATGGATCATTGCATATACCAGAAGGTTAGTGGGAGCAAAATTTGTTTCCTTATTTTATATGTAGATGATATTTTACTTGCAACCAATGACAAGAGTTTTGCTATATGAGGTGAAATAATTTCTTTCTAAGAACTTTTATATAAAGGATATGGGTGATGCCTCTTACGTTATTGGCATCAAGAGACATAGTAAAAGGTGTTCATTATTTGTCTCAAGAAACCTATATTAACAAAGTTTTGGAAAGATTTAGAATGAGTGATTGTTCACCAAGTGTAGTTCCCATGGTGAAGGGTGACAGGTTTAATTTAAGCCAGTGCCCGAAAAATGATCTTGAGTAGGAGCAAATGAAGAACATTCCTTATGCTTCAGCTGGTGGAAGCCTTATGTATGCTCAAGGAGATATCAAAGTAACCCATGTTTAGACCACTGGAAAGTTACAAAGAAAGTGATGAGATACCTTTAGGAAACTGAAGACTATATGCTTATGTACAGACGGACTGACAACTTGGAATTGATTGACTACTCAGATTCAGACTATGCTGGTTGTGTTGATTCGAGAAAATCGACTTTGGAATATATTTTATGCTAGCCAGTGGAGCTGTGTCTTGGAGTAGTGTCAGACAGACCTTAATTGACTGCTACTTCCACTGTAGAGGTTGAGTTTGTTTCTTGTTTTGAGCTACCTTACATGGTGTATGGATAAGGAGTTTCATTTTTGGGCTTAGAGTTATGGATTTCATTTCTAGGCTATTAAAGATATACTATGATAATTCAACTGCTGTTTTTATAGCTAAGAATAACAAAACTTGTAGTCGAAGCAAAGACATCGACATTAAGTATCTAACCATAAGAGAATGTGCTAAAGATAATACAGTGGTTATTGCACACATTAGCACTGAATTAATGACTATCGATCCTTTAACTAAGGGCATGCCAGCATTCAAATTTAAGGATCATGTGGAAAAGGATGGGACTTGGTTCCCATATGTGATTTTCATTGTAAGAATGATATTAAGAAACTCTATTGTGATGTTTTTCATTCAGTTCATACAGTTATTTATTCTGAGAAACATCAATTAAGTTTGGACCTAGAATGAACATTGAGTTTATTCATTAAGTTGTATAGGCTAAGGGATATAATGCATTGTAATACATGGAAGATAATACTCATTATTAAGAGGACTTTTCGCCATGATTCATGCATTTTATTTCTTGTTATGTAAATTAAGGGACATGTCAACCAAGTGGGAGAATGTTGGTTTTTATTTTGAAATTACAAAATATCTGTAACCAACCTGATAATGGTCAACAATAATTCAGGAAACTAATCACTACCCACATCTATTTTTTGGTAACGTTAACGTTCCTTCTTTTAGCACATCGTAACTGACCCTTTGATGACAAGGGGTCTATAAATAAGTGTGTTTACAGCCTTCTTGGGTCATTGAACTCATTCTATATACATTAGCATATACACCATCTAGTGCTTTAGAATCAGAGTTTAGAAGACTCAAAAGAGATCTTCAGTTCAATCCAAAGACTCAAAACCATGAGCAATAACAGAATGTACTTATGATCTTAATTTTTTCGCACTTAATCTAATTGCTTATGTTGTTTATGTATAAGCATGATTAGATTATTTAGTTTTTCTTACAATATCTACTTTTAATGCAAATATTTATAAGGAAATGTAGAAGAGGGATAGATTGTCCATTGAAGAGAAAAACATATTTTAATAAATACAAGTTTAATTATCCACAGAAAAACATATTTTAATAAATACAAGTTTAATAAAAGTCAGCTAACATTTGTGTAAAATGACGTTGTTTTGTTCCCAATATGATGATAAAATGCGCAAAAATTAAAAACAATACTGGTGATCAAATTTGTAGAAAAAACTTGGATAGTAAAATGTGTGAAAGCTAAACTTAAACATAAAATTAACTAAATGATAATAGTTTGATGGTAAAATATACAATTAGGCCTTTAAACTATACAACTCTAAATTTGAAGGATTTTAAAGAGAAAAAAGGGTGTACTGCTTCCTTTTAATTTTAACTAGTAAATTTGTACTTGACGTTTTTTAAATTCAATTTTACTAACAAGGATATTTTTAACTAATAAATAAATAAAAAAAAGTAAAGAGAATATTAGATTATACCATTAACAATAAATTATTTTTTAAACTAGGCTTAAGTCGTCCTGGTTTTACCCCTCAACTTCTTTCTTCTAGGCATCATGTAATAATAACTATAGTGAGTTTATTCTATTTTTTTTTTATAATGGTAGGATAATGAATTTTGTATCCTTCCACCTGTAATGGGAAAACTTGTTAAAAATTGTATCCAGACTATAGATGTCTCCGAAGGAAAATATGTGCACGTTCATGTGTGTATTGGAATTAATTTGAACCCGTCAGTATTAAAAACCATAGACGTGGAAGATGTTTGTCTCCAAAAAAACTCATAATTTTGAAAATAACAAAAATATTAAAGTTTGATGAACTAATAAATTTGAATGAGTTGTGCATGTAATGTATGCAGGTAATATATGCATCCAATGTGGTTATAGGTATAACCTTATCATGCCAAAATTTTGTTTTTAACAAACATGTTTCCAAAATGCTCTTAAAAATGGACTTCATCCAAAGCCTTTATAAATACAAAGCATCCAATGCACATGGATCCTAAGCTTTATACAGAACCCAACGTTGTTGGCCTTCGTCCAACGACTTAATAAGAAGACTTAAATTTTGTTTTATACTTTCACCATATTGGACGTTGGGAACATGTGTTTAGCTGGTGGCGACATAGGCAAGAGCACGTTGACATTTTTTATATTACAAATATAATTTTATATTTTTTAATCTAACAAAAAACTAAAAAGTCAAACTCTTGGGAATGAATATTATTTATTAGAGCATCTCCAATGCAAGAAATCCATTTGGGTTTCTTAAGCAACTTTTTGTGGTCTCCGCAGCACTTTTTGTGGTCCCCACGGTGCCATGTCACAGCTAAGGAACTCACTCAAAATTTTGCTCCAATGCAAGAAATCACAAGGAACTCAAAAAAATCCACATATTTATATTTTTTTAATAAAACTTAACATTTTTTCAATTTTCATAAATATAAATTAAAATAAATGAAACGAAATGCATAACAATGTAAAATAAAATTTTACATAATAATAAATAATTAAACACTACAACATCGAAATAAATAAAAAACCTAGACCTCAAAAAAAAATTTACATAAATTTAGTTATTGTTATTTTCGTTTCCGAAACATTCCCAAATGTGTTCAACTAAATCTGCTTGGAGTTGTCGGTGTTTTTGTCTGTCGTGAACATCTGCTCTCCTTTGAAGGTATGTTGATCTGATACTAGGGTGAGCACCTGAAGATACTTCGAATGTTGACGTGTTGTTACCTACATTATCGTAATCAAT
>PYAF01001152.1:269760-283482 GCA_007407185.1 Glycine tomentella | reverse complement strand
TTTGAGGTGAACCAGTATAAATCTTGTGCTCTCTCATTTACTGCATATTTGTTAATTCTTGTTGTGAATACTGTAGTTCAATTTGTTTGTTGAGGCATTACAAGTCTTGGATTGAGTTTGAATAAAGTTTCTTGATTGATTTGTGATAAAGATTCAAAGGGCAAGATTACTCTGATTTTTGTTTAAGAAAGAAATTTTTTAAATTTACCAAGGCTAACCAATTCACCCCCCCTCTTGGTTAAGTGTGAAGTGTTCCCTTATTTTACAGTTCCTGGGTAACTATATTCTAAAACATGTATTTCATCTTTATTATTAGAAAAAATATTTTGCTGTTTATAAACCTCACTTTTCTTTATTATAGGTATTGACCAGTTATCTAAGGATTTCTCTATTTCTGCTATGTGTATTTCGCTTTCTTTATTAACTCCTGATGTTGAAGTATTTTCATGAGTAGATTTTATTGCTATCTGTTTATCTTTATTAATTCTCCCTAAATCACTTAGACTTCTAACTATATTAGCTATTTTACTTCTAGATTGGGTTGTTGTTACGGGACCACCTCTCTCCATTTCTGAGCTAAACCAACGGACTTACAGTTTTCTCTCTGCCGGGACCACTCAGACTAAAGGCTGACCAACGTATAAACCCCTCTCAAGGCTCCAAACAACTCCTTTCCAGATATAAAATATCCAATATAAACAAAGATCCATATGACATGTTGCATTAATTTATTTGTTTAATTATTTAAAATGTCATATATAACCTAAAATGCAATTGTTATGGGAAGACTTGAGTATTAGTTACATGGAAATTATAGAAATGCATAACGTAAGATGAATTTTATTCTTTGATATTTATCATGAATATGATCAAGACGTGTTTTATTTAAATGAGCAGGTAATGACCCATAAGACACGTTGCACTATTTTATTTGTTTTATTATTTAAAAATTCATATAAACCTAAAATGTAATTGTTATGGGAAGAATTTAGTATTAGTTACATGAAAATTATACAAATGCATAACGTAATGGATTTTATTCTTTAATATTTATCATGAGTATCATCAAGACGTGTTTTATTTAAATGCGCAGATCGTGACCCACAAGACATGTTGCATTTTTTTATTAGTTATACGGCAAAAGCACCTAAATGGCGTTTTCCAAATCATTATTTACGAATATGGTGCAGTTGCAACATTATTTACCAAAATGGTGCAGCCTAACACGCTTGGCTTGGGCGTGTTTAAACACGTAGGCGTGTTTAAACATGCCTGGCTTGGGCGTGTTTGTGCTGCCCCCTTCCCTATGTATACCCCCCAAAAAATTACTATTTACCATTCTATATATTTCACCCTCTCTCTAAAATTTGCTCTACCTTCTCTCTAGAAGTTGGACGCGGATATTTCTGAAGCGAAGTCCTGCCAACAAGTAAGCGAAGTTCATTATTTTACATGTTATTTTATTTAATGTGTTATATTTTTTAATTAGAAAATTGTTAGGGTCATATTAAACTGTTAGTGATGTAATTATATTTTAATAAAATAAATGTTAGGTTAGTTTAAAATTGTTTTAGTTTAGGGATTATGGATTACATTGTAGGGTTTAGAAAATTGTCAATTATTTAATATGTTATATTGTTTAATTAGAAAAATGTTATGACCATATGAATTTGTTAGCGACATAGATTGAGGTTCATAGAAAATTGTTTATGTGTATGTTGGCTTAATATGTAGTGTTTGTGCTTTAGTGTTTAGGTTAAATGGTTAGGATTTAGGGTTTAGGATTGACGGTCTAGGGTTGTAAGGGGTAGGGTTTAGGGTTTCAATGGGCAAGGGTATAGGGTGTTAGGGTTTAGGGGTTGTTGGGGTTTGGGGTCTAGGGTATAAGTTCGGTAGGCATAGGTACAGGGTGTTTGGGTTAGGGCAGAGGTGGACCCACGGTGGGGCACATGATCAGGGGTTGGGTGTTGGGGTTTGGGGGTTAGGTTTTAGGGTTAAAGTTTCGATGGGCATGGATAACGGGTGTAGGGTTTACGATTGAGGCTTTAGGGTTTAATGTTTATTACTTCAGACAATTATTTTCGTAGTAATTGTGAATCAGACATATTTAGGGTTTAATGTGCAGTGTTTCTACTTCGGTGTTTAGGTTAAATGGTGAGGGTTTGGGGGGTTGGGGTTTGGGGAATAGTGGTGCTTGGTTTAACGTTTATGATAGACATGAAAAATTTGTTTGAAAGATACTGATTCGTACGTACTTTGTTTATTAAGATACTGATTAGATGGCTGATTCATGTTCCACTGATTCGTCGCGATCTGGATCCGATCACGAGGGTGAGCCCATGGATCCGACAGCCTATGTTGTCCCTACCCCATACAAGTGGGGCGCTTTGCGTAGGCGTACTCAGCGCACCCACGTTTCACAAGCTGTGTGGAATGAGGGCACAGTTCGAGTATTGAAGAGTCGACGTGGTAAGGTGACGGCGGGACCACATCACGACGATATACTTGATGTTGTTTGTGATATGTTGCGTGATGCTGACTTTCTTCATGTCGCAGGCATGCGACATATTCAGGTATGCAATTATGAAATGCGTAAAGAATTGTTAATTTCATAACTGTACTTGTTAATTCAATAATAATTTTTTTAGATGGATGCTGAGCTTATTAGTGCTCTGGTTGAGCGATGGAGGCCAGAGACTCATAGCTTCCACATACCACAGGGAGAGATGACCATCACATTGGAAGACGTGGTTGGTATTTTGGGATTGCCCACGGAGGGCAATGTCTTTACTGGAGTGACGGTAGCCGATTGAGCGACCGTCATTGAGGACGTTTTTGGTCACGAAGCTGAGGAAGACACCGAGTTGAGAGGTGGATATTTGCGACTGTCTTTCTTTGATAGACATTTTGCGCATTGGGGTGAGGTGGTTCCCGAATTGGTTAACGTGACGTGGTTTACGAAGGCCCACATTGCACGGCTTATTGGAGCATGATTGTTGTGCGACCGATCTGGAGGTAGCATAATCACAGCACGTTATATCCCGTTGCTTGCTGGGGAATTCACGGACATCGATGGATACAGCTGGGGCTTCGCGGTCCTTGCACATTTATTCAGACAAATGTGCGAGTGTACAGATCCAGGCAGAAGTGACATTGGTGGATGTCATATGCTGCTTCAGGTGTGGGCGTGGCTTAGATTCCCACCCATTGCTCCAGCTATTCCGCTGCCTACTCAGGCGGAGTGGCATTTCGGACACCGGTATGTGTGACTGTATTTTATTTTTGTTAACAATTGATACAATTAAGTCCTATAGTATACTAATGTTAGTTATTTTGAAATTTGGTTTAACGCTTTAGGCTGGTTTAAATCGCACGAGTTGGTCTTGTATAGGATGGCATTGGATTCCCTCACTCGATACGAGGTACGTATAATAATTTTTCAGTAATTGTACATTTGCATTTGTGGTACATGTTGTTAGAAAATGCTGTGTTTTTTGGTCTGTGCAGGTAGTCTGGCAACCATATGGAGACTACGACTTTCTTGGTGTATCTGAGCATCAACGACTATTGTGGATGGCAACAACTCCTATTATATGCTTTCACACAGTTGAATATTCTTAACCGGATAGATGCATGCGCCAGTTCTGGAGGGATCAGCCAATCCCACGTGCTCCTAGGAAGCTTAAGGGTGTGCATGACCTTTCGCTGCGTGGTAAACGAGAAGACAATTGGGTTCGTAAGCTTAGCCCATTTATTATGCGCTGGGAGGTTAGGGACAAGCACATTGACCTTCCCCCCTTGCTTCAGGGATTGCTGTCACCACACCATGAGTACATCGTTTGGTACAGGGAAAATAGGAAGCAGTTTATCACGAAGAAGGGTGCCAAGACGGGTCGTGGTGTAAGTTTTGTTGACATCATTATTTGTGTATTTAAATTAATCATGGTATATCACATAGTTGACATTGATGTTTATAAATTTTAATTTGCAGGTTGATGGGCTAGAGGCGTTGTACTTCGCGACAATTTCGCCCAATAGGGCAGCCTTCGACTTCGATTGGGCGAATGAGGAGGTGGGTCACTTAATGTCTGTCTTTGCCGAGAGTTGTCACGTGGAGGAGGCAGGACCACATGCTCCTACATCGCAGCTTTAGCAGGACCCACAGCTGTCTGTTGCAGTTGGCCGTCGAAGTAAAGAGGGACATGGGCTAGAGCGTTGACGAAGACCGATTCAGTAGGTTCCTGAGCCCATTGTTGGTCCCAGGCCTCGCACTGAGGGTTACTATAGGCCTCCAGTTATGGCATCGACATATGGGTCCCAGCCCTTCTATTAGGAGGCTACTGAAGCCCATACGCCTACACCGGCCGACTCCCAAACCCATGCCGAACTAGTTACTACTGCTATGACATGTGTAGATGTTGGATTGCAGTACATCAAGTTTAGGGGTTTGGCCATCACATGGACCATTTGGCACCGCAGCCGTTGAGCATCCTATGCCGGTATATGTAGACCAGGGCACTCCATGTCTATCTCCCTATGTGTAGATGTATGAGGCAGGCCCTTCCGAGGCAGGCCCGTCTCAGCCAGGCCCTTCTCAGCCATGCCTGTCTGAACCAGACAGTTCTCATCGTCCCAGAAGATGAAGGCTACCTGACCGTCAGGTGCGTCATATGTCGTGGCCCCCACCGTCTTAGTTTTAGTGGCTGTTTGTTGTTTTTATTTGTTATCTTGTTTTGTAATCGATTGTATTTGGTAACTTACATTTGTTTTACAACATTTATTTTAAGCATGCTCGGTCTAAGTACTATATAAACACGTTAACCCTGCAAACACTAATAATTATGAGACACGTATGATTTCAAATGACAGTAAACACAACTTAAATAAAAAACAAAACGGAATACACATTTTTAATTAGAAGGATAATTAAAAACAACATCTTCGCGTACATGTCTTATTCCATTTGGATATCTGGTTTGTTAAAAATAGCTAAAATCTCAATTGGACAAAGACGTTTCCAGTAGTTGGATTCCGCTAGCATCTTGAACACGTCTTCATCGCTTATCAACTCTTTTATGTCATACTCGATTGTGGTGTCTGAATATTGTGCATGTGCTGGATGACAAAAAACAATTTTCTTACCACCTGTGACATGTGAACTCCATTAAGGGGAATCCCAACAGGCGCAACTTGTTTGATGACAACCTTTAGTGTTTCAATGGTGCATCCAGAAGGAATTTCAAACCGTATTGGGTTGGTTCCAGTAAAGGAATAACCCACAAAATCGGCTCCTCGTGGTATGTTCCACCTTTCGTTGTAATATAGCAGTGCATCATGTGTGGGGACGATGGTGGATTGAAGTAGGTTGATTATACCATCGAGTGTTCTGTTTATGGTGCATAATATTTCTATAGGGCCAACACTCGACATTTGGTCATTGCAGCTTAACATTCTGCGGATATCATCATCATTTGTGAGTGCGATAGAATGAAAAAAATAGTGCTGACCTGCATGTAGGGATGCTTGTCGATAGTAAATGTTGTCAACAAAATGGTCATCAGTTAGTAGAAGGGTGTGGTGCATCCGACTCTTCAGTGTATGAAACAAACAGTCATTAGGAACTCACATTAGTATTGGAGTAGCACATTTGGAAAAATGAATGTTAATTTGGAGTTACGAATGTTCTGACTGCTGGTTTCTCCTAAGAATGCCATCGTATGCAAATTCAATTTTGCGGGACGAGGTATGTTGTGTCCGAACGTCAACCTTATATTGGGACTAATCGCGTCTAAGGTGGGCGTGTGCAGTCGCGCCTAAGGAATTCTTAGGCGTGTTTAGTCACGCCCAAGTTTGGCGTGTTCAGTCACGCCTAAGGAATTTTTAGGCGTGTTTAGTTACGCCCAAGTTGGGCGTGTTCAGTCACGCTCAAGTTAGTGTGCTCAATGACGCCCAAGTTGTGCGTATTAGGTGAGACCCTATATGAAATTGTGCATTGAACATATCTAAACATCAAATACATTAACATATAAGTCATAAACCAAACACGATTAATATTACAAGCTGTTGAAATAAAAAAATACAAAGGTACTTGAACATATCCGCTTATGTGGTTCATTAAACAAAAATACAACCAATTACAACATCAGTACCCCCACGAGTAGGACAGGCTCTCCGATTGTGTCCAACTTGCTTACAAATACCACACCTTTTACGTCTCTGAGATGTTTCGACTTCGTCCATCTCGTTACGTATTCTAGTTGACCTTGGATGACCTTGGTCACGCAGCATTGACCTGTCAGGTATGATGACTGGACCTTCACTCGGTGGAATAGCCCGTTCATTACCTATTGGTTGCCATGGCACTGAATAGGCTTGAACCAAGTTACTGACAAGGAACACGTCATCCACATACTGAAAAGGATTTTGCCGCACATGTAAAGCAGCAGCTGCAACATGACTACATGGGTATTTGAATGCCTTAAACTTCCCACACTGACAAACACGATCGGGAAGGGACACTGAATATGACATTTCACATCCATCCTCCACCCTAAATATCGTTCGATCAACGTTATATGTGCGTACATGGTGGCGTGTAGTAAGGGACTGATTACGCCTCATAGCATCAACCTTATTTTTGCAATATCGTTGTGAATGCTGAAGCTGTTGGACAGCCGCCTGACCCCTGCTTACAAAATACTGTACCAGTCGGGTGTACATGTGTTTCACAATAGCAGTGATAGGCATGTTCCTCGCTCCCTTCAAGACCTTGTTAACTGATTCAGCCAAGTTTGTTGTCATGTGGCCGTATCTTCTCCCCTCTACATCATATGCACGTGCCCATTTCTCCTTGGGAATGGAATCAATCCATTCTGCAATCTCTGCATTGATATCACGAAACCATGCTAATCCGATGTCAAAATCGATCATAGAGGGAGTATAACCTGGATTATAATAAAATACATTAACATAATTCGATTTACAGATTTATGTTAACTTAATATATCATAAATATTTGTTGACTCACCTAAATTCATGAGGGTCTTCTTCAATCTTGCATCCTTGAATCTTTGATTAAAATTACTAACAATATGACGCAGGCAAAACATGTGATGCGCATAAGGTGGTTGCCAACCAGTATGACTTTGAACAGCAGATGTAATGCTTCGGTGGCGATCTAAAATGAGGCATATATTTTGCATACGGGTAACGTGGAACCGGATGTTAGAAAGGAAGTAATTCTAAGCTTCCAACGTCTCCCCTTCAACAATGGCAAATGCCAAAGGCACACATTCATTATTCCCATCCTGATTTATGGCAATCAACAATTTTCCTTTATATTTACCATATAAATGAGTCCCATCAACTTGAATGATGTGTTTGCAATAGTTAAATGCCTCACAACATTGTCTAAAAGTCCAAAAAATGCAATGAAACACACGCTTTGCCCGTATCAATCGATTTGTAACGAAATAATCATTTGTTTGAATATCAAAATAAGAACCTGGTGAAAAACGAAGCATGTAGTTGCACCATATGGGCAAGAATGGATAAGATTCTACCCAATCCCCATAAACCATTGCCATTGCTTTTTGCTTCGCTTACCAGGCTTTTCGATATGAAACTTTAAATCCATACGTATTGGTTATCCTCTCCTAAAGCAATGCGACTGACACTGACGGTTCTTCTTTAATCATTCCTAACCAAGACAAAATGGTAACATTCACGTCAACAACATACTTTTCAAACAACTATATTATCCAAATAAAGCACATTCAATAAAAACATACCTACTACTAGTGAAGTAATTACATCAGAATCAAGCGGTCTGTGACCCTGTGAAATATTATCATTCAAGCAATTGTGTTTGCCACCCCATACGGTATGTTGGTTTAATAACCCTAACCCTCCAAGGGCAACCATCATTATACGCAACACACCTCATAGAAAACCTGTCAGGCTTGCTCTCAACCACAGTTGCTTCTTGATGGTCCTTCATCAAGTTATGCTTAACTGCGAGTTGCGCTTCCTTTTCGAGTCAAATTCTTGTTTAACAAACAAATCATCCCCTATTTTCCATGGACCTTGCACTGATCTTGAACCCTAACCAAAACTGCTAAAAGAGTCTTCTTCGATTGGGTAATCCAATCAATATGTGTATAATGAGGAATTCCTTCCCAGAAAGGAATCATCTCACCACCTGCACATTGAAAGTCAATTTAATAAATATTATTAGCCAAATCTAATAACAAAACAAATTCCTTACGAAAATTAATCCCCTCAGTTCATAAACATTCAATTTAACCTGATAAACAATAACAATGAAATTACATAACAAAACAAATTCATTCCAAATAATTAATCACCTCATTACATGCACATTCAAATTAAGTTTACAAAAAATATAACCTCACCTAATGCATATTCAAAAACATTTTAATAAAAAATATAAAAAAAATTAAATAACAACACATACATACATACAAATATGCCTACATTATCATTGGTTTAGTCAGGTAACATACCTTCAACACCATGTTCTGGTTGACTGGATCCAGTCCCATGTACACCAGCATCCTCATCATCATCCGACGCACTAGCATCCTCCTCAAGAAGCCGATCTTCCATTGCGATATTTTCATCATCGTCCTCCTCTTCATCGTCATCCATGACCCAAGTTGGGTCATGTGAATCCTCTTCAAACACGTTTACCCCTCCGGCAGCATATGATGCCGCCCCTCCGGTAACATATGATGTTGTATTATGTGCAACTGCCTGGATGGGTAAAACAACATCCTCTGCTTCTGTAAAATCCACGTATAACTCCAAGAAATTTTTCCTTCCCTGGTTGATAAATTCTTCCATTACCGATTCTATGTCTTCATCATCCACCATCTGAAACCCCAAGTAATGTTCGTCTTGCCATAATCTTGCCGTGACTATAGTGATACATTGGTTGACATGTAGACCTAATTTTTGTTGTATCTTCTCATGCATTTCACTCACTGTTGAGGTTCGCTTCATACGGGTTGCTCGTGTATCCCCTTCAAAAATGACACCTTATTGCCCGTCAACCTTTCTTCCATTAAAATATAAGATAACACGAACAGAATCACTGCTTGAACTCATTTCTTGTCGTGAACAAAACAACTTCAAATATACCTAAACAGTACAATGTTAGCAAATTTATAAAAGAGGCAAAAAATATGTTAACAAAAATATATCTCATTCATAACTAATACGAAATTAATTGCTTATGTAATAAACCCTAAACCGTAAATCCTAAGCCCTAATTCATTCTTACCCGTAAACCCTAAACCCTGCCCACCAACACTTTAACCCTATACCCTAAACCCCAAACCCCGACACCCTAAACCCTTGCCCACCGCAACTTAAACCCTAGATCCCAAGCCCCAACACCCTAACCCCTAATCGAAACACCCTTTACCCATGCCCACCGAAACTTAAACCCAAAACCCCAACACCCTATAACCCCTATAACCTAAACCCAAACTCAAACACCATGTAACCATGCACACCGAAACCTAGACCCTAAAACCTAAACCCCAAACCCCAACCCCTAAACCCTATACTCGTTGCAAAACACCATGTAACCATATACACCGAACCTAAACCCCAAACCCCAACCCCTAAACCCTATACTCGTTGCAAAACACCATGTAACCATACACACCGAACCAAAACCCCAAACCCTAAACCCCAAACCCCAAACTTCAACCCCCAACCCCTAAACCATATACTCGTTGCAAAACACCATGTAACCATACACACCAAACCTAAACCCTAAACCCCAAACCCCAACACCCAACCCCTTAAACCCTAACACCATGTACCCATGCCCACCGAAACCATAAACCCTAAACCCTACCCCCTATAACCCTGCATCGCCAATACTCAACCCTAAACCCAAACCCTAACCATTTAACCCAAACCCTAACCATTTAAACCAACATCCAATTAAACAATTTTCTATGAACGTAAAACTATGTCGCTAACAATTTCATATAGCCCTAACATTTTTCTAATTAAACAACATAACATAATAAATAAAACTGATATGAAAAATCGTAAAACCGCTTACTTGTTGACAGGGCTTCGCCTCAGAAATATCCACGCACAAGCTCTAGAGAGAAGGCAGAGTAACTTTTAGAGAGAAGGTGAAAACCATGAGTATGGTACATAGTAGATTTGGCGCTTATTTATAGGGACGGGGGCAGCACAAACACGCCCAATCCAGGCGTGTTAGGCTGCCCCATTTTGGTAAAGAATGTTCGAACTACACCATATTCGTAAATAATTGTTTGGAAAACGCCATTTAGGTGCTTTTGCCTTAGTTATATAGAGTCGTGTGAAATGTTCAAAACAAAAAAAAAAAGAGTCTGTAAAACATGTTGAATTCCAAACACTTTAAAAAATAAATGTTGGTTCTGGTATACAACAATAGCGTTGTAGCATGTTTAAGTAAAAAAAAAATAGAATAAAATTCATTCAGGACCCCAAGTGTAAATATAAATTTAATTATAAAAGCAATTTTTCCAATATATAACATGGCCAGTTTTTTTATTATGATTTTTTATTTTTCAATATAAATATATTTAGATTAAAATAGAACAGAAAGATATAATACTAATAAAAATATGACGTAAAAATAACATGAACATATTGTTTTTTCGCTTATATAAGCTGTAAGAGATTTGTGATTTTGTGTGTGATTGATGTGCGAATACTTCAGTAAAAGAATTGAAACTCATAGTCGCAAACTACAAAACAATGGCAAATTATAACAAATCAGAAATTGAAACCAAGTGTACGTATGGTGTTTTTCTTAGTTTTAGGGGTAAAGACACTCATCACGCATTCACTCGTCATCTCTACGATGCTTTGCGTCGGAAGGGAATTAACACCTTCATGGATAATGGGAAACTTTAGCTTGGAGATCAAATTGGCCCCACCCTTTTTAAAGCCATTGAAGAATCAAAGATCTCAATCGTTGTTTTCTCAGAAAATTATGCAAATTCTTCATGGTGCCTCAATGAACTTGCGAAGATACACGAGTGTATAAAGTCAAAAAACTTGCTCGTTTGGCCCATCTTCTACAAAGTGGATCCCTCAGATGTGCGGCATCAGAATGGAAGATATTGTGAGGCCATGACCAAGCATGAATCAAGGTTTGGGAAAGATCACTCAGAGAAGTTGTGTAACTGGAGGTCTGCTTTGACTGACATAGCCAACTTGAAAGGAGAACATTTGACATCTGAACAAGGGTAAGTGTGTGTGTGCGTGTAAGAAAAATTCTGTTAATTAAGAGTTAATTACTTAGTTAGTTAGTTTATTTGGATTGTTTTCTTGTTAACAGTGCTGATCAATAGTTAGTATAGAGAACAGTACCAAGTTCGTTCGTTGAGACTTATTCTCTGTACTTGTCCTATGCTTATGATCTTTATCCCTTTCATTAGGGTAGACATTAATTGGATTTTTAAGAATTCAATCCATATCTATTTCATATTTATTTAAATTGATTGAATTTTAAATCTATATTTATATTTTTTTAAAATAATTTAGATTCAAGATCCAATCTATTTAAATGGATATGGATTTGGTTATATCCAATTTATATCTACTTAAATGTTACAATTTTTTTTTTATAGATTTTAGTTATTAAATGCTAAAAAGTGAAAACTTAGTACCTATCCATTTAAGAGCTATTTTCAATCGATCTTGGTCAAGACTATTTTCGATCGATCTTGTGTAGTGTATTTTTGGCCTCAACCAAGGCAATTTCGACAGACATCGGTTCAGATATTTTTAGACCGACATCAACCAGGATTAATTTTTGGCTGACACCAGTCAGTGCATTTTCGGTCAACATTGGTTAAGGATGTTTTTGGTTGATCTTAGGTAGAGTTACTTTTTAGTTGAGGTCGGCTAGGGTTTTCAGTCAATGTTGGTCGGTGATATTATTTGACTGACATTGATAAGTTTTTTTTTGCCCGATGCTGGTCGTTGATATTTTTTTGCCAACATTCGTGAGGACTATTTTTTGGTCGACATTAGTTAGATTTTTTTGTTGACGTTGGTTGAATTATATTTTTGTTGACAACACCTAGGATTTGTTGGCCAACATTAACCATGACTATTTCTTTTGGCTGATGTTAGTTAGAGATATTTTTTGTTTACATCAATTAGGGTTTTTTGATCTGCGTCAATAGGGAGAATATTTTGGTCGATGTCAACTAGGTTTTTTTGGCCGATGTCGGTCGATGATGTTTTTTAGCCAATGTCGATCAATGATGTTTTTCAGCCGATGTCGATCAAAAATAGTTTCGTCTTATGTCGCCAAAAAAACCCTAACCGACATTGAGCGAAAAACCTACCTAACGTTGATAACAAAATAATCTCGACAGACATCGACAAAAAGATCTTGTTGACATCGACCAAAAAATAGTCTCAACTTATGTCAGCCAAAAAGACTTTAGATGTTATCAGCCAAAAAATAGTCTTAATCAATGTTGACTAAAAAACCCTTACCAACATTAACCGGAAAAATAGGCTCAACCGATGACGACTTAAAATCATTATTAGTTGACTTCAACCAAAATAACTCTAGACGACATTGATTAAAAAATGGTTCCTAACAAAGTTGGCCAACAAAACCTAGTCGTTACTGTTTAAAATATTGTATTGGATTTAAAAATCCAAACAAATATCCAATCCATATCCAATTAATTAGATTGCATTTAAAATCCAAAAAACTGGATTTAGATATGAAACTAATCCATTTAAATGGATTAGATTGGATATGAATTATTTTATGAATATGATTTTTTTTGCACAACCCTACCTCTCATCCTCTAATTACTATACTAATATTTGATACTTGTTAATTTAAGGCCATTTTAGTGTGTTTATATAATTTGGCAAATTAAAATAATTTTGATGATTAATTTAAAGAGCATTGTTTATCAGGAGGGACGAATCGAAATTTACTGATGATCTTGTTTGCAAGATTTTCATAAAAGTATCTCCTAAAGATTTATCAAGTAATCAGCATATAGTAGGACGAGAGTATCTAGTTGAAGAGTTGAAGTCACTTCTAGATCTTGAGTCTCCTAATATCACTTGCATGTTAGGTGTAAGGACCCTCCCTGTGGCGCGGGTGGCGCCAGGGTTGGCGCTGGCAGCGCCAGCTAGTCTGGAGCGTGGCGCGGGTCGTGCGGGTGTGGCGCGTGTCGCGCCACAGGTTCGGCCAGTCCACGCGGGTAGCGTGGGAGTGGCGCTGATGGCGCCACAGCTTCTGTAAGCTGGCGCGGATCGCGCGGTGTATCCGCGCGGGAAGGTCGGCAGAGCTTTTATTTAACAGGGGGTCGCGTTTTGGAGGAGAAGAAAATGGTTTTCTTCTTCCTCAGAGCTCCAGCAGCCATGGGAGAGCTCTCCAAGCTCCCATGACCCTGTTTTGTGACCCTAAACCCTTCCCACACCTGTTCTGTCACCTAGAAACCGAGTGGAAGCGAGAATCCTTCCTCCATTTTCCCCAAAACCCCCATTTTTGAGGAACCTTCAGAGGAGTTGAGAGAACTCGAGATTGGGCGAGGCTTGGCGGTAGTTCAGCTGCACCGAGGCTAGGAGGAGTAGCCTAGAGGCCTTCCTCGGCATTTCTGAGGTAAGATACTCGAGTTTCTCCGTTTGATTTTGGATTTGGGG
>PYAF01001152.1:258667-269660 GCA_007407185.1 Glycine tomentella | reverse complement strand
TATTATGTCTTGTTTATATGGTTGTGTTTTGTGGTAAACCAGGGTAAAGGGAGGATTCCCAGAACCCTGAGCTTACTGAGACGTTTGTCTCACCCTGTGTGGGGTTTGTGGTTTTCAGGTACTTATAGAGGAGAGCAGTTACCACAGGGCAGGAGGCCCTAGCTGTGTATGCTGGAGTGTCATGGGCTGCAGATGAAGAGTTTTTACTTGGAAGATCTCTGTCTCGTATTTTGTATTGTATAGGGTGTTAGTGTACACCCATAGTGCTGTACATATCTTGATGTATGATCGATGTGGTCTTGTTTTAAGCCTGTATATGTACAGATACTGTTGTTGTATAAAAGTATATTCCTCCTGATTCTCTCTGTTTTGGTTTTTATATTTTCTGCCTACGTTGTTGTCGGTTATGTTGTCTGGATCAATAGAGGGTTTGTTTAATATGCTTTGTATGTGGTTTTATATTCCATGCATAATGACATCAAGAAAATCGATTCTATCGCTTCCGCACTGCGTTTAGTTAACGCTAACAGCGCGCTTATGATATTATGAATGATAACACGTCCGGGGTGTTACATTAGGGATTCATGGATCAGGTGGAATTGGTAAAACTACACTTGCCAAAGCTTTGTATGACTCTATTTACAAGCAGTTTCAGGGCTCCACTTTTCTTTCCAATATTAGGGAAACCTCAAACCAAAAGGGCTTAACACATCTGCAAGAAGGGCTTCTAACAGAGATACTTGATGAGGTCAACAAAATCCAATTGAAAAGTATTGAAGAAGGAACCAGAGCAATTAAAAGTAGACTTGGTTTGAAAAGAGTTCTTATAGTTCTTGACGATGTTGATATCATTGAACAGTTGGATAATTTAGCAGGGGGAAGTGAATGGTTTGGTCTTGGGAGCAGGATCATCATAACAACAAGAGATAAACATCTGCTGGATATCATTGGGGTGGAAAAGAGATATGAAGTGAAACTTCTAAACTACCAAGAGTCTCTTGAGCTCTTTCATCAGAGTACTTTTTGGAAGAGCTGTCTTGAATCAATTATTAAAGACCTGGCCAATCGTACAGTGCGTTGTTGCAAAGGCCTTCCATTGGCCTTAAAAGTACTAGGCTCTCATTTGGTTGGAAAAGATTTGGATGGATGGAAGGATGCATTGGATATATATGAAAAGAGTCCACATCCAGGTGTTCAAAAAGTTCTTAGAATAAGTTATGATAGCCTGCATTCTAATGAAAACAATATTTTTCTTGACGTTGCATGCTTCTTTAATTGGCATAAATTGAAATATGTAAAAGGCATACTAGATGCGTATGACTTCAACTCAGGAGATGGTATTACAACATTAGTTAATAAATCACTTTTAGTTGTTTACAAAGATGATTGCTTGGGGATGCATGACCTATTACAAGACATCGGTAGAGAGATTGTTAAGGAGGAAGCGCATAATGAAGTTGGCAAATACACTAGATGATGGCATCATGAAGATGTTCTTCAAGTACGAGCTAATAATAATGTAAGAATGTTGTCAATTTTCTTTCCTTAATTTTATAATTGTAATATTCTTAATTAATTTCACTTATCATTGCATTAAAGGGAAGTAGCAAAGTTCAAGGCATAATGCTTGATCCGCCACAAAGAGCAGCAGTTAATTGCATTGCTAACGTATTTAAGAAGATGAAAAATCTTAGAATTCTAATTGTTCGTAACACAAGCTTTTCACATGAACCTTGTTTTCTCCCAAATAACTTGCGGGAACTTGAATGGAATAACTATCCTTCACAGTCTTTACCATCAGATTTTTATCCCAGAAAAATTAAGAGCATCGATTTAGAAGAATGTCCTCTACTGGTACTGGAAAAGCCATTTATTGAGGTACACAAGTGCTATTTTTTTCTTCATGTTTTACAAAGTTTAGATTGCTTGATCTTATCATGTAACTGATCTTAATTTTTTTAACCTCAATTTGTATGGTATGTTATAGTTTTCCTGGGATCCTGTCTCATTCTTTTTAATAGCGTTAATTATGTTATCATTTCATCCAACTGTATTTAAAAAGTCAATATTGAACTAATTACTTCATCAGAAAACAATTTACATAATTTGAATTTTCTGTTAATTAATTTCTTTATGTATGTTTTGTAGAGATTTGAGCATTTGACTTATATGATTATCTCATGTTGTCCTATGGTTACTGAGTTTCCCGACGTGTCTGGGGTAAAGAATTTAAGAAGATTGAGACTTTCTGGATGCATAAATCTGGTTAGCATTCATAAATCAGTTGGACATCTCGTTTAACCTTTATCTGCTAAGTATTTCACGATGCATTCAACTTCAAAATTTTGTGCCAACAATCTATTTGCCATATCTTGAACGCCTTTTCTTTAAGAGTTGCTCAAGACTTGCGCATTTCCCAGAGGTCGAGGGAACCGTGGATAAGCCATTAAAGATTGAAATGTCAAAAACAACTATCAAGGAGCTTCCACAATCCATTACGAAACTTACTGGGCTTTACTATCTTAACATTAATGGTTGCTTAGGACTACAACATTTACCCAGTAGCTTATTTCTGTTGCCAAATTTTGTCACATAAACCATGATTTATTAAAAGACTTACTTTATGCGCAATCCATTTAGTTGTAGCCTTTGATTTATTTGCTGGAGTGTCATTGACTCCCTTCAAAGCACTGTTAAAGACAAACAAGCATGCATAGTATACAATTTACACACACACACACACACACACCCCTATAGAAACAACATAAATGATGTTACAAAATAGAACCTACCTGTTAATAATTCCTTTAAGGTAGTTATCAGGCTTGTTATGCAATGAACAGAACCAGACAACTACATTGGCCTTCGGACATATAACTACCAGTTGCCAATGTGAACTGTATTGTCAAAAACAAGTTATTATACTGCAGACATTAATTAAATTGTGATTCTCATTTATACTTACCCATTCAAATACGGTGCAAGGTAGACATTTTTCTGTGAAGTCTGCATCCATTTCTTCATATAGTCCTCGATGTGAAATTGAGATTGGCCAGATCTCTGTATGGACTGTGGCTCGAGGAATCCATACACATCGGCATGATCCGTTAGCAGACTTAATTCATTCATATGCCTATTGTACGATGAAAATAAAGTTAGTTATGCTAGAATATAAAACAATTCACCAAGTAATGCTAGTCAATTGACAGTGACTTACAGAATCCACAATTGTATAACGGAGATGTTGAGACATTGACCACTATGGATGATCTCCGAAATATCCTCATGCTTGATGTACAAGGGGATGTTGTCATTATGCGCCCCGAACATCGTCGAGTCCCATGACACTTGGAAGGGTCTGAGGAAAAGATGGGGATGGTCAATGTTATCTGGTACAAGGGATCAGAAAAATGTTCTGGCTGGCTTATCTACAGCTTTCGCCGGTCCCTTGGGTTGTTGTTTATCCTACACAGTAAACAAGCAAAAGTGAACGATGAGGTTAACTTGAGTTGTGAGAAATCATTCGTAAATTAGAAGAAATAAGGCAAAAATTATTAACCTTAACCAAAATTGTCTGTACAAGATGTGTCGGCCAAGCAAGGAAAGTGTTAAGTGCCTGCCCCACTAACTGAACCTCGTCAGTGGGAACAGGGACGCGAGCATCAGCATCGCGTACTTCCTCAGCACTAACCTTTACCTGATCAGCGGCAAGAGGGACGCTATGCACGGTCGTCGATCCCTCATGAACTCTGCCAAGGGCAACAAGGCGGGGAGGATTGTCATCCACATACAACCCACGCCTGTCAGATGCACCCTTGTCAAGGTCATTGCCCGATGGATCAACACAGCTTCCCTTGGTGCTGACACGGGCACCAATGGGACATGACTGAACCTCCGAAGGCTGCATGGCACCCTGAGACTGCATCTGGGACTGCAGCTGGCTGAAGCTCATCATCACTTGTTGCGTAACTCTTTCAGTGATCGACTGTTAAGACGACCAGTGATGGACTGCTCCAACTCTACCTTGATATTGTCTTTCAGGCGATCCAAGTCTTCAGGCGCCATGGATGCAGACTTCGACTTGCGAGAGGATGATGGAGCCGGTCCGAAGTACTGTGTGATGGTCACACTGGCTCCAGCACCACGGACACGGCCGGGATGCTCTGGTCGTCCAATGGCAGCAGTCAGGACATCCTGACGACCACTGGCAACAAAAGAACCCTGTGTGGCTTGCTCTTCTAGGGAATCCTGCAATCGAAATACAATAGAACGTTAGTTTTGTTATTTGTGATGCAAAAATTCAGTAAATGTGTATGAGATTGTTGATTGACTTACAATCCTCTCAGCAATCTCGCGTGCCACCTCCAAAGTCATCTCCCCAATTTTCTTCGTGCGAGCCAGCTTCTACTTCACATGTCGTCACACAAGGGATGGAGGATGAATGATGGTCTCCGTGCTGTCATCACGAGTTGCTCCCTCCAATTGCTTCTTTTGTTTTTCCTCCATCAATCTCTTCTCGAGCAAGTCGTAACCCCCGCGGGACAAGGAAGCCGCTCGCCTACTCTCACAGAATTGGGTCCACTGTTCCTTACTAATGCCATATTTTTCGCATACAACATCGGCATCGTCGTCGTTGCCTTCTATGAGGACCCATTTCCTTGTCAAGTCTGATCTAAATTGCCTCCAGCACTCGCCCACTGTCTTCAAAATCTTCTTCTTTGTCCGATGGTCGGACGCTTCAGGTATATCAAATTCAGCCTGCATTAAAAGGAAGTCAGTTTTAAAGTAAGGTGAACAACCTTTTAATTGTGTAATACTTAAAAATAGACGGTACACCTTTAAATTGTAATACCTGAATGTCCTCCCAAATCAAGTCCTATTGCGCTGAAGGAACTTCCTTCCAATTAGAAAGGGTGATATCCACCTTGTCCTAGCCAGGATCCCCAAATAGGTCCTTAATTTCTTTGCCTGAGGACCATCAGCCTTCCCTGTGATAGGAACCACATGCACAACCGGTCTGTCAGCACAAAGAGCTCTACTAGCCAGTGACCTAAGTTGTGTTGCTTTCCTCATCTTCTTTGCTATAGACGACGAAGGTCTTGACTCAACAGGAGGTGCTGACTTAGCATGAGCCGCTGCTGACTCAGGAGGAGGATGTGATGACTCAGCACGAGGAGGGGAGCTAGGTGGTGTAGTCATGATCCTGTAAAAAACAAAAACACAGTTATGTTAAGTGACAAGTTAACAAAAACACATAAACACATATGAAATTGTACAAGTCGTAAAAAGTTAACAAAAAAAATTACATTAGGTGATGTTAATTAATTCTCCTTCATCATGATCATTACGATTTGCATGAACATCGTCAACTTCGTCTTCTCTGTTGACGTTAGGTAGTTGTGTCGAGAATTGAGTCACACTTGTATCGACAGTTGAGTCATCATCGTCAACATTAATGCCAATGGTTTTTTCGTGTAGTACCACTGACCACCTTTCGTCACACGGATCTTAAACATAAAACACTTGTTTAGCTTGTTCTGCCATGATGAAAGGTTCATCTTGATAAGCTAGCTTGTTAAGATCAACCATCGTAAATCCCAAGTCCTCGGTTCGCACACCACTGTTGATATCTACCCACATGCATTTGAAAACACACACCAAGAAACTAACATAATTAAGCTCCCAGATGTCATTAATGACTCCAAAGTAAGGCAAGGAAGCCAAACCTAGATTGTGGTCATGCACAGTAGCAAAGTGTTGCGACTCATCCCCTAGGCTAACCCCACTCTTTTGCATTGTGCTCTTCTCATTTTGTTGTTTGGTGTAGAATGAGTACTTGTTGATATCGTACCCCTGCCAACTTCTAACATTTCGCTTAGGCCCATCTGCTAACTTCCTCAGTGTTGCAGATGAAGATTCATCACTAAAGATTGTATCTTTAAACCAATTCAAGAAAGTCTTGTTATGCTCTTTCAACAACCTATTCTTTGTCATTCTTGGATTACTTTCCTTGACTAATGCTTCATGACGAACCATGTATGGCAGGACTTCATCACTGTTATTCAGGACATACAAATGAGCTTGTAGCAATTCTTGCAAAGTGGGCGTTATAATATGCAGCCCTCGTGTACCTTTTCCTCCCACTCTGTCCTCATGCCGCGACTCCAGAAGCCCAACAGGTTTTGCCTTTTCCAGGTATTCTGAACAGAACTCTACAGCTTCTTCTGCAATGTACCTTACAACTATGGATGCTTCAGGACGATGTAGGTTTTTTGTATACCCTTTCAAGATCTTCATGTATCGCTCGACCGGGTACATCCACCGTAAATAAATGGGACCACACAATTTAATTTCCCTTACTAGATGAACAAGTAAGTGAACCATTATGTCGAAAAATGAAGGCGGAAAATACATCTCCAACTGACACAAGATAATTTCTGGCTCTTCTTCCAAGTGATCTAACTTTACCGGATCCACGACTTTCGAACAAATGACATTGAAGAACAAGCACAAGCGAGTTATAGCATGCCTTACTTTGTTAGGCAAAATGTCTCGAATCGCCACGGCTAACAATTGTTGCATCAACACATGGCAGTTGTGAGACTTTAAGCCAACTAGTTTGAGATCTTTCATCTGTACAAGGGTCTTCATATTTGAAGAGTATCCTTGTGGCACTTTCACTCGGCGCAGACACTGACAGAAACTTATCTTCTCCTTTCTTGACAAAGTGTGGCATGCTGGAGGCAAGTAAATTTTCTTACCATCGAACCTAGGATGTAACTGCTCATGTATACCCATCTCAGCAAGATCTTGACGAGTGTTCAAACCATCCTTTGTCTTGCCTTGAATGTTAAGCAACGTGCCGATGATACTGTCACATACATTTTTCTCCACATGCATAACATCAATACAATGTTTAACATCTAGATCAAGCCAGTACGGAAGATCAAACAGTATCGACCTCTTCTTCCTTATGCAACTATTACCTTTCTGCTTCTTTTGAGTCTTTCCAAATACAGTATGGATGCCCTCAACCCGCTCAAGAACTTGTTGACCGGTCAACGGAATCGGTGCAATTTCATGCTTTTGACATCCATTAAATGCTTTTTTCAATCGCCGATATGGGTGATAAGGTTTCAAAAAACGTCGATGGCAAGTGTAAACTATTTTTCTTCCATGTTTAAGTTACACATAACTCGTGTCTTGCTCACATATAGGGCATGCACGATGACCTTTACACTGTAACCACTCAAATTCCCATACGCTGGAAAATCATTAATGCTACAAAATAGCATCGCGCGCAACTTGAATGTCTCCTTTCAATACCCATCAAACACGGCAACCCCCTCGTCCCACAACTTTGTCAAGTCTTCAATCAAGGGACTAAGATAAACATCAATGTCATTTCCTGGCTGTCTTGGGCCCGATATCATCATAGACAACATCATGTATTTTCGCTTCATGCACAACCAAGGAGGCAGGTTGTAGATGACTAGCAAAACAGGCCACGAACTGTGCTGAGTACTTAAACTGCCATAGGGATTCATTCCATCACTGGCAAGTGCAAGCCTGAGATTTCTTGGGTCTTTGCCAAATTCCGGATACAAACGGTCAATCTTCTTCCACTGAACTGAATCTGCCGGATGTCGAAGCATTCCATCACAGTGTCTTCCCTCTGCATGCCATGTAAGGTCTTTTGCGTCATATTCGTTAGCAAAAAGACGCTTAAACCCTGGAATGATCGGAAGATACCACAACACCTTCGCGGGAGGGCCTTTCTTTGAACTCTGGTCACTACAACAGTCGTCATTGTCCTTCACATTGTACCGTGATACCCCACACGTGGGGCATTTATCCTTTTGTTCAAATTCATTTCTGTACAATATGCAGTCATTAGGACAGGCATGAATTTTCTTATACTCCATGCCCATCGGACAAAGTATCTTCTTCGCCAAATAGTAACTGCTTGGCAACGTGTTTTCCTCTGGAAGCATGTCCTTAACTACCTCAAGCAGTGAACTAACGCTTTTGTCACTCCACCCATATCTGGCCTTCACATTAACCCGATTTAACACTGCGGACAACAATGTCAATGACTGTTTGCACCCCGAATACAGCGGCTTCTTTGAATCACTTTCAAACGTATCATACATAGGGGCATGTGCTTGCTTAAATGACTCATGTCCCAGATCACGAATCATATCATCTAATCGATCTCCGATGTCGACATCAAGCGGTTCAGTTTACGAGACCCTTTGCGTGTCTGTCAATTCACCATGCCATATCCATGTCGTATAAGTCTTCTTAATCCCATCGCACAAAAGATGGTCCTGTATGTCATCAAGTAGTTGTCGTCTTCCATTCAAACAATTAATACAGGGACACAAATATTTTCCATCCCCATCCGGTCGACTTCTTTTAGATGCAAATTTCAAGAATTCAACGTCTTCTTCATACTCAACCGTGATGCGACTTGTATTCATCCAACTTCGATCCATGTAACTAATAACTCTGTTATACTCACAAAGTTATTTGATGCATGAAAACCTCTCTTTTTCATTCAAGGTGTGATCCTATCCCATTCAGGGAGACACATTTTTATAGTATATTCATATGTATAGATTGCGTTTCTTATCTTAAATTTGACAAAATTTTGGCAACATTTCGCTTTGGTCTCCGAGTACACGACATGAAAGCGGTGACATGAGTTCCACCACAGTCAAGTATGCACCCGGAGAACAAAGTGAAATGCATTGTACCGAAATTTCATCAAAATTAAAAGAGAAACACAACCAATACATATGAATATACTATAAAAAATTGAGTCTTCCCAAATTGTCCAAATGGACAATTCAAGAATCAATAAAATGATTAATCCAAACTATCCGGAAGAATCAGTGTAATGAATCTCAAACGGGAAACTAAGGTTCACTATGATGAACATTAATTGTATAGAAAAAGCAACATGCATACTTGGCATCCAAAATATTTTAAAACAGTCATAAGACAAATTGTATGCGCCAATATGAAACAAATTCACACCTGTGACGATGATCTGTGTGAAATGTCCAACAATGAAGCTCGTGGTGACGACAGAAACAGGAAAAGGGTTCGCTCTCCTACAATAAGCATATAACATTATCCGATCATGTTCATGGAATGCAAGTGATTTACATAAAGCAAGGGTTCAAAGGGATGTGGACAAAACAAGTTACACAAGCACTTATTACATATTATCTTATAAATTTCAATATGAAACACTTTTGTAATTACCTGAGAGGTTGGGCAATCACAATCTCCAACAAGGACGGACGATGGCGATGCAAAGAGCTAAATGAGAACTGCATACATATGATACATGTGGTGTCAGATTACAAAAGTATACATATTGCAGAAATCGACTAACCCCAAGTCCTATGTTTTATAGGATCACCTGGAAACTATTTTGGATAGAGATGTCTCTAGGCATGTGCAGATGCTATAGTAATTATCAGTTTAGATACCAGATTACCACAATAAAGAACACATTTTTCACAAAAATGAAGAGAAGGGATTTTTTTAGTAAAATTACTACTACAATGGAAAGGGTTGCTTCAATACAAGTCAAGATTTGGAATTATATGCAATTACTCAGATTAGTAATTTGTTTTGTCAAACCATTACCTTGAAAGTTTCACAAATCTTGAATATATTACTTTACTTGCTTAATTAGCTCATGAGCTCAACCTTGTTCCATCTTGGTTATTAAACGACTTTATAAATACACCGCAGGTAGAATAATAACTGTGAACCCATGACAACAGCAAAGAATCCTTTTAATCAGCCCCTTAATTAATAAAACACAAGATGCTTCCAGATCAAACAAGAAGCAAGCACATTCAAGGGCAAGGGAAATAGAAAGGAAGTTTTATATATGAAATATTTGGAAGATATTTTATGTTAACTTATACATTTTTTTTATTGTTTCAATGAAGATATTATTAATGAAAGGCAGTAAAAGACTGTAAAGATCCTCACCCTGGCGCGGTTGGCACCAGATCCCGCGCAGTTAGCGCCGGGATAGTTTAGCAGAAAATCCTGTTAGGGTTGTGGCGCGAGTAGCGCCAGGGCTGGCGCTGATGGCACCAGAGCCACTGGAACCTGACGCCCAGAGCGTCAGAGCCACGCGAGGAGTGCCATAGGTTTTTCAGCCCGCACGGATAGCACCATGGGTGGCGCTGATGGCGCAGGAAGTGGCCTGGAAAACCAAGTTTCACTGGAATTCCACGCGGTTAGCGCCAGGTGTGGCGCGGATGGCGCCATAGGTCAAGGGAGGTATGGTGCGGATGGCGCCAGAGTGGGGCGGATGGCGCCACAGGTTCTGGAAGCTGACGCTGGAGGCGTGGGGGTGGCGCTGGTGGCGCCACATAAACCGCCATGTTGGCACGGGTAGCGCCGGGGCTGGCGCGGATCGCGCCAAACCTCGGGCAGGCCCAGTATAAAGGGCAGAATGCGATTTTGCTGGGGAGAAAAACAGTTTTCTTCTTCCCCACGTCCCTAACATCCATTGCTGATGAGCTAAGCTTCCTAGGACCTTGTTTACTAGCCTAAACACCTCCCAATGACCCTTAAATTTGAGAGAATCACCTAGAAAGCTATAATCCTTCATCTCTTCTCCTGAAAACCCCAATTGAGTGAGAATTCCTTTTGAGGGAAAAGCTTAGAAACTTGAGTGTTGGCAAGAACCCAAGGAGCAGAACGGACTACAGAGCTAAGGAAAGCTGTTCTCCAGCCTTTTGGGTCGCCACTGAGGTAAGAAACTCAAGTTTCTCCGGTTGATTTTGAATTTGGGATTTTCTGGATATTGTGACCCACACTGAGCTGGGGCTAGAATTAGCCCAGGGTCCTGTTGAGAAACTTGTTTAGAACTGTCTAGTGATGAAGGATTAGCTTTCAGTTATTGAATTGGTGAACTTTGAATATTGGCTCTGTGAATGCATGTGTGACTGTTGTA
>PYAF01001152.1:178789-232473 GCA_007407185.1 Glycine tomentella | reverse complement strand
ACTACCTTTGTGTTCTAAAACACAAGCTCTCAAAAGATCCTCTAAGGATTGAATCGTTCTTTCCGACTGTCCATCAGTTTGGGGATGGTAAGCCGAACTCAGTTTCAGCTTAGTCCCTAAAGCTTGGTGTAAACTTCCCCAAAACCTTGAAGTGAATCTAGGGTCTCTATCAGATATGATACTAGCAGGCACCCCATGTGCAATTTGTATCTGAAATTGAGCCTTTTTTAGATAATTACAGGACAACTAAAAATTACAAATACAAGGTGAATAACCAAGTTAACAAATACAAGGTAAGTTATTTATAGGTACTTTAACCAAGATAACAATTACAGGACACAAGGAATAAGGTTTATAGTTAAACTCTATGGCATTTTGACTAAATTTCAAAATTGTTGCTCCAACATTTTTGTCTCCTTTTACCATTCAGTTTTTACTTACAAGGGGTATATCAACTTGATTATGAAAACTAACTAGAGTGAGTAGAGTGTATGACTCTATGTATTAAGAGGAAGGAAGAAAACCAATTACAAGTACAAGGCAATGTTAAATCTTGTTTTTGTAGTAGTACTAAATAATTACGATACATTCTCAAAAAAAATTTTGGTCAATAAATATACAAAAAAAATTACCCACAAAACCACCACGACCCTCTGCACCGCAGTTCAACCCCACTACCACCACTCCCGTGAACCCTTCTTCTCAAATCCATAAACCATCATTCATGCATCAAAATCAACGTGGGTCCGCTCACTGACTGTAACTAACACTTGATTTATTTACCAAAATTATGTTGTAGATTTTTAAACGATATCGGTTTAACAAATAAAAGAGTGAAAACATTGTGGTCGTAAAACTAATTTAAAAAATTGAACAAAATCATACTGTAAAGTTGGTGATGCATATAAACTTCGAATAATCATAAATTTTGATAGAAATATCCAATGGAGGCGTATTTTATGTCAACATACTTGAAATTAAGAGAAGTAATTAGGTAAATAAAGAATAGTCTGCAATTCACTAATCGAATGGATAAAAAATTTGAAAACAAGAAATTTTTTTGGGCTTCAAAGATTAAATCACAATTTTGAGGCACTTAGAGGCCTCTTTTGGGAAAAATATTTGGACAAGTCCCCTTTGGAACTTTTCAGCAGCTTCTCCTCTCAATTTCGATTGCATAGCCACCGGTTTCGCCTCGATCGAACATCCCAGTCAAAAGTTATGGTCTTCCAAAGTTTCTAGCATCGCGCTGCAAAATGACACGTATCTCACAATGACACGTGTTGCCCCTTGATGAATCACGTCCTTCCTCGATGTGATTGAGCTCCCAATCACGTCCTCCCTCTGCGTGATCAAACACGTCCACCTGCAACTTGTTTTATTACTATATATTTGTAAATAGTTTCAAAACTATAATATTTTCATAATTTGTTATTTAAATTGCAATATTTTAATTTTTTTGCCTCAAGGATAATGCAAAAGATTCCACCTATATATGTATATGGGGCAAATAACAAAAATATATATATATATATATATATATATATACCCTTATTCAAATGGCAATGACACAGGACAAGGGCATAATAATATTCCACATGATAATCGTAACTTTCATGGGGATAGTATAGAGATTTGAATATTGTTACAAAAGGAAAACGACCACAAAAATTGAAACAATTGGAAGGTACTAATATTATAGGGGCAAATGGTCTAGGGAGGAATAATACGAAACAATCCAGTGGAAAAAAAATCATATCTTAAATGCTATTGGGAAGCGAAAAAATGACATATATAAGGTCATCTGATTTAAATGTAAATAAGGTGGATGTTAAAAAAATTAGGTGCATGTCAATGGTTGGAAAATACCCCAAAAAAACTCAATGATTCAGGGACAGTGCAAAAGATTCCACCTATGGATCTAGGGCTAATTACGAAAAGATACCCCTTATATAACGGGCAACAACATAGGGAAAGGGCAGGATGACGTGGTGCATGATAATTAATATTGTTTGTAACTCTCATGGAGCTAATTGCAAAAACAACAATATTAATGGGAGAGAGGATTTCTATATATAGGGATTGGATTATTGTTACAAAAGAGAGAGGATTTCCTTTTTCTTTCGTTCTGGGCAATTACGACATGGTCATACAGACCACAACATTTACAAATCAAATGCAATCATTCATATTCAACATTAAATATATGATTCTAAAACTTTCGGAAAACTAGCGTTGTATCATATTTCCTTGCAGCGCATGCTCACTTCTATCCTTTAGGAAACCCGATTCTAGGGGCTCCTCCATTTGAGACTCGTATGTTGATGTTAAAGGATCTTGTTTCTGGCTCTTTGAATCGGTTTGTTCGACGGTGTTTCAGTTTCGGGCTTTAATAAAAAAATACCTAGGATGCATCCCACTATTAGATACTCAAATCAATTTTCAACACACTCCCTGGAGAACCACCCTATAGTTGTGTCAATGGTAGTCATATTTAGCTTCACCGATCAACCAATGGTCTATGTTTGTGCTAATAACACACATTCATCATTGTATTCTATGCCTAAACTAGGAAAACTAATCTAGACCGGGGTGCTATCGAATCCGCCATGGCCTCACAGTGAGGTAATGATCAATGATCATCCAAGGTCCAACAACAATAACCTTTTCTGTATCATTTGCAAAGTCAATGCAAATTTGACCATAAAGAAATAATGGTTGATATCAACACAATCTAGACACCCTGAGGGTTTCTAAATCACCTTTAGACAATCATGCATTGTAAGAAAACCAGTATTCTTCCCTGGCAGTTTCACTGTTTTAGATCCTTCAAGGCAAAAGAAGATCGATCCTTAAAAGTATTGTACATTAATGTAGCATTTTGGCTTCAACCTATCACCAGTTTCCAGTTCAATCCAGAGTAGATTCCTCCTGATCAAATCATATAGTCTGGTGTACTCACACAAACACACAACAATTTCTCTGGTAGAATACTTCTGATGTATTTAGATAATGGTCTGTCAATCCACACATTGGCCTTTTTACATGAGATACTATTTATAATGTAAACTTAAAGAAACTTAAAAACATGACTCTTCATTTGAGTAACTCTTCACCTAGGGATATGACTCTTCACATGAATAACTTCCTCACCTAGAGACATGACTCTTCATATATCTAATTTATTATTATTAAAGTTTAATCCAACAAAATCACCCCATAAACTTTAAATATTTCTTCCGTCTTTCATCCCCAACATCTTCTTACAATTTTCCAGCAGCAATGTCGTTAATGGCTTCGTGAAAACATCTTCAACTTGATCTTGGCTTACCACATGAAGTAACTCCACTTTCTTTCCTTTTACATGATCTCGGATAAAGTGGAATCTGATGTCGATATGCTTGCTCCTTTCGTGATTGACCGGGTTCTTAGCTAACTTGATTGCTGACTTATTATCTACTCGTATCTCGGTTGGACTGTCTTGAACTTGTCCCAGTTTTTCCAACAGACTCCTCAACCAAACTGCATGGCAAACGCACCAGGATGCAGCAACGTACTTGGCTTCACAAGTTGATAGAGTCACAATTGGTTCCTTCTTTGACATCAGGCAAAAGCTGTGTTTCCCATGAAGAATACATAACCAGCCGTGCTCTTCCTATCGTCCACGTCTCCACACCAGTCACTGTCCGAGTAGCCTTTTAACCTGTAATTTTTTGACCTCGAGTAGAGAAGTCCTTGAGAGATTATTCCTTGAATATACCTTAGAATCCTTTTAGCCACTTTCCAATGAGAGTAACTCGGCTCTTCCATAAACCGACTTATAATTCGAACACTTAAACACAGATCCAGCCTCGTACACGTTAAATATCCCAAGCATCCCACCAAACTTCTATAATTTCTTGGATCAACACGTTCTCCTCCATCATACTTTGAAAGTTTTGAACTGGGTACCATAGGTTGAAACCGGATTACAATCTGACATCTTAAACCTTTTCAATATTCCCTTAGCATAAGTCTCTTGAGAGACAAAGATTCCGGCTTTGTCCTGTCTGACTTCCAAGCTGAGAAAGTATCTCATCAAGCCAAGATCAGTCATTTCGAATTCTTTTGACATCCTTTTCTTGAACTCTTGTGCCATTTCTTCACTGTTCCCCATAAAGATCAAGTCATCAACATATAAAGCTACAAGCAACAAATCATCTCCGTTTTTCTTAACACAGAGGGCATGCTCATAAGGACACTGTTCAAAACCATCCTCCTTGAAGTATGCATCAATGCGAGTATTCCAAGCCCTCGGTGCCTTTTTCATTCCGTACAAAGCTTTCTTCAATCTTAACACTTTTTTTTCTTCTCCGGCTTTTGTATCTCGGGGGTTGTTCGAGATACACTTCCTCTTCAGTTACACCATTCAGAAATGCCGACTTGACATCCATTTGGTAAATCAGCCATCCAAACTGTGCTGCTTGCGAGATCAATAGTTTGATTGTCTCCATTCTTGCAATGGGCGCGAACACTTCGTCATAGTTTATTCCTGCCTTTTGCTTATACCCCTTAGCTACCAGTCGAGCTTTATATCGTTCTACCTCTCCCTCAGTATTCATCTTTTTCTTATAAACCCATTTAACTCCAATGGGATGACTTCCTTTTGGTAGCTCAGTCAACTCCCAAGTATCATTCCATTCAATGGCCTTGATTTCTTCATTCATGGTGGTTTGCCATTTTTCATCTAGGATTGCCTCTTCGAATGTTATTTCTTCAGAATCTGTCAACAAACAAATAAGGTGAGCTTCATTAATTGAATCATACAGGTCCTGCAAACTCCTCATTTGGGGTTGTCTCATCTCGTCTTCATCAGATGTCTCACTTCTTGCCGGGATCCAACTTGGTGATCCGCCTTCCTTCTCTTCTTGTTGAGTAAGCATCTGTTCAGGATTTAAGGTGGTCTCGAATGAAGTGCTCCGGTTCCATTCATCTTCTTCATTAACTTTCACATCTCGGCTTATTATGACTTTCTTGGTGTTGAGATTCAACAACTTGTATCCCTTTGTCTTTTTGTCATATCCAATGAAAATAAATTTCCTGTTCTTGTCTTCCAACTTGGTTCTTTGCTAATCAGGGACGTGTGCATAAGCAACACTTCCGAAGACTCTGAAATGGCCTACTGATGGCTTCTGACCCGTCCATGCTTCCTGTGGGGTTTTTCCATTCAGACTGGAATGTGGACAGCGATTCTGCACATATACAGCACACAGTACGGCCTCCCCCCAAAACTTCTTAGGCATTTTCTTCGTTTTTAACATTGATCTTACCATGTCAAGAATGGTACGGTTTTTCCTCTCAGCTACTCCATTTTGTTGTGGTGAGTACGGTGCAGTTAAGAACCTTCTTATCCCGTGCTCCTCGCAATACCTTTTAAATGCAATTGATGTGTACTCCCCCCTCGGCCAGAACGGATCGACTTGATTCGCCTTCCAATTGCATTTTCTATCATCATCTTAAAACTCTGGAATACTTCAAGCACTCTGGCTTTTTCTTCCAGCAAATACACCCAAGTTTTACGACTAAAATCGTCTATAAACGAGACAAAATACCTCTTTCAACTGAAAGACCCAGGAGAGATGGGTCCACACAGTCGGTATGAATTAGTTCTAGTGGTTGTTGAGATTTGTATTTGGTCGTCTTTTGAAATGCACTCCTAGCATACTTGCTTAGCACACATTCTTCACAAAATCTCTTTTCACAATTCAAACTCGGCAATTCTTCCACCATATTCTTGTTCACCATCTCGGCCAGGCCTCCGTAGTGAAGATGCCCAAAGCGACGATGCCATAAGGATACTCACTACTACAAAATGGGGCTTTTAAGACGGTTGTAAACCCCATACAAAGACAGTTCTTCAGCCATCTTTGTATCGAGCGTCTTTAAAAGTAAGACCTTCAAAGACGGTTATTAAACCGTCTTCGTTTCAAACGATTTTAAGACGGTTCCACATACAACCGTCTTAGAATCCCTGTGCTAAAATTAAAAAAATAGTAAAAAAAATCACTCTTCTAAGATGGTTCTAGGGTGAAACCGTCTTAGAATATAGCTATTCTAAGACGGTTATGCCTTATAACTGTCTTAGAATCACTTTTTAAAATAAAAAAATAAAAACAGCGATTCAAAGACGGTTCTTTGGTATAACCGTCTTAGAATGTGTCTATTCTAAGACGGTTATGCCTTACAACCGTCTTAGAATGTCTGTCTTAAAATATAAAAAAAAAATATGCTAAAAAGGAGCCTAATTCCATGTTGCCTTGCCTATGCTATGACATAATCCAATCCCTAATACATAAACTTTTGCATGTTGTCTATGTGTGGACAGTGAATCAACAGGATTTGTTGTTCTCTTCTATCCTCAGTTAATAATATAAATGTCATCCACATACTCATGGATGAGCATCCAGTAACAAAAATGTAAATACATCTAGCAATTCAAAATGTGTTAATTCTTAATTTGCTTCTAAGAAATGAAAATGTATGTTTGCACAAGATAAGCTAAAAGTAAAAAACAACAATCATGCCACATAAAAACTAATCCAATTTCTCTGTCTGAACTTCTACAAATTACCACAAGATATGGACCCACCATTGTAACAAAGAGAACAAAATAGAGGCATACTTAATTATTCAAGTCCAGCAAAAATCAGTTGCCCAAATAACAAATTAGTTAAAAACAAGCTACCTCTTTCATGTCAAATATCTGCTGTGTCAAAAAATAGGAAGTGAAGCTCCATAGAATTTACAAAATATTTCACTCTTTTCATATCTCAAACAATATCACATAGGATCTTGTAGGTCATACAGAGAGACTTCAATAACATTGAATGTAGCAAGATAAAAGACCACAGTATTCTTCATAACCACATGAACACAATTAAGTGTTCAAGAATTCAACTAAAAGCCTAAAGCTTTACATGGCAATGTTCAAATAGTACTAGAAACAGACTTGGCATATAAAAAAGAAAGAAAATTCCTAGCAATTTTCATTTTCTGTAATAGAACTGATTCTTTTATAAAATATAACCAGAGGATTTAATAATATGAAGAAAAAAAAATAGACAGAACAAGATTGAAAAGGCAATACTCACCAATTATCCAGAGCACACATGAGCACACCCTTGCAGCACGGATTTGGTAGAAAGTATCCAAAAGCCTGGTGATGATAGAAATCCGCAACTTGGGGTTGGTCTCGATGAAAATGCAGGAAATAAATTATTGAAGCAGCAAAAGTATCCTGAGGCTACAAAGCACTATACAGAAGCTATAGAAAGGAACCCAAAAGATGCTAAGGTAATAATACCTGTTAAATAGCAGTGATAATCCTTGTGTTCAATAGTGAATGCAAAGCTTGATCTGTTTAGATATCCCTGTTATTTTAGGCTTATAGTAATAGAGCTGCATGCTATACAAAACTTGGGGCAATGCCCGAAGGCTTAAAAGATGCAGAGTAATTAAATTCAATCCAACCAACAATACAAAATTTTCTTTTTGCAAAGTAAATAAATGATTGAAAAGGACCGGTTAAAACAATTGCAATCTATCACACATGTCATGGCAATTCAGTTTGACAAACAAAAAATAAAAGAAAAAAGAAGAAAAATAAAGGTTTCCAATTGTTGTTGTTACCACCAATATTATTATTATTATTATTATTATTATTATTATTATTATTATTATTATTATTATTATTATTATTATTACTTTTTCATTCGTAACGTTGCTTTCTTCAAACTAGCTTCTTTATGAAAGAAACAACTTTTTCCTAATTTTTCATTTCATTGTGACGTTTTCTTTATGTCAAATAGGCATTTTCATCAATAGTCAATTTTAAATTAATTTTTCTAGATTATCAAAATAAAAATTGTTGGCATTGATAGAATCAAAATATAAAAAACAAGAATATATCAAATAATTAGAACCAGCAATTGTCAGAAAAATACAGATTTCACTTTGGTTTTCAATTATGAGGAAACATTAAGCTTCAGGTTTAGTTTCAAATTTCACTATAATCCAAATACTAAATAATACCCTTACAGAAAAATAAAAGAATATCAAGACAAACAATTAGCTAAATATAACAACTTATGCTTTCAAAATATAGGTTTTCGGTGTTAAATTAAATAGCACCACAACTCAAATTATTTCCAGTGAAACTGCAATAAGGATCACAATTAAAATAGTGAAATTAAACAGTTAATTGCAGAGTTAATTTTACCTAATATTTCATGAGCTTTTCAGCGTGCTCTCTTTCTTCCTCACTAGATTCCTTGAAGAACCTATTTTCAACAATAACAGCACATGAAATTGAAAAACCATTTGAGAAATAGAAGAAATATTAAGAGGAAGGAAGCATAAGGGGTTTTGAGTTAGTTACTTGGCAAATTCCCTTGAGAGCCCGTTGTCCCTGTCAAAGTATGCAAACAAGGAGTGGTACACATAGGAAGCATTGTATTCCACAATGTAAAACACAATTGAAGAGGAAAAGCTCTAAGCAGAGGACCAACTAATTCATATCCACGTGCTAACCTTTACAATACAATGATAAGGAAGAATATAAGAAACTTCCTATAAGTTTCACTACTGCATTCTCTTCACAACCATATGATTATCAAATACCAAAAATTCAACAATGTAATAAGAGTAACATCGGACATAGGTATACAACCCATATAAGCCCAAAATATATTAAGACTCACTATTCTAAACAAGAGAAAGGAAAATGGAACAACAAAAACAACAGGGAACCGAATCATTTTCTTTTTTTTTCTTTTTCTAAAAGAAAATAAAATCAAATTCTTAACATAAAACACAGAACCTTTACATTCATCAAATACCCACAATCCCAGCAATAATCAGACACGAGACCACACATTCAAACACACAAACACACACACACACACACACACACACACAAAATCAAAGTGCGAAAATTAATAACATAACACGATCCAGAACCACCAAAGAAATAATTATATAATATATATAAAAGCTGCTTGGGAAGGTTGATGAGTAGTAGTATGTTGATAGATATCCCTGAAAGTTGTGAACTTTGGACTCCCCATTAATGGCAGTGAAGCGATACCATGGCAAAGGAGTGGAAGGAAGAAAGGGTTACACATTACATACATTCTTACATATACTCGGCGCAGTGCCTTGTGGTTGTTGGCAATCTTTTCTTATTATGTATAGCTTGTTGCCATCGAGGGTGGCTCTGTAAACTCTGTCGTGGCTTCCTCTACCCAAGAAGGTGTCAGCGGAGAAGCCGTTGGCGGTGCCGACGATGTCGGTGTAGTGGAAGTTTCGGATTGGTGTTGCAGCGAGAAACTTGTATTTTGTGAAGTGGGGATCGCAGGTGCTGATTGTGGACGCGAGATTGCAAGACAAGTATCCCATGAGAATGGGTTTGGAGTGAGTGAGAGATGAGTGGCAGTGGAAAGGGAACGCCTGAAGAATAAAGAAGCGCGTTTTTTTCATTTTCATTTTTGGTTTTAAATTTGAAATTCAAATTTTAAAAATTTAAGAGGGGGGTGAAGAGGGGAGGTTCAAAAAGTAAAAAGATATTCAATTTAAGATGCTTTTCGCAAAACCGTCCTTGAACACTTGATTTCAAAAACGGTTTTTCGAAAATCGTCTTTGAACACTTGTTTTCTAAGACAGTTTTATGAAAACCGTCTTAAAAAAGTTTAACTTAATTTCAAAATTGCCACCGCGCACCCTTCTAAGACGGGTATCCTACAACCGTCTTAAAATATGTGTCTTAAAAGTCCCATTTTGTAGTAGTGACTTCATCACTCATCTCGGTTTGCAAACAGCCGACCTGCACACTCCTCAACATTAGTTTGAACATTCTATTTTTCTCCATCTGAACTCGAACTATCAAATATCCTTGTTTATCCTTCAAGAAGAGAACTCGGTCTGTCATGAGAACTAAGTAGCCATTCTTCATTAGTTGTCCCACACTAAGAATATTACTTTTTAGATCGGGCACGTAATAGACATCTCGGATGCGCCCAATTCGTTCATCTTTCTGCAAGAAACAAATCATACCTCGGCCTTTGACATCAACCTTTGAAGCATCTCCAAACGAAACATGTCCGGCTTGTATTTGTCTCAGATTACTGAACAAATGCTTATGCCCACACATATGATTGCTTGCACCGGTGTCTAGATACCATTCCATCTCGGATCCCTGGTTGACTTTTTTTCTAGTCATCATCAGAATTCCTCCATCTCTTACTTCTCCTTCTGTAACAAAGTTTGAAGTTTCATTTCTTCTTTCATCTCGGCAATCCTTCGCAAAATGTCCAACTCAACCACAGTTGTAGCATCTGTCCGAGTTGCAATCTCTCGAGTAGTATCCATACTTTCCGCATTTAAAACATTCATTTGATTGATTTGAATGTCAGCCTCTTCCATGACCTTGGCCTCACCAATTTTGCCGACTTGATTCAGCCTGCTCCTTATTCCTTTCTTCTTGACCTCGGCTTCTACCACCTCGGTCATGTTCATGTCCACCTCGACCACGACCTCTATCCCGGAAGTTTTGAGAATAGAGCGCTTTTGTCTGAAGTGCTTGCTCCAATGACTCTTCTTTCTTTTTTTTCTTTCTTTGTTCATGTGCCTTCAAGGAACTAGCAAGTTCATCAACGGTGAGTGTTGCTTGGTCCTTTGACTCCTCAATCGCACATACAACATTTTCGAAGTCGTCAGTGAGAGACCTCAAAATTTTCTCCACCACTCTGGTATCGGAAAACAGCTCTTCATTTTTTTAGTTGATTTACCATGGTCTGGACCCGGATGATGAAACCGAATACCCCTTCTCCTTCCTTCATTTTCATTCCTTCCAACTCTCCACGGAGAGTTTGAAGTCAAACCTGTCTAACTCGATCGGCTCCCTTGTAGACATTTGTAAGAATGTCCCACGCCTCCTTTGAAGTTGTTGCACCAGCGATCTTCTCAAACTCGGAATCATCAACAACCAGGAATAACATGTACAACGCCCCTTTGTCTTTCAACCTCGTCTCCTTCAATGTCTTGTTCTACGCCGCCGTATATCCTGCTGTGGATGTTGGTTCCTCGAAACCATCATGGACAACTTTCCAACTATCACGGGCTCCCAAAAGAGCTTTCATCTAGATACTCCAGTTTTCGTAATTAGCCTTTGTAAGGCTGGGTAGTGGCAGACTACTACTTGGCCCACTCTCCATTTTCTCACGATCTTATATCAATTTGGGGTATCACATGTCCTCACACACACTGGTGCACTCACACAAACACACAACAATTTCTCTGGTAGAATACTTCTGATGTATTTAGATAATGATCTGTCAAGCCACACATTGGCCTTTTTACATGAGATGTTATTTATAAGTAATAGCAAGTGGGAGCAATTTAAAAACATTCATATATAATAAATTGTCTACTAACATAAACTTAAAGAAACTTAAAGACATGACTCTTCACTTGCGTAACTCTTCACCTAGGGACATGACTCTTCACATAAGTAACTTCTTCACTTAGAGACATGACTCTTCACATGAATAACTTCTTCACCTAGGGACATGACTCTTCACATATCTAATTTATTATTATTAAAGTTTAATCCAACAAGTAGCAGCTTATCGTTAAAAGAAATCTTGGGATAGCTACTACTCACACCTCTATCAAAGGGTTTCTGCGGCAAAAGAGAACTTGAGAACCATTATTACAGTTTAAAGAAAACTACGTCTTAGTACTACTTCATTAGCATTCCTTAATTAGAGATGTCAAATGTAAATTTGATGTGAATATATTTATCGAATAAAATAACTTTATAATTGACTTTTTTATAATCTAAGCATTCACTCCCTCCGTATTCCCATGTAAGCATTCTTACTTGAATATCAAAGTATTTAATTTTTCTGGTGGCAACAACATCGTCCACAGCCAGAGATCATATCCACTATTCAGACTAAACAAGTAATATGTATTTTTTGTATGGTAACCCTTTTAAAAACAGTTATCAAACAAGCCCTAAATCAACATCTATTTTCTTTTAAAAAAATGAAATTAATTCTATCACGCACCCATGAAATGTCAAAGCAAGGGAGATGTTTTGATTGCACCTTTTGAACATTTCTTTGCAGTAAGGATCGTTGCACTTTTCTCCTCAACAATACTTGATTAAAAAATTAAAATGCTTCAAATTAAAAAGCTACTAATATGCATGGCACAACTTGATTTCTTAATGGAATGACTGTAAGAACGAACAATTATCAACTAGGCCATTTCATGGTCAGGTACCCCGAAATAAGCAACGAAACACATAAGCCAGAATAAAAACGAACAGGGATCTTATGCCCTCCTATGGATTAAACATATCCATCTGCAACTATAAACAATATTCCAGGATCATGTGCAGACATTGTTCAAGAGGACTCTAATGACTGAGTTCAATATAACATAAAACATATGCTATCAGTTGTTTATACTAAATGTAACATAAGCCTTTATTAAGTCTCAAAGTTTGGTTGGTCAAGGAATTGCAGCAGCATCAGGCATTTCACCGGCGGATGGATTTCCCGCTGCTGTCATCATTACACCGGACTGATTTCCCAGCATTTCAACGGACGGATTTCCGACTACTGTCGGCATTACACCGGACAAATTTCCCAATGCTGTCATCATTTCAATGGACGGATTTCCCAGCATTACAACGGACGGATTTCCCCCTGCTGCCGGCATTACACTGGACAAATTTCCCATTTCCGTTAGCATTTCAACGGACGGATTTGCTGCTGCCGGCAGCATTACAAGGGACGGATTTCCGGTTGGTGTCGGCATTTCACTGGATGGATTTCCCGCTGTTGATGGAAAGACTTTGTCACAATCCTTAGCTCCAATTTGTGTAAACTCTTTAATAAGATTATGCACAACTGCAGCCAAAGAAACCCTAAACTGGATTGAGCTACTGTTGTCACCTTGATCAACATCTTGTACCCCACCTTTGACCACACAGCCAACTTGAGCACCATCAATGTATGCTTTGCATGTCACAAGAATATCATGAGCTCGGCTGCAGAAGTGCCCAACAACAAAGTCCTCGAAATTCTGAAACAAAAAATAACCTAAATGGTCAATTTTTAACCCGAAAAATAGAAAATAATTACAAATATATATATAAAGAAACTCCTTGCTTCTTTATTTACTAGTCATTTATTTCCAAGGATCTGCATGCTAAAGTAACACTTCATTCATAACAGCAGTGAATATATCTTAATTACCACATCATTATAAGAAATCTAAGGTGAAAAACTGAAGAGGAGGGCAGAAGGATTAGTTGCTAACAAAGAGTGGCAACATAGATGAAAAGAAACATTTTAGCATGAAATTTTAAAGATTAATGACTACGGGTATGCTGTTGAATTGATACATCATACATCGATGCACCATGTTCTTCCCAAATAACCATTCAATAAACTGATATGCAATGCATGCAATATTACGGTTTCACTACATGATAAGATATTCCAACAGTGTGCAATAAAATATGAGTGAACATGACAAATTAACAACACTTTTTCAAACAATATATACTTCGTTTGATATCAAGGTTTTTTTGAATTGCGGTGTGCAATGCAGTTGTGCCCGCATGCAAACATAAAGGTATTTCGGTTCACCGCGACCACAATTGCAGTCATATTTTCCTTGCAATTGACTGCAATGTAAAGGATTTTTGACTTATCACCATTGCAATTTAAAATCATGTTTGATATATACAGAAATGAAACAAGATATTTCAAGAAATAAACCTTTGGAAGCCTTTTCATGATGTACATCATTGTCCTCAATGATAGGATGAATGTGTCCTCATTGTACCGAAAAGAACTAATTTCACCATGTTGTGAACCGTTCAAATGAGCATATCCAGGCTCATTAAAGAAAGGCTTTGCAACCAAGATTAGACCCTGTATAGAGACCAGAACCTGTAGAATTGTTGAAACACCTGAAATCCACTGCTCATTCTGATGGCCGGTCCAGGTGTTAAGTAGACTAAGACAAACTTTGCCACTATTATATAAATTTGGGTTGAGCCTAAGCCCTCCAGAATGGTAGTGGACTTCCTGCATTGAAATATGACCCTTGAGTTAGAACAACAACAACAATAAAGCCTTATACCACTAGGTAAGGTTAGCTACATGAATTACAAGATGTCATTCAACATGATTAAAAATGAAAAAAAAAAAAAAAAAAAAACAGTGAACATGAAAACAATGTTCAAGTCAGATTAATATAATATCCTTACTGGAGGTATATGGGGATAGCCACTTGGGAAGAAAACATCAAAAAAGAAAAGGCCATCATGATAAGGTGTTCCCTCTGCTGCAATAATCACGGCCCTCAGAAGATCTATTCTTGATTCATAAACTCTGACAAATATTGAATCTGTTCAAGATAAATTGTGTCTTAGCACATTGCTCATTATGATATTCAAAACATAATTTACAGCGATTTCTAACTTCTAGTTTTAGACCAAGTATCTGGACTCCACAAAGGGAAAGAATCATAAGCACTGTTTCATAAGGATATATAATAATAAAAAATGCAGCCATATACTATATACTAATGGTCTTTTGGTCTGAAGACAAGTACCCCCTTAGCATATTAATGACAATATTGGATACAATCATACAATAAAAATCCATTGGCTTGAAAAAGAAATCAATTTAATCAAATATAAAAAGTGGGATGGATAAGGAAAATATTTAGCCAATTTATGACATGAATACTAATAAAACTAACTCTCACCTGGTAAATCCTTCTCCAATGACTTCCACTCTCCCTGGATTCTTTTAGCCCAATTCTTTGAATGCTGTTCATGAAATAAATTGAGTGTGTAAACCTAAATAATTAAGATTAAAACTGGAAGAAAAGGTTACCTGTTTCATGGAAGAGTTGGCATTAACAAAGTGATGATCTGAAACGTCTTCAACCACGTCAAATTGTTTAAAGTTTCGAAATTTCCCCAGAATTTCCTCTCTAGCTTCATCTGAAATTGTAGGAACAGTATTTTTGGTAGTTGCTCCATTATTTCCATCTCCCACAGAATTTTGAACCCAAGAGTTATGAAACAATGGCCCAGGAGGGACTTGGTAATGATGAACAAAGGGAGTTGTATAATTATAATCATAGGTATAATTATAAGCATAAGGATAATTATAATTATAATTAGGGATCGCCTGCATATGATGAGCATTCATCGACCACATCTGATTAATAGATTCAGCTCCTGGATGATGATATGAAGGTCCAACAAAATTTGAATGATATGGATTGTAATGTGTAATCATTGGAACTGCGGACGACGGCAGTCCCCATTCCGGTGTCCCACCTGCAGGCGGCAGTCCCCAATATGTTGTCCCACCTACTGCCTGTGGTGTCCCACCTGCAGGCGGCAGTCCATAATATGTTGTCCCACCTACCGCCTGTGGTGTCCCACCTGTGGACAGCATTCCCCAATCTGATGTCCCACCTGCAGGCGATATCCCACCTGCAGGTGACAATCCCCAGTGTGGGGTCCCACCTACTAACTGTGGTGTCCCACCAACAGACAACAGTCCCCAATCTGTTGTCCCACCTGCAGGCGGCATCCCACCTGCAGGTAGCAGTCCCCAGTGTGGTGTCCCACCTGTTGCCTGTGGTGCTCCACCTGCAAGCAACAATCCCCAATCTGATGCACCACCTATAGGAGGAAGTCCGGAATGTGGTGCCCCATCTGCAGGCAACATTTTCTTGGCCTCAAAATTGTTTGCAAATTCATGGTTAGAAGAATAACAAATGTTAGGGTTCTTTTTACTCTCAAAAGATGTAGATGACCCGATTTCTGATGGCAACTTTAACTTTTGCTTCCCTTGTTGTGAGCCATTTGATTTCTTCTTACTTAGGGGAGGTTGAGAGTATTGTACTCCAGAAGACTGCTCAACAGAAGGCTCTAGTGACAATGAAGGCTGAGATGTCATCATCGGATGATCGTTTGAAAAAAAATCAAAGTATTCAACCTCATCCTTGTCATTTGAACTGTTAGAACTAGAACTATGCTTGCCCATCCATAAAGATTTACCCATCAAATCCCCACACACTTCCTGAAAAAGATTTCAAGCAAAAACTGTTACAGTCTTTTAATATGTTGGAAATTTAAAAGATAACATCAACCATTTGTAAACAATAAATCCTGTACCATGTTATGATGGGTGGTTTGAATCGCCTTCCCCTTTCTAACTCTTTGCCCGAATAATATTAACTCGGTAGAATTATTGTGATTTTCGATGTTCATAACCTCATGATGCAAAATGGCCTACAAAAGTAAAATACAATTAATATACAAGAATGAGTAAGAAAAAATGAAAAACATAAAGCCCATAAATATTATTTTTGAGTTTGATTGCAAAACAATTACTGACAGCTTCAACAACAAGTGAAGTGGTTCATGTGATCTCAGTGTTCTATTAGTTAAATGTAAAACACATTTTACATCTATTTCAAACTCTTGAGTGAGTTTTGTGAGGAGACAAGCCTATCCTATTGTTCACACCCTTATAAGGGCATCAAGATTTCAAGCTTGAAAACCATGTCTTTAACATTGTTCCTACTTGTATTGCTTCTCTGATTATGAATGAAATACCATAACTTTATTTCATCTAAAAAAAAAAAAAAAATAACCCATAGAGATGTCATTGAATCTTAGAAAAACCAGAAAGCAGGAAAAATTAGATCAAAGGAAAAAGCTGTGCTTTTGAAATGTATGTCAAGTACATAATGATGTAATCCAATCAATTGAGTCAATTTGAATTATCTCCCAGTCTAAATTAAGAAAGAAAACAGCAATGTTCAAAATAATGTTGCAGACAAGAAAACATTAACAAGCAATTCAACAAAACAACATATTCCCAGAAATGATTCAACTGGAGAAGAAACAACTGCACGATTAGGAATTACAAACACGAGATATTAACAAATCATTAGTGTTAAGCCTACCGAGTGTTACCAACTGAAAACAACCCAAATTTAAATATAAACCCAGCTTTGCATGTAACAATACCAAGTAAAATTTCAGAGGAAAAAAAGAGAAGAAAAAAAAAAAAAGGCTAGATAGAAAACACTTTATTTATTTGTAAAATTATTTGCCATGCTTGTTAATTCTTGGATTGTTGAGTATTCCAATTAATCACTTTATTCCCTTCAACAATACCATATTTCTGTCAAAATTCTTGCCCTTTTTGGTTTTGTGACACAACTAAAAACAAAACGTACTGTAAAAGATATGATCACGACTATAGTGATATCTAATCTTAGCTAAATCCCCATCCAATGTACCAAAAGACCGAAAACTACAACTAATCTTGGTAACAGCTGGGTAATCATTTTAAAAGATCCGAAATTGATATATCAAAAGGATATGGAATAATATGAATTAATATGATAAAAAAAGAATACGAAATAATTTTTAAAAAATGACAAAAATACACGTGTTTTCTCACCTTTTTCTTTTAGACCAAATTAATCATTTCATTCGATTTATTACACTAACTTGACGATTTGCTGACACATGGATATGCCAAATGTTTGACACGTTAGCCAAAATCAATATTTTTAGGGTAAAATCTAACCAAATGATCAATTGAGTCTATCAATTACAATTTAAAAGACCAAAGTAATTTTTTTTACTATACTAAGAAAAGTGAGGACAAAAATGTATCATTGGAAAAAAAATTGCAAAATTTACAATGTTGCAATAAAAAATGCTATCCCCTCACTGAATTTCCAACCAACTTTCATCCCTCACCTAAAAACACAAAACTAACAAATTAAGCTCATAGCACAGAAACCTAGAGACCTCGAACTCCATGAAATGCATGCCACAACAACATAGAAAAAAGCCTTTAAAAAAACAACAAAAATGTCAACCAAACATGATTAGATCACCCCCAAACCTCAAATTGAAATCAAAAAGTAAAAAAAAAAAACAAAATGTAAAAGAATAGAAAGAAAAAAAGAAAAAGATTATTGAGGATAAGACAGTGAGATATGTATACCTCTTTCTGCTTAGTGGAATTAGGAGCACTATTATTTGCAGTTGGAGGTGGAATTTCGATGACATTAGGGTCAAAAAACACTTCATTCCTGCAAAAACAACAGAAACAACAATGTTTGAATGCAGAGAATTAAAAAAAGAGTGAGAATTGGAATGGATAGAGTGAGAGAGAAAGGAAATAAACAGTCACTTGAAATGTTGTGGCTCGACGGGTGGAGTCATGGTGGAGATGATGATGATGAAGAAGAAGAAAAAGAAGAAGAGAATAGAATTATGAAACGCTACGTTTCAGAGAGCGAAAGAAAATGAGAGCGGAAGAGAAAGTTGAAGGGAGAAAGCGAAGAAGCAATGAGGGAGGCTTTTATAGTAGGGAGTTTGCCCCTCGTCATGAACACCAACATGAGTGTGCATGCGTTTCTTTTCTCTCTTTGTTTCATCTTATTTTCAAGGACGTGATTTTGGGATTAATTACGGGTCTACCACTGGAATTTGGATGTCGGTGTGTCAATGAGACACGCTCCCCTGCGTTTGGCTTTAGCTGCACCTATCTTGCATTCACCAATAAGACACAAGGATTAATTTAGTTGATGATCAAGTTATATATTAGTATTTAATAATATTTATTACACTTTTTTTAATGGAGTGGAATGATGATAAATGTGAAATTTGAGGAGTAAATTACCGACCGCTTGCATTAACTGATATATAATGTAATAATAAATAAATGAATGGTTTTGACTTTAAAACAGTTTTTTTAAATAAATATAATCAGTTTTGTTAAACACTTAGAAAAGAAGAATTTTAATATCTATAACAATTTTATTTGGTTTGATCAGAATTATTACTACCTCCTTAAAATAATACTTATATTCTCATAAAATATATATTTGATAATAACTAAAAATATGAGATTCGTTTTATTTTTTGACCGAATGAGATTCAACCCAAAAAAACTATATACAGTATTAAATATTAATAATTGTTTAGTTTTATATTTAAATTTTATTTGCAAAAATTCTTGATGGAGACCTGATTTTAACACATATAAATGTTTTAAATTTAAATATTTTTATATAATGAAACATAAAATTTAAACTTAGGACTTTCGGTCAACTAGGCCGACCTTAATATTATATCTCATAAAACATATTCATGAAATTAAATGAAAAGGAATATAATTATTCTATTTTGAAAATCTGTTCAAAGATGTATATTAATAACATTCCATTTATTATCATAAAGAATATGGATGTCAAAAACAGGAATGGTTGATAAATATTTAATTATATTGTTAATTATTTATAATTAGTCCATTATTTAATAAAAATCATTTTTCTATTCTGAAAATAATTAATATTTGCTATTTTATTTTTATTTTCATTTTTAAATCATTTGCCATTTTTATATTTTGAAACATTTTGAAAAATTATTACACTGTGTAAATGGCTCATGAGTCGTGACTCTTGGCTCAACAAAATCTAATCTTTCCTAAATAATTAGCATAATACAATAAATTATTTTTTTAAAAAAACTTCAATAAATTATTTAGACAGTTCTATGATTTTCAAAAAATATATTCTTGTATTCTCTTCCACCTCTAAATAATTAATATAAAGAGTTTAATTTTTTTGAATTATCTACATATTTATATTATTATCATAAAAACAATTACTTATTATTAATTAATTACTGTAGTATACTATTTTTTAATTTTAATTTATTTATATTTTTATAAATATATCCTTGCGTGAGATTCTTACCATATAAATTTATGAATAATTATATTCATTTATCTATTTTCTCTTTCATTTTATTTTCACTTAATTTTTTCATATATATCTCTTTCTTTTATACCACTTCATTTATTACACTTATTAGTATTTTCCCTAATTATTTTTACTTTTTCTTCTTATCTCTCTTTCCTCCACTGACATCATAGAAAAAAGAGTGGGATGAAAGTGTAAATTTCATTCAAGACAATTTTTGTATTTATTTATTTACAGGGCATTCAAGACAGTTATTCAATGTAATTTGTCTCTTTAGCTATGTAAATAAATTTCACACTTTGAAAAGTTGAGCATATTCAGGGGACAGTTGACATTGTTTGAATGATCCTGATGAAGAGAGAGGTAAAAATTTAGCTACGCTTGTTATAAACGGATGTTGAATTAAGATTGACTAAGCTAGCCCATGGTTTTGTGTTGACATGAAATCATTAGTCACCAGCCGTTGATTAAAACATAAATGGTGGAGATTAAAACTACGATGGGGCATGGGGGTATACCGAGTCCACTGGAATAGAAACTAGAAACTGAAAGTGTATTTGTTTTCTCTTTTGGAGCAAAAGTAGTATATATAATCAATTAAAGTTTCTTAAATGAATTAATTAATGTTCTATTTTGGATGCTTGTTATATATATTTTGAACTTTGGTCCGTAAAACATTCCGGAAGTGGGACCCCATAAATGCGATATGAGAAGTGGAAAATTGAAACTGGAATAATAAAGGATGATAATAAACAAGTTGTCTTTTCTTGCTTTCTTTTGTAATGTAACTGAAGATGCGAAGACGGTGTGGGATTCATGAGAGAGGAACCACACTAGGTATGGCAATAGGACGGGGTGGGTATTATATTTCTTGTTTCTGTTCTCGACTTAAAACTTATTCTTCAACCTCGTTCTTGATCTTTATTGGATTTTAAAACTCATCCACATCCCCGTCCCGCCTTAACTATTTGATTAAAATTTAAAAAATAAAAAAATAATATAGCTTTTTTTATTGAAAAATCGGACAAAAAAACTAATTATGTAATAAAAAAAAATAATAACAAACCCACATTTAAAATATGGGATCATAATTTAAAAATTACAAAATAAAATTAATCAACTCAATTAAAAAAATTAGAAAATAATATATATTTTTTTAATATTATTTATTACGGGGCAGGGGTGGGTATAAGTAATCCCATGTCCGCCCCCGCTTTTAGCTATTGGGGAGAACCCGAACCCGATAAACTCAGTTTTCCCCGTTAAATCGGGGTGAATTCAGGCAGGTACCCACGAGTTCGAGTCCCACTGCCATGCCTAAACTACACTATTAGGCTATGTATGATTCATTCATCATTCGCATTTTTTATTTATTTTTATTATACATCTCGCCCTTAGCATTTGGACTACTGGGTCAACAGGTTTTCTCTAACACATTATTCAAATATTAATGATAATGTTGTAACATCTTTATCAATTGGCAAATACTCAATTATTTATAAGATGTACATTATCTTATGATACAATTATATACAAGCCACAACTTATCTATTAGTTATTATCTACAAGCTAACAATTATCTGCAAGGGTTGTTACATCATTGTATCAGTCCCGGCAAACAAAGACCAACACTCCTACTCCACTCTATAAAATATCAGGCTTCATCTCATCGTTTTTACTCACTATCTCCACTAACTCGTGTACTTACTTGAGCGTCAAAGTCTTTTGTTTTGCAGGTCCACCCTCCTGTCCTCCTAACAAACGTACAAGATCTGGAACCTAGCTTGGCCACGTCCACTCTGACATGTGGTACTTCCAAATTTTAGTAAGTACACTTATCAAGGAATGAATTATTTTACTTGGATGACTTAGATATCTAGTATTTCTCAAAAAAAGTGATTCAATTGATAGAATTCAGTATAATACTTATGAAATCAATCAAATTCAAATATTTTTTCCTAGAACGTATTGATTTGACCCCATAAGTGGGACCACCACCCTATAGCATGTTGCCACAAAAAGAAAAATTTTGTATTTCTTCTAGGGAATCTCCAAGTAAGGGTGTTTGCTGGCTGATTCGGGCCGATTTTAGTCAAATTCAGAACTTAACTCAATCAACTTTGATCGGTTTATTTTGATTTGATTTTCACAATTTTTTTAAATCTAACCCAACGCATTCATGAACGATTTTGTTCGGTTCGGGCTAACGGATTATCCATTTAAATTTGATCTTTTTCTTCTTTCTAGAACTATTATTTTATACCATGATTCATCCAAATATCCAATACAATTAACACAATATTATCAAATGTCTAAAAGTAATAAAATTGATTAATTTAATACAATCAACATAACATTCTAAAATATACTAATACAAATTAAGCCAAAATATTCTTCAATAAGATTTACTATAATAGTCTGAATCACAATTATTTCCTACAAACTAATTTCTTGCAATAAGCTTTGCTGCAACCAAATTTTCTACAACCAGATTTGTTGCAACCAAATTTGCTGAAACAAATGAACAAAATATGATCCATTAATATTATAAACATGGTAGAAAAAATAAACATAAAAGAAAAGGTGAAACAAATAACAATGTACCTGAATGGAATACCTTAAGAAGTTCCAACACTTGCAGTTCCAACACTTGGAGTTTTAAAACTAGCAGTATTTAAATCCAAACCAAACAACTCTAAAAATTTTGATCGATTTTGATAGGATCTATAAATCTAAACCCATGATCCAACTCGTACATGAACGATTTTGATTGTTTTAGTTCGATTTTGACCCAAATACATAAATGATTCAACCCAAACTGTTTGAATCGGTTTGGGTCAATTCGAGTTCGCGGATGCCCCATACTTGTGAAAACCCCTATCTCCAAGTTTTTTTTCACTTATAAGTTAATTTTAAGTTAAATTTAAAAGAAACTTTAAAATGCAACCCAAAGTATTACTTTTACTTTAAAAGCTATTTTTAAGTTTAAAGTTGTTTGATAAAAAAGTTTACAACATTTTATTTTTATTTAAAATTAAACATATATTAATTACTTTATCTGAAAGGAGAAGATTGATAATAAATTATCCAATCTCTTCATATATACGAGACTATCAAGACTCGGGTAAAATATTTTGATTCCAACTCACATACTATTGCTTGCATATCTCTACACCTCTGACTTGAGCGCCAAAGTGTCTTTGTAGGTCCCTACCACATTTCATGGAGAGGCTTGCGAAGGAGCACCACCATGAGCATGTATTGCCAAATTTGGTAAGAACATTTGGCATCCACCATGGGGAAAGGGAAAACATTTGCTTCAACCACACCATCATTATCAATGGCAACAAACGACAACAACACCTCTGTAGGCAAACAAAGAGTACCATCACTAGGGCATGCATCCAACTTGTTTGGCACGTCCAACATGGGAAGCCTTGAAAATGGGATCCCAATAACCATGGTGAAGACCCCGTATCAGGTGCTTGACAATCATTCCTTGATCGTTGCTCTACAAAAGGAGATGAATGCCATGAAGCAACTGAATGCCCAGGAGATAGAAGACTTCCAAAAGGAGAACACCGCCCTTAGAGAACAATACCAGAAGATCCGAGAGGACAACAATGTGCACTCGATCTTGGTAGGCGACACCCATTGGACTCATCTACTAGAGACTGATGAAGTCAACACGATGTGGAGGGAAAGAACTTCGTCAGTCACTCAGTAGGTCCATAGAGTGGAGAATCAGCTCCATCCATTCATTGATGGCATCATAGAGACATCGTTACCACCAGGATGGAAGACGTTGATGATAGATAGGTAGATATGACAAACTCTCATACCTAGATGAACACGTGGATGCATTTGTCACCCAGATGAACTTATTCACTAATGATAATGTCATCATGTGTTGAGTATTCCCAACAACCTTAAGGGGAGCAACACTTCACTTGTACACTCGTCTACTAAGAAACTTGATAGACTCCTTCACAACACTAGTGATGCATTTTGGAGCACAATATGAAACAAGCTCCCTACACCACCTAATGATGGTGGCTCTTGCAAACATTCGACAAGAGGAGCAAGAGTCGCTTCGTAACTTTGTGGAGAGATTCTCCTCTGTCTCGATCCAAATCCAAAACCTTAGTCCAGAGGTTGCACTCACATCCATGATTATGGGCTTGAAGTCGGACCCCTTTTCAGATAGCATCTGCAAAATGATTCTTGCAACCTTGGACGGCTTAACAGCTAGAGCATCCAACTTCATGCATATGGAAAAGATGATCACATTCAGAGAAAAGATGCATGGAGAAAACACCAAGTGGCAGGAAAAGCAAGAAATAAAAAAGAAGGAGGACGAAGCTGGGGAAGGTCACTAGCTGACATGCCACCTCGGTCCAAATTCAATCACTACATTGTCTTAACCAAAAGTTGAGGCTGAGTATTAGAAGAAGTATGTAGTACAGAGTTAATCCAGTTGTTGAGAAAAACTTGTCTCCTCCTAGAGTAGATAAGGTATAGTTGTAATCATAGAGTAGCCAGACACAAATCTGAAGAATGCATCACCTTGAAAGATAAAATTGAAAAGTTGATTCAGAAGGGGTACGTTCAAAATTTTGTGAAGGACAAGGATACCTCACATGGAAAGAGTGAAGAATGTGAGAGGAGTCGAGAATGTAGTCGGACTCGAGAGCCCAAGGAGGCAAACCCATAAGAGGAGAGTAATCCCCCATAAACTCGGCTTTGTGGGGTGATCAACATGATATCTGGAGGATTTTCCAGGGGAGGAAGCTCAAACTCAACATGCAAATGCTACGTTTGCAGCCTCAAATTAATCATGGAGGTAGAAGCAGAAAAAAAAAACCCCAACTAGAAGTATGCCCCCTATCACATTCGTTAGTATTGACTTTAGAGATATTAACCAATGCCACAATGATCCGATCATCATCAAGATGGAGATGGCAAACTTCCTAGTATGCAAGGTACTCCTCGACAATGGAAGCTCGACAAACATTTTGTACTAGTCAATCTTCAAGCAGCTGAGCATAACAGAGAGTCAAATAGATCCATTCCCAGAACAACTTATAGGCTTCATGGGAGAGACTACAGACACCATCAGATATGTCCACCTGCTAACTACCTATGACGATGATAAAGGTTCAAAGTCCATCATAATTAAGTATCTCTTGATCGACACACACACCCCTCATACAACGTGCTCATCAGACAACCCTCCCTCAATGAACTTAGATCCATTATCTAAACGCCACATTTAACATTGAAGTTCCCAGGTGACATTGACAAAATCATCTCATTCTGAGCCGACCAGATAACAGCAAGCAAATGCTATGCAACTAGTAGAACCAAGAGCCGAGCCAATAAAAGAAGTCAAACCCTTCCAACTCGGCAAAGATCCCTCATAGTGCACCAAACTTGGGTGTCAGATGAGTAAATAAGTAGAAGACTCAGTGGCCCAAGTGCTAGCAGCCAACATCGACCTATTTGCATGGTCTGCATCAAAGATGCCAAGAATTGACCGCCACCTCCACTATCACAAGTTAGCCATCTACCCAAATGTTAAACCCGTTGCCCAGAGAAAGAGGAGGCTTAGTCCTAAGAGAGAAAATGAAGTAGATGAAGAAGTATAGAAACTACTAAGTGTTGGTTTCATCAGAGATGTGTAGTATACCACATGGTTGGTTAACATGTTAATGGTGAAAAGTCTAACAAAAAGTGGAGAATGTGTATCGACTATATAGACTTAAACAAAGCCTGTCCCCAAAGACTCTATCCACTCCCAAGTATAGACTGACTAGTCGATGGAGCATCTAGGCTCCCCATCCTTAGTTTTCTAGGCACACACTCGGGCTACAACCAAATTCCCATACTCAACCAAAATGAGGAGAGAACATCTTTCATGAATAACAAAACCAATTATTGCTACTCCATCATGCCATTCAGCCTCAAGAATGTAGGAGCCACTTAATAAAGGCTAATGGATAAAATATTCAAGGATCAGCTCGGAAGGAATCTAGCGGTATACGTGGATGATATGGTGGTCAAGAGTGCAAGCATCATGACACACGTGAAAGATCTGAAGTGGATTTTTGCGGAAATTTGAAAGCACATGTCGCTTAACCCAGAAAAATGTTTGTTTGGAGTACAAGGAGGGAAATTCCTTGGCTTCATTCTAACCAACAAAGGGATAGAAGCGAACCCAAAGAAGAAGCCAACCCAGAGAAGTGCACGACCATTACCGAAGTAAAGAGTCCAAACAACTTGAAGGAGGTATAGAAACTCACCAGGAGACTAGCAGCTTTATCCAGGTTCTTGTTGAGAGCTGTAGATATGGCTCAACCTGTTTTCAAGCTACTCAAGCAACAAGAAGAAATGGAATGGAGCGAGGAAGCGAGTCCCACTTCATAAAACTCAATATTTTCTCCACTCATCCCCCATCTTGACTAGGCCCTGGTCGAGTAAGGACCTAATCCTATACTTGGCAATCTTGGAGCATGCCATAAGTTTAAATATGTAGTAGAATAGGGGAAGAATCAAAACCCAGTTTACTACATTAGTTGAATCCTTAAAGATGTCGAGACCATATATCAGATGATTGAGAAGCTAGCCATGGTCCTGGTCATTGCTGCTAGAAGTCTAAAACCTTATTTCCAAAGCCATTAGGTCGTGGTGCAAACAAACCATCCCATTCGAACCATTCTAAGAAAGTCAGATTTAGCAAGCGAGATGATTTCCTAGTTGATAGACCTATCAGAATTCAGAATCAAATATGATCCAAGAGGCCCAATAACAGCCCAATGCCTAGCTGATTTCGTAGCCGAGTTAGTGACCATGACGAAGAAATAATTCGAATGGTGGACATTATATGTAGACAGGTCAAGCTGAACAAAATCATGTTAGATCAGTCACTAAGATTTGAGTTCGAGACAACAGAAAATCAAGCCAAGTACAAGGACCTCCTTGTTGGACTCAGATAAGCCCAATAAGTAGGAGCCAAGCAGTTAAGATGTTGGAGTGACTCTAAGCTTGTCACTGATCAATTGAAAAGAGAGTACTAGAAAAAGGTCCCTCAGATGGTCGAATATTATCACTTGCCCAGATGACTGATAATAACCTTTGCTAAGCTTGAACTTAAGCATATTATGAGAGAAAACAATGATTGAGCTGACCTACTATCAAAAATCACCAATACCAAAAAGAAAAGGAAGTACAAAACAATCATCCAAGAGACAATCACAGAGCCTAGTCTAGACAAAGTGGTAGCAAAGCTTAATGTCGACTGACCGAGAGTGGATGATAGAGATTTGGGACTTCCTAGAGAAGGGCTCACTCCAAATACTTCAACAGTGGCCAAGAGAATAAAAAGAAATGTCAGCTACTACATAATAGAAGGAGGAAACCTTTATAGAAGAGGCTTCATGACCAACTATTGAAGTGTTTAACTCGAAGTCAGGTCAAGTACGTCATTAACAAGATGCACAGAGGAGTATGATGAATGCACTCAAGTGTCAGATCATTAATAACCAAGGTACTTAGAGTGGGGTATTACTGGTAGACCATGAGAAGAGAATGCACTAAATATGTGAAGAATTTCAAATATTTGGTAGCATCTCTCACTTACCTGCTGAAGAATTACACAACATAGTGACACCATGGTCTTTCGTTGTATGGGGAGACAACATACTCAACCTGTTTCCACCAGCAAAAAGGGCAAGTGAGATACCTCCTTGTAGGAATAGATCACTTCACCAAATGGATAGAGGCCGAACCCGTAGTCATCATTTTGGTAGCAAATGTACAAAAATTCATCTGGAAGAATATTATTTATCGGTTCGGAATCCCAAACACTCTATTACTCTCTAAGAACAGGACACAATTCATAGATAAAGGAGTTGAAGACTTCCTTGAAGGACTGAGCATAAAGCATAGAGTGACTTCAGTCGAACATCCACAGAGCAATAGGCAAACTAAAGTAGCCAATAAAGTCATAGTCGGAGAAGTGAAAAAGAAAATTGGGGAAGGCTAAAGGTAATTGTTCTACTTAATCCACAACAGGGGAGACCCCTTTCCATCTCACATATATGTGATTATGTAATGTTGTAGGTTTTGATGGTGCTAAAATGAAAATGATGAAAAGGAAAAAGAAAAATAACATGAAGAATCTTGAACACGAACAAGTCAAGCAATTTGAAGATTTAAGACTTAGGTTAAATTGTTAACAACCATTTGATTAATTTAAATCAAGTCTTCAGGTTTCTTAAAAGTGTTAAATTAATTAAGTTTTGGAATCAATGTAATCGATTACCAGAAGCAACAATATAATTATTTTTAAAAAAATTCAAGTTGCACCAAAAAGTGTGTTTTCAAGAGTTACATCTTTTGGGAATGACCCCTAATGGTCTAGACGAATGTTGCCTATAAAGATTTATCATTTGAACACGTTTATATACATGAAAAACTTTTGAAAAGATCTTGTTAACAATCATTCTCAATCATCAGGTTTTTGATAAAAAAAAAACTTGGTCAAATACACTTATTATTGAGAAACCTTCTACTGCTTCAATTTGTAACATTTCCTCTACATCAGATAGTGAATTCTTATATTCTTTGTGTAAACTTTTGAAAAGGGTGAGGCATCCCTTGTAAGAACAAGAGTGTGGTATATTTTGATTGTTGATAGACTCAAACACAAAGGGTGAGAGATCCCAAGGTGTAAGAGTGCTATGTTTTTATAAAGGATTTGAAAGATATTGAATCTTTCAAGTAGGTTGCTTGGGGACGGTACGTAGGCACAAAAAGTGACCGAACCACTATAAATCGAGTTTTCAATTCTCTCTTCCCTTTTCACTTTGTTTTATTGTAAATTTATTGTATTCATATATATTGGCATAGATCTTACTTGTTTTTTCTCTTTTTAATCAAGGTTTTGATTCATTATCATATTTATCATATAAAAAGGAATTTGAATGTATTAACAAAGAAAAAGTTGATAAACTCAATTCACCCCCCTCTTGAGTTCAATGAGGCCACTTGGATAACAATATAGAACAAATGAAATGATACCAATCGAAGTCGATAGTCCTCTCTCTGGAACATGAATTTCATAGAAGAAAAAAAATGATGAATTGCTCAATGAGGCACTAGACCTAGCCGAAGAGACCATCAAGGACGTTTACATGAAAGCCAAGTTGTAAAAAAGGAGAGCCGAGAGGAAATATTATAGTAGAGTCAAGCCGAGAAGCTTCCTAGAAGGGGACTTAGTGCCCCGAAAATGCGACCAGGCTTGCAAAGATTCCAGAGAAGGCAATCTTACAGCTAACTGGGAATGCAACACCCTAAAATTTTGATAACTGAAAATAGATATTTGGTGTATTTGTTATGATTGTTTGATTATTTGATTAGTTTAGATTAATTGAAATATTATGTGAATTATCCATACGCAATTGCTTGGTGTAGATGTCAAGTTATGTGGAGTTGTTGGAGCTGCGTTGAAAATGTGTAATTTCAAGTTTGACCCAAAAACATGTTTTAGTAAAATCACCATTCTGGATTGGTTAACCGTTGGATCGCTTTCAAATTTTAAAGGTAGGTTCCTAACCCACAAAAGCAAAAATTTTAAAATTGGGTCAGCTCGCCCAGGTGAATTTCGTAGACATTTTTGTAGCATTTAGACCACGAAAAATTGGTCTTCTCCCTCCCCCAAACAACTCCCAAGCTCCCCACCCTCGTCCTCCATCACCCACAGCTACCGGAGACCACCACGAGGCACCGTCACTTGCCGTTGGACAACCACACGAAGAAGAACACTTTAATGAGAGCGGAATCTTTGAAACTCTTCTCGAATTTTCGGTAGAGAATGGAGCTTCCAAATCCTTCTTTCTTGGTTTCCTTGAGGTAATCTTGGTTTCCTTTGTCTTCTTGTAGCTAGTTTAAGCTTCTCTTAGTGTCTCTTGGATTTTGGGTACCGTTATTGGGAGTCTTACACATCCTTTAAAAATCCTTTGAAAATGAGAAGTTGTAAAAGTCTCATTTTTATGAAATTGATGTCATTTCTGTGATCCTTATTGAGTCCTCGTCACATTGGTGTGATTGGAATTTCAAAATGATGTCTTTTGATGTGAACTCTCAAAACACCGTTTAGCCCCTTTTCGATTTTAGTGGGTATTTGACCCCAAATGTTAATTTTGACCTTGCCTTTGAAATATACACTAAATTATCTTCAATTTGGTATATAGAGATCTGCGTTCAGACAAGCACACATATTTGAAGAATCACGAAACAACACCGCTAGGCTGTAACAGGGAGAACTCCTGGTTAGGTAAGGGGAGTTTATTATTTAGTTATAATTTTGGTACCATAGTTGGGGGCCAGGGAGTCCAACTATGAAGATAACTGCTTGTACTTGATGTGTGCTTATTTATCAAGAAAAATTAAGTTTTTAACTAATGGGATGCGATGTATTTATAAGTGATGTGTGTTTGTTCCTGTGTGTGCTCGTTTTCAAGGCAAATGATGTTTTTAACTAATGGGATTCGATGAATTTGCTTGTTGATGGATAAAACTGTAATTGATGTTGTTGTTGTAATGATTGGATTTTTGGAAAAAGTCTTAATTACAGAGGAGACTTTTCCCAAAATTTTATAATGCGTCCTCCTATTCATTTCTTTATTAAATTTTTAAATGGGCATAAGAGTGTGTTTTCTATATTGTAGTCCTCCTCTTTAATTTAAAATTTTCCTAAAATACCAATCTCGTGGTAATATGGATTGTGGATGGATGAGGTGATATTGATGTCATTGATAATGTTGAAATGAAATGTTATTGATGTGTTGGTAATGATTTAATGATATAATGATGATGTGGTTTCTGATGTTTAAATAAGATAAAGTTAATGTGGTTGATAATGTTGAAATGATATGATATTGGTGTTATGATGATGATGTTGAAATGAAATGACGTTGATGTTATTGATGACATTAAGATGACATGATGTGCATATTGATAATGACATTGATGAGAGATAACATTGATGTGAACAATGTCACTGTGTGATGTGGATATACATGAATACCATAGGGGGTGCCTGATTGGATAACCTTGCGAGGGTGGGTTTATGAATTTTAAGCATCTTAAGAGAGAATGAGATTGTTTAAAATTTTGGTCCCTAGCTATCCATAGTCAGTGCATTGATGATGCCTATGGTTGTATATTGTGTATGTCCAAGTGGGGTACATTGACCGATTGGATAACCTTGCGAGGATGGGTTTACGAATTTTAAGCATCCTAAGAGAGAATGAGATTGTTTAAAATTTCGGTCCCTATCTATCCATGGTCAGTGTATCGGTGATGTTGTGTATGAACATAGGAGATGCATGACTGGATAACCTTGCGAGGGTGGGTTTACAAATTTTAAGCATCCCAAGAGAGAAAGGGATTGTTAAAATTCCGGTCCCTATCTATCCATGGTCATTGCATTGATGGTGCTCATGTTCATACTTCATATTTCATGGATGGAAATAGAATGGTGGTAGTAAGTACGGGGGTACTAGGGGACATCACTCTGTTTGGAACTCCCTTGTGACTCAGGGCTGATCACCATGGGGGAGCGACCAGTGCACGACAAAGTGACCTCGACGAGCTACTGCATCATTTTCCTGAGAGATGCTATTTCCATGAGGATTGTACGACATTGCATGCTGAGTAATGAGTCATATGCATACATCATTTTGAACATGATTGTTTGAGCTGTGGAATGCATTGGATGATTATTTTTGTTGAATGTGTAATGTAATGATGGGTTTGTGGTAATAATTGTGGTGATTTGTGTTGTCTTTTTCCCAACTGCTGTTATCTAATGCTTGTTGGTTTTATATAATAAACTCACCCTTGTTTTTGTTGTACCGTGTGGTTGTTACCTGTGATGATTACGAACCTTTATTCATGTGAGCAGATAAGCAGCAATAGGTGACTTTGGAGAAATATTCTTTTTGGTTGGAGCCGCCAAACCGACGTGATGACGTTGGATTTCTTTTTGGAGAAAGAGTTGTGTTTTGTTAATCAACTCTTTCTTAGTTAGTTCTTTGGCTTTTTGTTAGATATGTAATTTCAGGTGTATATACATGTAAAACTAAAGGAAGTCCTAGCATGTGGATGACATATACTAATTTAATATATATGTATATATGTGTTTAATTATGTAATTGTAATATGTGTACGATGATTGTACTATCGCGAAAAATTTACCATCATTTTCATAATCAAATTAATGGAGTTTTTATTAAAATTGAGATCTGCACGATTTAAGAGTTAGTGATATCGTAGCGATGAGGCGGGTCGTTACAGGGAAGACCTTTTAGAGTTACTTAAGCACTTGGAAATATAGCCTATTGACTAGAGCACCTACTCGAGTAGGCAATTCCTAGGACATGGAATGACACTCACCTCAAATTCTATTACAGTTAGGCTTGTAAGCGGTGATGTATTGATTTTTTCCTACTCGGACATTTTTCCCAAGAGGTTTTTTGTTAGAGAGATTTTAATGATGCACACCTGACTTCTTTTTGAATAAAAAAAAAGTCATTATCACATATTTTTATTGATCTGAGTAAACTAATAGGTTACTTAGACTAAATAAATTCAATCAGACTAAACTCAAGTTTGGCTCATTGATCAAAAGATCAAAACTCGTAGACGACTTAAATAAGACCGCTACGTGCAGTCAACTGAGACCACATATAACTTGGCAAAAAAATTGGCTGTGAAAAAGACTAAAAGACCAAGTTACTTGGGTAAATTTGAAGATCAACACCAGTAGTCGACTCAAAACAAACCATAAATAAATTATTTTTTGGCTACAAAAAGACCAAGAAACCAAGTTACTCGGCTAAAATTCAAAGAAAATAATTAAGTCATTTTGGTAGTAGACCAAAGATGAATTAATCGATAAAGATCAGAAACTTAGATTACTATTGGTTAAAATTAATCCAAGTTAACTAGGTTCAAACGACTTCAAGTAAACACAATATATTCGCTAAGTGTTTGTAAGACAGAGTAGTTCCTATAATTTAGAGAATGAAAAACAACAAAACAACACAGAGATTCAAAACATAGATTTTTTATTAAACATGAAAGGAGACCTTAAATGATAGGTCAGATCTTAAAAGTCTTTACAAAAAGAAGAAAAAAGAAAAAATAAGACAAGATAAAATTAGGCCGACTCAAGCACCACATCGGCAGGCATATCCGCCTCAATGAGCAACACCCCTTGGCCATTTACATATTTATCTACATCAAAGAGGGAGAGGTCAGTGTCCTTCAAGAAATACTTGACCTGCATCATCAAGATTAGTTTTCACCTTCTCCTCCGCTGCAATCGCATCAACCTTAAAGAGAGCAAACTCCTTATTGAGACGTTCAACCTCCTCTTGCAAGGTCTTTGCCGAGTCTTCAATAGAGGTCAACTTATTGTTTAAAGCCTCCTCTTGAGATTCGGTCTCCTTCAGCTTGGCTTCAACATCCTTAAGAGACTTATGAGATTCCTCAGCTGATCGCAGTAGAGTGTCATTGGCTTTGACAACATCCTCCAAAGCCTTTTTTGCCCTTATGCAGTCTATTTTAGCATGGAGGAAGGTGCTCTCAATCTTCCCAAACTCATCGCCATAGAACTTGGAAATTCCCCAACACCTTTTCATAAAACAAGTAATGGAATCCATGGAAGAGCAAGGACCGACTGCCCTTAGCATATCGTAGTCGATGGGGCTAAGCACAAAAGTTTGAATAAGGGCTTGAGATTGAAATCCTTACCTTATAAAGAAAACACCCCGTCCATGAGAAGGAAGGCATGGTGAATCTCGACTTTCGAAATAGCACCAGGTACTACCTTTGGTTTTTCGAAGGACCCTTAACTTGAGGAGTAGAGGAGTCCCTTATGATAACCCTAGTAGGAGCTGGAGGAACCCAATCATCCAAAAGATTCTCCTTTCACTTTCCCCGAACAAAAAAAGGTCTTCTTAACCTGAGCCTTCTTGGCCAATGCTTTGTCAACTTGAACCTCTTCGGCCTTAGCCTTCAATTCCTTGGCCTTAGCTACCTTCTTGCCTAATCCTTCTTCAAAGATTGGTAATTAAACTTGGCCATGATCACTTAAAAATAAGAAACATAAATAAGTTAAAAAGATGATATATAGGTGGAAAAGGTAAAAAAAAAAAAAAAAAGGGGGCAAGGAAAAGAACACTCAACTCATGGTCCAAGTCGGCATCCAAAGTCTTCAAAAAATGAAGATGCACCAAAAGCTTACATTTAAGATTCCAGGGAAGTTTATACAAAACAACCATGTTGACCTAATCCGAATAAGACATAGACAGCAGGTTTTTTGATAAACATAGTAGGACATGTAATCCATTAGAAAGGAAAGAAAACAACTAGAAAAATGCATTTTAGCGACCAAAACCTTTTGGTTGCTATGCTATGATGACAGCGACTGAAACGTTTGGTCTCTATAAGACTAAATAATATTTTGAGATTATCCACTGAATAAACGACAAAATGCATTTTTTTCTAAAAAAATTAAGAAACTAAATTTTTAATTTATTATAAATTTTATACTTGAAAAGTATTGAAATTAATATATTAGTAATATTTTTAAATTAACAAACCAATATTTACATTATTTGATTAGGATAAATAAATCATGCTTATCATAAGTCTTTTAACTTGTGTTTTTACAAAATAATTTTTATTTTATATAATTATAATAAATAAATACCCTTTATATTATGAAATATGTCATTATCAAATTTTGTAAAATTAAGTTTTTTAAAATATAAGGATAAGTGGAACACTAATGATTCATTAAGGTTCAATATGGATAAGTGTAACCCTTTACATGTGCACTAAAAAAGGCTCAATAAGATGTAATGTGTAACTTATGCATTCAATAAAATCCCAAATTGACTTTAATTTAAGACTTAATTGCAAAATTCGTTCCCCTATTATGTCTATTTCACCAAATCGGTCCTCCTATTTTTTAATTCACTATCTAAGTCTCCCTATATTTCAAAATTCACTATCTAAGTCATTGATTTTAACTAGGGATGGGTAAACAAGCTTAGGTTCATGGACCAACCTGCGGTCCATGTAGGCCACAAACCAATTTTTTTTAAAAAAATCCATGGCTATGCAGGATTTTGGGCCCGTCCCGCATAATCTACGGGTTGTGCATGTTTGGACTGCGACGAGAGGGCCGACCCGCTTAGCCACTCCTAAGTTTAACTATTGTTAAAAGTTGACCAACATTTTAAATAATAAGAACTTTAAAAATGCTTGAGGAAGGACTACAAACATGGACCTTAGAGTGAGAAGTACACTCTTATAACACTACACCCAAGTGTTCATTTGAATATTTGCTACAAAATATAGTATTAATATAAGTTTTATGCGAAAATAGTTCAAAATTTAAATTTTATTCTTTTTAATTTATTACATTTTTATAATCTTATATATTATCTTTTAAAATATTATATATAAGATTAAATTCTATTTTCACATAAATTAGAATATGTATATTTATATAAGTTTTATTTTTATTTAATATATTATATTTATGTTTTAAAATAATGCTTGTGATTTAGCGAAAACATTTTTTATGGATATTAAGATATTCATGTTATTTATTGTAATATAGATAAAAATATTTTCAATAAATCACATAGATAAATATTTTTAAAATAGAAAATATTGTCTTTACTATATAATTTAATTCTTTAAAAAAAATTACATACATGATTAAATAAAGTTAAATACAAATAAAAATATTATCATAAGAAATAACAAGAATATCTTAATATAGGTAAAAAAAAATATTGTCATTAAATCACATATATAAATATTTTGAAAGATAATAAAATATTGTCACATAAGATTGATGTCATGCACACATAGAGAAATGTGTTTATGAATGTCTTTAAACACTACTAAAATAATAGGTTTTAACATCGCCTTCTCAACATCGGTTATGATAAAAACCAATGTTACAAAATACACGGTGGCATTTTTGTAAATAAAATGTCATCGTTAACATCGTTTTTTTAAAATCGATGTTGTCTAGACACTTACAACATCGGTTATTTAAAAACCGATGTTGACTAAACACTAACAACATCAGTTTTTTAAACAACCGATGTTGTCTTAACACTCACAACATCAGTTTTTTAAAAACCGATGTTATTCTTGTTATCCATGTGTGCCTTGCTTTTTCTCTTTACTTATTTTTCCGCTTTCATTTTTTTATTTTCCAATTTTGTGGGTTTATATTAGAAGGATCCAGAAGAAGAATGCACAAGTTCCTCTCTCACAACGCCATCCACATGCAGCCTCTCACGGTGGTCCGCGCCACCACCAGCACCGGCGGTGCGGGCTTTCTCGCCGCGCCGCCGCTAGAAGAAGAAGGAGAAAGCGAAACTGGCTTCGATGCTTTTCATCACAAACTAATATTATTGCAGAGAGAGCTCGATGAGTTTCTCAAGGCCACCAACAGGAAGGTCGCCACCAAAGAGGAGGCTTTGAAATCGATGATGGCGCCGCTGGAAGAAGAAACGAAAGAAGGAGAAGAAGCCGAATCGTCATGACCAGTTCCACCGGTGCAGAAGAAAGCACAACCGGTTCAACCGATGTCGAGAGGATCGCAACGGAAAATGGCTTGAGATTTTGTGTTTTAAATTGTTCAATTTGAGTCTGGTAGTTTCAATTTGGGATTTAGGGTTTCTAATTTTTTTTTTTTTTTTGCTTCATAATTTTTCATTCAATACTTCGATCCTGTGAATTTAATTGTTATTTTTGACACTATTTCTTGTCACAGAGTAGCTATTGAATTTTGTTTCCTTCATTGAGTAGGTTCCTGTTGTTGGGACTAAGGTTCATTTACTAATAATGGCTTCCTTAATGAATGGGCCTAAGCTTCGATCCTTACGGAGTTAGACAAAAATTGAAGAATGGACCTAAGCTTTGGTCCTAGGCAAGTAGCAGCAAAGATGCTTCTCTGTCATATATTAGTTAGTTCATTTTAATACGTTCATTCTCTTAGAATTGAATGAAACAAGTGAGTCATATAGTAATTATTTTATAATTATTTGTTCTGCCCAAAACCTGATGATGATTGCAAAGGTTGTCCGGCGCATCAACTGCAATGTTGAACCATTAGAATTTGGAGTAGTGCTTTCTGGAAAGTCTTGGTGCAGTAGTCAGGCTATATTTCCAAAGGGTATGTATACTTTGTCATCAATGAATTACAGTTTATGACAGTGTTTAATTAAGTTTGTAAGCTGTGTTTTTATGAAAGTTAAATTAATTGATGTGTTGTTATATTTCAGAAATACTTGATGATGGACGTGGTTGGCCTCTATTTATGGTACTTTCTCCTTATTTTCATTTACAGGCTTTTGTCATGCAATTGGCCTTGTATATTTATTTTTTGTTTGTTGTCTGGAAAGGTATTTCATAATTCATTTATCTAATGTAAATTTGTGGATGTACTTGGACTTGATTTAAATCTTTTAATTTGTTGCTTATCTTGCTGAGTTTTATCCCTTATAATGTGGACAAAAGTTTGATGGAAGATTCCTGGCTCCTCTACTTTGCACTTCATGACATACTGTTGGTTTAAGGCCATGTATTTTTTTTTTCTTCAGAAGTAGCTCCCTATCTCAGGTTTTCTTGGAAAATTGTGCAAGTGAGGTCTTCTTTCATATGTCAGCTGCAAGATGCTGGGAACTGGTCAGAGAGAAAGTGAATCAAGAAATTGCAAAGCAACATAAGCTGGGAAGAAAGGGTTTTCCTCCTTTAAATTTACAGCCTCCTGGCAGCCTTAATGGCTTTGAAATGTTTGGGTTTTCTTCACCAGCAATAATGCATAAAATTTAACTGGTTAAGGCCTTAGTTTTACTGAGTAACTTAAAGGAAAATAAAATTAAAAAGGTAAAATGAATTCAACTTATATAATAAACTAAAATTAACTTATGCATCCTGCAATTATCTTCTCCTCTAATTGTCATTTTATTTTCTCTATTAATATGTCCCCGTTAAATTTTGGCAAGGTTAAAACATGTCTCTGTACTTTTATATAACCTCTGTTCTTGGCATGCCTTTGGCTGGAACTAGGTCTGCTTGTATAAATGTTGCTATGTTAGCTCATGCCAATGTTGGGATCCCTATGCGTGATCTTGTAACTTCCTACAGTGCTTGATACCTTAGTAGCACCCCTCTGCTTGGTATATATCTGTTTTTGCTTGAAATTTTAATTGGCTAAATTAGGGGGGTCTTTTATTTCAGTAAATTTCTTATACTCAACTTGTCATAATTAATAAAAGTTGCTGAATGAATATGAACAGATTTGAACTATGTAGAAGACAGTGCTAGAGGGCCTGATGTAACTCTAATATTAAGCCTTTACAACTATGGCTGGTCTAAGGGTATGTTTCCTAATCATTTCCTGTGAAATTGGTTCCCATTATTAAATTCTTAAAACACTAACAGCCTATAATTGTTTTTAAAAAGTTTTACTTTGTTTTTAAAAAGTTTTACTTTGTTATTTCATGTTTATGTCAATTCATTGAAAAAAGGGTCCATTATTATTACTATTTACTAAATGACGGTTTTGCTTTTATTATGTTAGGCATGGTTGCTTATTATGGTGTAGATGGTGCTGTCATTCGTTTTCAGGTAATTCTAATACTTTTATTACTACAAGGCAAAATGGCTTTGGCATATGTGCCTCCATGTAGTACCTTTAGCATTTAAGAGAATTGATCTTTCACACACATTCCTAAAAATATTCACGTAGTAACTTTATTGGCATGTATATTGGATATATTGGAGCAAGGCATTATTAAATGATTTTTTCTTCTTCTAGTTTTTTGTTTTAAAGAACTAAAAAAATGTTTTTATGAACTATGATCAAACAAGCTCTTTATTTATATAATTTCTACGAAACTAAGAATTAATTTTTTATTTATTCCTAGACTTATATGTTTTTTTTTTTTGCAAGGCTAATCATTAAGATTTTCTTTATAAAAAATCATATCAACTATTTTTGCCTTGGTTTCTTTCAATGGATTTGAATAAGGAATCAAACAATCTCTTTATCTTTGTTCTTTTTAGTAAAAATGGAAAGTTTTATTAAATAACACACTTAATGGAAAAATGTTGGCAACAAGAATAAAGAGAGTCCAACTTTTCACATGACTAAAGTTGGAATAAAAAGCAATTTACTTTTAATAGGGGAGTTTGAAATATTTTTCAACTCACTTTTACATTATTGGATGAGTGATAAAAATTATGAAGTAGAGTACAAATTGATAGTACGTGTTTCATTTTGAGCATTCCTACATTTTTCTTATACCAAACAAGCATCAAGAATTGCCATTCCAAATGTTCTTTTTATCCTTTTTTCCACTTGCTAGCCCATGATCACATAAAAAAATTACAGTAAACCCCAATTAAAGATCCAAGCTAGACCCCAATTAAAAAAAATATTTGTGTATCATTATTCCTAAAAATATATTTGGACACTTTGAATTTTAATAACATGTTGGTAACACTTGTGAAAATTGTCATTATGTGCAAGCAAGGATCATGTAGTGCTTGTCATAGCTTATTTGGGGGATTTGTCAAGTGGATAATGGGAAAAATTAGTTTATTAATTTCCTATTTTATATTTGGAAAAGTACTGGGATGATCTTGTTATTGTTATTGCCGTGGTATGACACTTGGTGTTATTTAATTGAATGGATGAGTTTGCTATTGTTTTGGATTTATGAATGAATATTTCATTAATTACATGTATATTTTAATTTCAGATATTGAAGTTATATTTTATACTTGTGTGTGTTTATGTTCTCATCTTCCACACGTATTGAAATTGTATACATTGGGATTATGAGGATTCAGGATCAAATTGGGAGTAATAAAGAGAATATGTCTTTTCTTTTTTAAAATAACATTCTACATCGGTTATTTAATAAATGATGCAAAAATGAATATACAACATCGGTTGCAGGAAAAACCGATGTAGAAATGAAAATTTTTACATCGGTTTTTGGAAGAACCGATGTCAATTTAGTAACAACAACATCCTAAAAATCGATGTTATTATGTAAATTTAACATCGGTTTTTACGAAAAACCGATGTTGAATTTGCATAATTTTTATTTTTTTGTTAATTTCTTATTATTTGACATCGATTTTTTAAAAAAACCGATGTTGTATACTTATGTTAACATCGGTTTTCAAAAACCGAGGTTAACTTGCACACTTTCAACGTCGCCTGATTCAACATCGGTTCAAAACCGATGTGAAATGTCAAAAATAACCGATGTAGAAGGCTGTTTTTCTAGTAGTGAAAGTTAGTTGGTAGCTGAAAAACTAGTCTACTATTATAAATGTTTGATAAAACTAGTTATTAAAACAGTTGAAAAGTATAAAATGATAGAAAAATAATAAAAACATGATTTTTAAAAAGGTAATGAGGAAAATGAATAAATATATTGAGGATAAAAGTGATAGAAAATATAAAAAGTTAAAAACTAGTGTTTTAAAAAAATACTACTTCAAGTAGCGTTTTAAAAAACGTTAGAAGTTACTAAAAAAATTATTTACCAAACATTTAAAGAAGCTTTTTAGCTAGTCAAAAACTATAAGGTAGCTGAAATTTCTTGTCGAACATAACCCGTGAGTATAATTTGCTCTAAAATTAATTTGTATTTAATTATATTGTGAAGATTTTATTTGAATTTACTTTTGAATTCAAAATAATTCAATTCACTTTCAATATAAATTTTTTATTTATTATTAATCATATATTACTAAAAAAATACTCATTTTTCTTTAAGGTTAAGAAAAATAGTTAATTTAGTTGATAACATTAAATTTGTCTTAAATTTATGGGTTTTGCTGACTAATGCTCTTAGGAACTAAAAAGAAAAAATATTTATTTTGAAGATCATAGGATGGGTAACACAGTTTTGTACATCTTCATAAATATCTTTTTCCTTCTAGTTTCTTAACGAATGTCCTTATGACACTAACATTTTCTCTAAATTTACAACTTTTTCCAAAACTATCCTTGTCATTAATACTCTTCTTTCTTCTAATTATTTGTCAATACATTTTTTTTATCTTCTTTAATTGGCGGGTGTTTCTAGTCTAAAAATAATTAGTAAAAGAAACATTATAGATTGAATCTTATAAAATGAAACAAGTATCAATTCAAACTTGGGTCTTATAAACAGAAACAAAGTGAGTATTCAATAAGTATTGATTATCATATGAGAAGTCTTAATTATTTTATTAAAACACAATATTAAATGACAATCCATTCAAATGGTCATAAATCATTAGACATTTTTTTATGTGTATTTAGAAATTGTATTGTACATACCAAAATCCGGAGTCGACCCACATTAGTGTGGACGTGGCCAAAAAGGGATCCTAGACCTCGTACATCAGACTGAGTACCCTTTATTAGGAGGACAAGATGGGAGACTTGCAAAATAAAGGACTACAACGCTCATGTAAGTACGTGAGTTAGGTGAGAATGAGTGATATGAAAATGTGAGATGGAACCTAGTACTTATAGAGTAGAGTAGGAGTTGGGGGGTCCTTGTTTGTTGGGGTTGTTACAGTAGTGTAACAACTATTGTAGATAATTACCAGCTTTTAGATAATAGCTAGTAGATAAGTTGTGGCTTATAGATAATTGCTAGTAGATAATTATAGGTTGTGGACAATCCAATGGATTATAGATTATCCACTAGTTATAGATAATTAAGTACATGTCACTAGATAAGGAGGTTGCAACATTAACAATAATATTCAAATGGTAAGGCGTTGGAGATAACCTATTTTGTCCGTACTCCGGTGCTAGGGCTGACTTTTTTTTCTACTTAAGTCTTTTGTACCAAAAGAGAAAAATCAGGGTTTTGGCTTAAGAGGCTTTAACGAGGCACTCCTGAGGAACGGAGGGAACTTGTACTCAAATGATTAAATTGAATCCTCTCCCTTTAATCTTTTATTAATTTCCTTGTACATATACTGACTTCACAAAGGCTCATCAAACCCAAGGTCCGCCCCTGGTGAGTTTTGCCAAACCTAGGATGAACAAGTCCCTGGTCGAATCTCCAAGGCTCGTCAAACCCAAGTTCCGTCCTTGATGAGTCTAGTTGAACCTCCAAGGCTTGTCAAACCCAAGGTCCGTCCTTGGTGAGTCTCACCAAACCTAAGACAAATGCATCTATGGTTGAATTTCCAAGGCTCATTAAGCCCAAGGTCCACCCTTGGTGAGTCTCGTCGAATCTCCAGAGGCTCAACAAACCCAAGGTAGACCCTTGATGAGCCTCTCAACTACCAAGTATTATGTTTACATGAACCAAAGACCCACTCTTGGCAAACTCATTCCCTTGCAACTATAACAGACATAGTCAAGGTTTAGATTGAACACTTGTTAGTAAATCCTTATGACTTTGTAGGAAGTTGCGTAGAGAAAAATGGAAACAACACTAAGTTAAGAAGCTCCGTAAAGTAAAAGTTAACATTACCAGGTTAATTGACAAGACTTTTAACCAAGTCAAAATCAAACCTGAGATGGTCAGACGTTATCTCATTCCCATTTTATAAAAATTCGTCAAGAAAGGAAAAATCACACCTAACGCAAAGGACCACCCTCACCACTCTATGACAAGTATCAAGGGTCAAACATTGTAACACAACATAGCAAGTTATGACAACAAAAAGAAAGGAATTGCATTAAAAATAAGAAATATTGTCAAAATTACAAGGCTAGTACAACAACCAAATAAAATAAAAGACAAATAAAAGGAAACATGGACTAAACATTGGCCTCATTAGCTTCTTCCTTCACATCCTTAAACGGGTCAAAAAGACCTAAGTCAATACCCTTAGTGAACAACCCGACATGCCTAACGCCTTGTAGAATCCTTTCTTGTGCTACTCCATGGGTTTCTTTTTAAACATTAAGAGCTCCTCCTCAAGTTCATTGTTTGTTTCTCTCTCCTTTGTCGCTTCAAGCTCAGACTTCTTTAGCTTAGTCTCTGATTCTTTCAATCAGGCTTGGAGGTTAAGCATTCGGCCACTATCGCAATAAGCTCTTTCTTCTCCTCAACAACATGTTCTACCTTGCCTGCCAAATCATTCTTTTCTTCAACAAGTCTTTACAGCATCTGAACACCTTGTCGCCATCCAGTCTTGTGCTCACAAGCTTGCCAAAGACATCGTTGACGCTGGACAACAACTGGTAGTTGGACCTGATAGCTTTAGCAAGGGCGATAGTAGCATTGGCCACTTTGGGATGATCTACTCGCCAAACAGTTTGAGCAGTGGCTCTCCATTTAGAAACCTCCACCTCCAAGGAAGTAATCTTACTTAGTGCCTTTTTGTGCCTTTGGTCATTCTCCTCCAAAATAGCTAAACTCCTTTGAAGAAAGACCTTCGCAGCATCGATTGAGTTTTGCACCCCAACTGATCGAATGAGATTTTGACCAAAAGGGGAAACATAGTTGGTAGCCATCCTTTGCTCAGGTTTGTAGCCCATGGTCCATAGTGAATTTGTATCCCGAGAAATGTAAACATGGTCTAGTGAGACACTTGGACGAAAAGAGGAGGAAGGCATTGCCAACTACAAGACAATCAAAGTTGAAGGTTCCAAGGCCGGGGAAGGAGGAGGCAGGTCCCCTGAGACACCCATTGTTATTATGCCAACACTTAGCAATGACATCATAGTAGAAGAAGCAGTAACAACTTGAGCAGCCAAGGGAGCTCAAGGTAGACCTTGAGAGCTAGCAGGGGAAGGTTTACTCGAGTCAGACATCAACTCGGTACCCTGCTTCAGAGCTCAAAGACTAAAGGGGGCTTAAACTTCTTGCACTAACCATACCCCCAGCCCTTTGATTGCGCTTCCTCTTGGTTGCTGAAGGTGGAAGCACTCGGGTGTAGCCTCGACAACTTCATCCTCACTAACTTCGAAAGCTCGAGGAAGGTCAACTCTGGCTTCAGGTTGACCTCCTTTAATAACAGGGGAAGGACGAGGCACATCATCTCCAGCAAGTGAAACTTGTTTTACCAAGGGCCGCCATTTGAAAGTGACCATTATAGCTGCAAAGACAAATGAAAACATAAAAAGGTAAACTAAGATGGAATCATACCAAAACAAATGCAAAAAAGGGAAAGGCAAAACATTTTACTATCCAAAATAGTAAGAGGGTCGACTATCAAAGGTAGGGACAGGAAGGCTCGCGCCTCCAACAAGGCTAGTAATCACTCCAAAATAGCCTTGTTCGCTTTCTCCTTTGGGGACATTAGACTCTCATCAAAGGATTTGAACCTTATGGGGTCTGACTGCTAGTAAAAAGCATAGCGAGGTTCCTCGTTACAATCATGTATCAATGACAACCCATCAGCAACAAGGCTAGCGGTTGCCTTCACCTTGAATAAATGATCCTTAAATCTGCGAAACACGTTCGTGTCAAATTCAAACAGCTTCTTAGACACGTAATTAAGCGATACCCAACAAATCTTCCCTGTCAGCATCATTTGAAACATTTGAAAGATGTAAAGGTACACGGGCACGTTGGGACAAATATTGAAAAATGGACATAGAACCTCAAAGGCCTTCACCATTGCCCGACTATTAGGATGAAGCTGGGAAGGTGTCACGTTCAGATGCCTCAGCAAGGCATGTTGGAAGGTGTTCAACGAAAAGGTCAAGTTTAGAACCTCGAACATGCAGCGATAGACATAGAAGAATGGTGGACAACCTGGTGCAGCATGCAAGAATGGAAACTCATCCTCCCTACAAGCCTGGACAGTCATCTTGCGAGAGTCACTCGATTTGGCCAGCTCCAACTAACGCCATAGATCCCTGACGCCCACAGAGGATGTTATCAAGGAATGATTTTCAAGACATCATCTCTTACTCATTCATAACCAGTGATGAAGGCGCCCCAATGCTAAGACGATGCTTTTTACGAGGCAAAACCCTAATGTCACCACCATCACTCCTTCCCGTAGTAACCGAAGGAGAAGAAGGCAAGATCATAGGGACAGGGACAAGCTCTTCATCGATAGGATTAGTAAAAGGCCCTACCCTCTGCCAGGGTTTAGAGCTACCATCGTAGACATGGCGTGGTTCCATCAACCTCTTGAAGGCAAAGGACCCATTGTTGGAGGGTTCATGGTGTACCTCCTTCAACAAGCAATAGCCTATTGGAACAGCCTACCGTTCCACTAGGGTTTGATGGATGGAGCCCCCAGAATCGCTTCCGCCCATGCCTAAAGTCAAATCCGAAACATAAGACATGGTTGAAAAGGGGAATGTACCTTGGTTACAATCGGACGAAAGAAGAAATGCATAGACAAAATCGATAACTTCGGGCAAGACGAACACAATAGTAGATTGCAAAGAAATAACATAAAGGGAGATGAGGGAGTACTTAAATGTGACAATGACCGAAACCCAATGTACACCCCATTTAAAAGGAAACAATTTACCTACGAATTAAACATACCTAACATGTGAGGTCTTTCCTTTCCATAGGACAATGGTTTCTTCATTTTCTTCTATCTAGATCCTATGATCCTAATGATCCATGTGAGCCAACCACAGAATATTCAATTCGTGTTGAACCTGTTTAATTTGACCAATTGAACAATAAATGTTTTAAGGTGGAACTTCTTCAATAAATGAGGATAATCTTCATTTCTTGCCATACTAAAAAATTTGACTTTTAACTTTTTTATAAACCTTACCACCAAATTACGAAACAAGTTTAATGAGCCAACAGAGGCCTTATCACCAATGTTGTTATTAGCTGTATGATGAATTGAAAGACTTCAGCTGATATCTTGTTATCCAGACTTCATTGCAGTATGTTGAAAATGATACTTATCAAGAGGAAAAGTAAAATATTAACCAATAGAAGGCAGCTTAAGTTTTGAAAGGGTTTATAGCACGTAACTTGTGATTCATACTGTCCACCATTATCGGCTTTTTAACAGTTTGGGGGTAAAAAAAATTAATTACCATATGGGGTTATTTTTTAAAAATATTACCATTTAAGGGTAAGCGTGCCATGTGGTACGACTTCTAAATCAAAAGTCATACCACCTGTCACAACCTTTGTTTTTTTCTTTTTTTCTGATTGACGTCATAACTTTATTTATGATTTCACTGTTTTTCTTTTCACACTATAAAGTATTTTAAAAAAAATTCATTAAAAGATCGTAAATATATTTACGACTTTAAAGTCCTACCATACAAAGTATCAGAAAATTCAAGTCTGCCCTAACAGTAATGAAGTCCTGTCACACATAGTTCGTCACGAAGCCTTAGTCAAGAAAAGTAATCCAAAAATGATGACGAATAGGTTGTTGAAAGAGCATAACAAGACTTTCCTGAATTGGTTTAAAGATACATTGTTTAGTGATGAATCTTCCTTTGAAAAAATAAAGAAGTTAGCATATGCCCTAAAAGGAATGTTAGAAGTTGGCAAGGATATGATATCAACAAGTACTAGTTCTACATCAAAGAACAAGATGACAAAAGCACAATGCAAAATATTGGAATTAGTCTTAAGGCTGAATCCCAACACTTCGCTACTGTGCATGACCACAATCCTCATTTGGTGTCCATGTCATACTTTGGAGTCATTGATGAAATCTAGGAGCTTAATTATGTTAAATTCGTTGTGTATGTTTTCAAGTGTAAGTGGGTTGATAGCAATATCGGTGTGTGAACCGACGATTCGGGATTTACCTTGGTAGATCTTAAGAAGCTAGCTTATCAAAATGAGCCTTTCATCATGGCAGAATAAACTAAACAGGTGTTTTATGTTCAAGATCCTTGTGATGAAAGGTGGTCAGTAGTTCTACATGGAAAAATCATTGGTCTGAATCTTGACGATGATGATTCAACCCTTTGATACTAGTCTCACTCCTTTCTCGACACAAATGCGTAACGTCGATCGAGAAGAAGAAGTTGACGACGTTCATGCAAATCGTAATGATCATGATGAAGGAGAATTAATTAACATCGTTTAATGTAATCTTTATTTTATATTTACTTGCTTCTATATTTACAATTTCATAACTTACTTTACTTTTCACTTAACTGTAATTAATGTTGTTTTTAACAGGCACATGACTACACCACCGAGCTCCCCTCCTCCTCCTGAGTTAGCACCTTTGTCTTCTATGTCGAAGAAGACTAGGAAAGCAACATGACTGAGGTCATTAGCTACCAGACCGATCTGTGTTGAGAGACCAGTAGTTCATGTGGATCCTGCCACTGGGAAGGCTGGTGGTCCTCATTAAAAGAAATTGAGGACGTATTTTGGGATCATCGCTTGGGACAGGGTGGATGTCACAATTGGTAACTGGAAGGAAGTTCCTGCGGCTCAAAAGGATTTGATTTGGGAGGAAATTCAAGTATTAAAATTACATGTTCAATGTCAATATAATTGGTTATACTAATACAATTAAAATGTTATTGTAACTGTTAAATATGTTTTTTGTATCGCAAGCTGAATTTGATATACCTGAAGCGTCCAACCAAAGGACGAAGAAGAAAATTCTTCATAAAGTAAGAGAGCGATTGAGGTAGTTTAAGTCCAATTTGACCTCCAAATGGGCTCTGGCACAAGGCAAGGAGGAGGAGGATGACACAGTGTGTGAGAAATACAGAATCAACAAAGAAAAGTGACACTAATTTTGTGAGAGTCGTACAACCGCTTCATGGGAGGTTAGTTTACTTGCATTATTTTTGAATTTGACAATTATGCAGTATTTTGTTTACTCAATGGTTGTGTAATTGTGACAGGATGTTAGAAATAAGACTCAGGCCATCCAGAAACTAAACATTGCCCTTCACGTGTTGTCTCGTGGGGGTTATGATTTATTAGAACACAAGTTAATGGAGGAAAAATAAAAATAAAAACAATTGGAGAAAGTAGCCCAATCCGGGAGCACCAAAACAATCTTTCATCCTCCATCTCCTATTAGACGACACGTGAAGTGCAAGATGACTCGAACAAAAAAAATAGGAGACATGACATCTGAGGCGGCACGTGAGATTGCAGAAAGGATTGTAAGTTAATTTTTTGTTTCAATGGTCATTAATTATAAAAACAACAACAAATTCGAAAACTCATGTAGTATTTATGTTGATTGCAGGATACCCTGGAAGAGCAATCGACACAGGGTAGCTTTGTCGCCAGTGGACATCGAGATGTACTGACTACTGCCATTGGAAGACCAGAGCACCCAGGTCGTGTCTGTTGCTGGAGCTGGTAAGACAATTAAACAATACTTCGGACCGGCTTCAACAAGCTCTCGGACGGCTAAGTCCATGAAACCAAAAGACTTGGATCTCATTCGATCACTGGAAAAAGTTATTGAACAACTCATGTTGTCCTTCAGCCTCATATAGTCCCAGATGCAGTCTCAGTTGCAGTCTCATGGATTTATACTACCTCCTGAGGTTGAGGTTTGTCCTTTTGGTGTCATGGGATACTACTTTGTTCAGGGTGTATAATAAGGACTTCCCATTGTACATAAAGTATGACGATATTTCTAAAATCATACACGGTGGTCAATGTCCCAACATCTCCATTTTAGAACTGTGGATTCTATAAGTCACTTTACATTGTCGTTCATCACATAACTAATTGTTTTATATTGATGCATAATTTACTTTATTTTAAAAACAATAGGCATATGAATAACTTATGTTTGCAATTGGATAATGTCTCTGTGAATGGATTCCCTGAGCCACAGTCCATATAGACATATGGGCAATTGCAATTTGAATCCGAAGACTATATTAAGAAATGGATGCATAGTTCACAAAAACATGTCTACCTTGCAGTGTACTTGAATGGGTAAGTAAAACTGTAAAAATCAATTTAAATAACATATGCACTATAATAGCTTAATGTTCTCCAATGCAATGCACATTGGCAACTGGTCGCTATATTTCCCAAGGACAATGTTGTCTTGTGGTTCTGTTCATTGCACAATAAGCTCGATAACTATTTGAAAGAAATTATTAACAGGTATGTTGTAATTTGTAAGACATTTTGAAAGGAATTATTAACAGGTAGGTTGTAATTTGTAAGACATTTACTTTATTATTTCTAAGACATCAATATGTTAATAGGATTATATGCATGCATGTTTCTCTTAACTAGTACTTTGAAGGGATTCCACGATACTCAAGGAACTAAACTAAGGCAACTACTAAATGGATTGCAGTAAAGTAAATCATTTAAACAATGATTCACCTTTTCAAAATTACTTTTATTACTATTTACACTCATTTATGTTTAACTTTGAATATGTTATTGAATTTAGTGTAATAAACAAAACGGAAGCACTAAGTGTGACTATTATGTCATGCATTGGATGTCAACGATAGTACAAGGAGGCTTCAGGGAATAACTGGGACATGATAATTGTTTACTTCAAAACTAATTTTATTTGTTATACTTGTTTTTATTTATATTTATTAAGTTATGTTTTATTATGTCATGTAGTATTTTACTGATTAGGGACCATTGGAACCCGAAAGATTGAAGGCAATTCGGATTCAGTGAGTTATATTTTATCTTAGAGTTATAGATAAAACATTAGGTGATTAAGAGATTTTTAAACAATTGTATAAATATTTTAATTACAATTGCTTATACTGTATTGGCATTATTCTTTGACCATTATAATTCATAGTAACTTTGTATTGTATTGTGAAACTATGTCTGGATTGGTCTGTTTTTAAATTTGTAGCTTTGGGTAATATTAAAAAAAACAGACAATATATTAAAAAAATTAAAAAAATCAACATCGATTTTTACTGAAAATTGATGTTGTTGCATGGCTATCAACATCGATTTTTAGTAAAAACCGATGTTGTTGCATGCATATTTTACAATTTTTGTTTATCTTATTAGGCGACATCAGTTTTTGATGAAAATAGATGTTGTATATTTTTATTAACATTGAATTTGAAAAACTGATGTTAACGTTGATATTTTTAACGTCAGTGGTTTCAACATCAGCTAAAAACAATGTTGAAAGCCCAAAAAACCAATGTTAAAAGTCTATTTTCTAGTAATGACTATTCGTATATACAATGAGATAGACGAACTAATTTCAAATAGATCAAAAAAATGCTCATTGTGTAGAAATGAAAGACACAATCGTCGTAACTGTCCATACAAGGAAGTTGACAACTACTATTTTTCTACTTTTTTGCATTTACTTACATTGTCATGTTGATTTCATATTCATTACAATACTTTTTATGAAAGGCATGTTAACTACAATTATTACTTAAATTAGATTTGGTGTTAATATTACAATTATCCTTATAAAAATTATTAACATTAGTATGCCAAATGATTAATTAAGATAATGATAGTTGTCAAAATTAATTCACAAAATCAAAATAAATATATCTTATTTCATATATTACAAGTTAATATTATTAACAAAATGCAAAATATTTTTATCAAACAATAAGTCTTTTGAAATTTAAATTTTAACATTAAAAAAATATACAAAATTAATTGAAAAATTAAATATAATACAAAGTAATTATAACATAAATTATTCAAATATTTAATATAATGATATAAAAATAAATACAAAATATTAAATCAAATTACAAAAATTAAAATTACCTGCATTTTTAAATAATAAAATTAAACTACTTTTTTCATTTTTAAAATTAATTACACGAAATTATAAATAAAAAACAATCAAAAAAATTCAAATAACAACAAATTAAAAAAAAACTAATGAAAAAAATTAATATATATATATATATATATATAAAAAAGAAAACAAAATTCCAAAAAAAAAACAAAATAAACGAAAAAATGTAAAAAACTGCTAGTACGATTTTAAAGTCGTAAATATATTTACGACTTTTAAATGCATTTTATAAAACTGTTAAAAAAGCCACCATTATCAAGATAAAAAAGAGAACTCAAACAATTCTTGTTTAAATAAAACTTCTCCAAACTGAAACAAAATATACAAAGTACAAATAAATCAAATTGACAAACTCAAAATTAACCAAAAGCAGAGGCACTGTTCTAGGGAAGGAAAAACAGAAACAAGAAAGAAACTTGATACTTATGGCCAGTTCTAGGATACAATGATCAGTTCCAGTAATACCGGTACCACATGTGACTTTTAACCACATTTGCAGAAAAACATAGCAATAGCTAAAATAAATTAATAAAGATGAAATTATAAATAGACTAACAAGTAAAATAACAACAATCAGAAATAAGATTGACACACCTTGAGGTGGCTGAACTAGCTTTCGATTTTGTGGAGACATCATTTCTTTCTTCAATTGATTGCAGTAGTAACCTATTAATAATTTCAAACAATTTTTGATAAAATTTTGGGAGCAAAACACAAAGTTGATATCAATAGTTTTCTTCCCCCACCACCCAAATAAATTGGTTGTGAGACCAAAGCAAAATAGATTGTACTATATTAAAATTTGATGACCAAGATTTCTAAGGGTTAATGAGAAAAGGAAAAAGGAAGAAACTGAGAACATTATATGTCTATAGGAGGTAAGTCTTTGATCTTTGTGAATGATAGTTGTCATATTAGTTAACAGGAAATCTAAAAAGAGTTGCATCGTTGGAATTTTGTAATATCAGGTCAATCTAGTTGCTTTGACTGACTGTAATAACAAAGAACATGAATGTGTAACGCAAAGGGTAAAGATCAGAATTCAGAATTCAGAAAGAGCCCAAGACAAAATTTGATTACCTTGAATGTGTAACGTAAAAGGTTGTATTCTTTTATAGGATCAGCTAAGAATATTTTGGTCCCTCCATCTCCATTTGACTAAGGGAGGATATAAAAAATCATTATATCTAGTGGTTTGTCGTTAAAGGGATCATCCAGGAAGGCCAAAAACTCAGGTTTCAAAACAGACCATACTTGTGTGTAGACAACAATTTCTAGATTAAAAATATAAAAAAAAAAAAAAAGGAAAAAGAAACAGTTGTATGACAGTAGGAGACCATATAATACTATAAAGAGGGATTGTTACATCAGAGGTATCATATATTTTACATTTGTTCCCTAATTTAACATTTTGTTAAAACATGTTAAATTACTATCCATTAATTTTAACAAATTTGATAGGTCACAATGTACCCAAAAAAAAAACTTGATAGTTGATAGCTAACTTTTTTTTGGAAGGCAGATAGGTTATAGCTAATACTCTATACATACTAATAGAGTAATTCATACATTTGTCAATACCTTTACAAAGCTCTATACATAATTATGACTTGATTACTTGAAACATTGTATGGAATGGTCATTTACATCCAATCAAGTCCAAGAGATTACTATTAAATATATACATTCAATTTTTCTGTTGATCACATCCCTTAATTCTCTCCACATTACATAGTCAGTTTATTGATGCAGAACAATCCAAGAGTTCTCCTCTTGGCATGGTACTTCCCTGATAAACCTAGAATACTCCTCTAGGGTTGACTAAAAAATCAGATACTTTCTAATTATGACTTGATTACTTGAAACATTGTATGTAATGGTCATTTACATCCAATCAAGTCCAAGAGATTACTATTAAATATATACATTCAATTTTTCTGTTGATCACATCCCTTACTTCTCTCCACATTACATAGTCAGTTTATTGATGCAGAACAATCCAAGAGTGCTCCTCTTGGCATGGTACTTCCCTGATAAACCTAGAATACTCCTCTAGGGTTGACTAAAAAATCAGATACTTTCTAAATAAGAAAAATTCAGTGACATCAAATTAACCAAACAACTTCAAATGCATGTATAATGTAACATCGGAATAACATACAGCAAAACAAATTAAATTATCCTTTGTCACCAAAAATAAACTTCAGAACCAAACCTTCTTCCTGCTGTTATTACAACAGTAAAACCAATTGCATGGGAAGCATGATACATATGAATCCTGTGAAATATTTGACAAATGCTTCACCATTACATATCCCTATTTCAGTTTGGGACCATACTCCTGTAAAAAGGATAGGCTAGAGACTTCCAAAAACGTGCAGACCTATAATCCAAAACCATATGCTAGGAAAGATAATTTTAGCTCCGGAGAAGTCACATTAGGTACATGGTAATGGAGCATCATATAAATAAACTGTATATCTAAAACCAAAATCATATAAAGTTCCTTAGTAATATATATAAGTGTAGACCTCACTGAAGAAAAAAGTCAAAAATTAGATTTACAAAGTGTAAATTCTATAGAAATAGGCACAAGTCTTGAACTAGACAAGACGAGATGAACAAAAACGGTTCTACCATGGAAACAATGTCATCTTGAACAAAATACCCTACATTTATCTGAAGGAACATATATGACACTGCTGATGTACATAACAAACTACCTATGCTGAAGTAATTATAGTACATGCTCATAACTTGCAAACTTCTCCGGTAGTTCTCCCTCAATTTCAAAGCCCTGCAAAGAGCAGACACGAGAAACCAAGGCAGTCAAGATCGTAATTTTAGGTAGGATCGGGGGAGGGGTTGAAAGATCGTAAATCAGGGATCGTAGGATCGGATCGAGATCCTACTATGAAACTATAGAAGGAAAAAAGTGGGTACGGAAAGACTGTAAATAGCAATTTCCTATATTAAAACTTAAAAACCCATTTTAAAAATACAATATCAAACTGCAG